>JXCR01073564.1:0-80859 GCA_002079205.1 Phalaenopsis hybrid cultivar | reverse complement strand
AAATCATATAAATAATTTTTTGAAAATATTGAAATAAAGGACATCTAATAGTTAATCTTTTTCTTCCTTCNTTAAGAAAATATTTAAGATTTTGAAAAATAAAATTTTAATTTGTGTTTCACCCATGCATCAAAACATAGCAACAATTGATGTCATTTTTAGGTAATTTTGAAGTTCCGGACGCGTTGGTGAGGTTCGTTTCGCCACCGGAAGTCGTTTTGACGAATTCATCGATTTGTACGCCAATTTTCTCGTGCCGAAAATATGGCAATATGGGTGTCCTTTCCTACCAAAATGGGTATCCCGGACGCGTTGACGCGGTCCAATATGCCGTCGGAGGTCATCCGGAGAAGTTCACATTTTCATCCGTCCTTTGGGCTTAATTGAAGTCCGATTTCGCGCAATTTGGTGAACTTTGTGTATTTGATGTGTGTATGTGACGAAAAAGGTTGTGACAATGTTTTCCTAAGGCTTGAAGTCCTATTTGGAACCTTTTCCTTGAAGCTTCACAAAATAGCCCATAATTTCCTAAGGCTTGAAGTCCTATTTGGAACATTTTCCTTGAATCTTCACAAAATAGCCCATAACTTCCTATTTGGAACATTTTCCTTGAATCTTCGCAAAATAGCCCATAACCGCTCGTTCATAAGATAGGTCTTGTGCCAAAGATGCTAGACATCAAAGGAAAATAGGAATTGGCTAGAATTTCTAGAAGAGTGAGTCTCAATTCTAGTTTTCTAAGATGGTCAATAGGAATTTCTAGAGCCAGAATCTAGGCTCTAAGGAGGAGAAGACAAAACCTCACAAAAATGAGGTCAACAAAAGTTCCCCTACCTAATATAAGGATCAGATAAGATTTATTTTACCTGGGTTCCAAGTTCCTTATAGAGTCAAACTCCTATAGTTAATTACATATCAATTGACCGAGATCACTTAAGAAAACTCTCGATTAAGATCATTGGTTCTGTCTTCAAGATTTCAAAGTTTAGGTTTCTAAGACTGGACATGAGAAAATCAAATAGGAATGATCCAAATAGGAACAGTAATTTTTAAGGAATCCAAATGAATGAAGAGTAGGGGATATCACAGATTCGAGGAAAAGCCCCGGTGACCTCCCAACTATCCTATTATTTGACTTTATGTCTTTGAAATAATGTTATTCAATGTTTAATCCTGCAATTTCTTTTTAGAATTTAGGACTTACATTCGCACGATATCTGATCGTGCAAATAACCTAAAAAGATATAAATTCCCCAACCCAACTGGGAAGCTCCCAACCGAAAGATTCAATGCCCAGAAAAGCAACACAGGGCCACAAAGCAAACCATATATTGTGCTAGAAACAACATCTAACCAAGCCAAAACAAAACTAAGCCCGAAACATTTTTCAACATAGGGCCAACCCGAAAGTAAAATCTAACCCAACAAATGATCACAAGGCATAAATCGAGCCCAACACAAGGGCAAAACTAAACCATTTCAAAGCAAAATCGAGCCCATCTTAGGGGCAAAACTGAGCCCAGCACAGGGGCAAACCAAGCCCATCAAGAAGGATAAAACAGGGAGCCATAAAGGGTGAACCGAGCCCAGCAGGAAAGGACAAACATAAATAGAGTTCCAGCCAAAATCGAGTCCAACAAGTGGAATAAAATAAAACAAAATTTCAGCTCTACTAAACCCAACAAAAGGGGGCAAAAACAGATAAACCTCCAAGATAAACTGAGCCTAGATCTTAGACAAAGCCAAGCCAAACATAAGAGCTAAANGAGCCCAGCACAGGGGCAAACCAAGCCCATCAAGAAGGATAAAACAGGGAGCCATAAAGGGTGAACCGAGCCTAGCAGGAAAGGACAAACATAAATAGAGTTCCAGCCAAAATCGAGTCCAGCAAGTGGAATAAAATAAAACAAAATTTCAGCTCTACTAAACCTAACAAAAGGGGGCAAAAACAGATAAACCTCCAAGACAAACTGAGCCTAGATCTTAGACAAAACCAAGCCAAACATAAGAGCTAAGGAAAAGAATACAATCTAAGCCAAACCGAGCCCAACAAAGGGGCAGAAACAGTACAGAACTTTAAGCTAAAATCCAACCCAGAAGGAGCCAAAACCGAGCCCAACAAAGTGGCAGAAACAGTACAAAACTTTCAGCTGAAATCCAACTCAGAATGAGCCAAAACCGAGCCCACCAAATGGGAAAGAAACAATACAAAACTTTCAGTTAAAATCCAACTCAGAAGAAGCCAGAACCGAGNATGAGCCAAAACCGAGCCCACCAAATGGGAAAGAAACAATACAAAACTTTCAGTTAAAATCCAACTCAGAAGGAGCCAGAACCGAGCCCACCAAATGGGGCAAATAGAGCAATCAAAGTCAAATCTCATAAAGCCTTATGTCTCAAAATATTACAACCAACACATGTTTCAAATAGTAACAAGTAACAGGAAACAAATAAGTATAAATGAATCCCTAAAGCCAACATGTCTCAGCATTGACATTTACTTGAACATGAATAATGATAATAAAGAGCATTAATATTTCATTTCTATCACATATTCCAGATAAGCAAATGTCATCACATGGCAACAATTGGAGTTTTCCAAAATTTCCTTTATCATGCATTTCGAATCAGAAAGTAAGAGAAGACAACCATATTACGTTTCATCTTATTGATTCAAGAAGCTTTCTATGATTAGATCTAAAAAAAAAGGCGTAAACTTTTACTTCCACATGCTTTAAAAGAGAAGAAATATTTTCCGGTGCAAATCCGAGTGATGCAGGTTAGAGGAAAGAAGAGAAATACCTCTTAATGCAGACTCAAAGTAAAACTGTAGAACAAATTTAAGCAAACAACTCCTATAGAAACTCTCTTTCCAAAAGCTTCGAGAAACAACAGCCAATGAACACCTCAAACTCCTTTTCCTCTCAAAATTTTCAACAACCCTTGATAGTCAAACACACAACCAAGAAAGAATATGGAACCGACAAGCAAGAGTACCAAGTAGCCCAGAAGGAATGTCGAGCAATTGAACAGGAAGTTTACGTTAAACCAAAATTTCAGCAGCACCACCCTTTTTTTTTTTCAATTTTCGGCCAACCCTAAAGACCTCCCCAAGGTGGGGTTTTATATGCAAAAGAAAGAGGAGCAGTCATCTACCAGCCTCGCTGGTGGTCGAATCAGGTAAAGGGAGAGGAGAAATGCATTTAAGGCGGAGGAAATACAACCTCGAGAAAAAGAAGGGTCGGACACGAGGTGGACACCAACTGACGAGCCGCCCGGTCATGCGAAGCTCGAGGAGGCGAGCTGCGTGCGCAAATGGCAGAGGAATGCCGCGTGTGGGGGAAGAGGAATGTCACGTGTGGGAGAAGAGGAGGGCGAGCCTGTTTGCGAATGGCAGAGGAGACGCGGGAGCTAGGGCTTCGATCAAGCCGCTGGATTGAGTGGGGAGGGAGGTTAGCGTGGTTTAGGTGAAATAAGGTTTAGGATTAAAATTAATATTATAAGTAATAATATAAATATAGAAGTATTTAATATTTCAAAAAAATAAAAAATTTGATCTGTACATTTTTTATTTGTGCGTCACAACATAACAAAATAAGTGTTTTTTTTAGGTAATTTTGACGTTCCGGACACGTTGGAGTGGTCTGTTTCGTCGTTGGAGGTTGTTTTGACGAATTCATCGATTTGCGTGCAATTTTCTTGTGTGCCAAATTATAACAATATGATTGTCTTTTCTAGCTAAAATTGATGTCCCGAACACGTTGACACATTCCATTTCGTCATTGGAGGTCGTCCGGAGAAGTTCGCATTTTTACAATTTCTTTAAGCTCAATTCTAGTACGATCTTGTGCAACTTAGTGAATTTTGTGCATTTTGTATGTGTGCGTGATGATGAAGTCCTGAAGAGGTTTTCCTAGGGCTTGAGATCCTATTGGGAACTTCACCTTGAGTCTTCACATGATAGTCCTTAACCACTCGACCAAACGACGATGATTTTGAGATCATCAATGCGAGACATCAAAAGAAAAATAAGAACTGGGCTGAAATTTCTAAGGGAATGGATTTCAATACTAGTTTTCTAAGATAGTCAATAGGAATCCCTAGAACTAAATCCTAGGATCCTAAGGAAAAGAGTAATGACCTCAAAATGAGGTCAACAAATGGACCCCCAATAGGTGTGGTGTGCTGATCGAGCACACCGCGCGTATTGGTGTTGATCGAATGGATCAACAAACCAAAAAATTGTTTAAGTAGACCGATCAAAGATTGAACTTGATATGCAATTGAACTTGAGTTGGGTTCCTAATCGGGAACCCACAACTCGAGAAAGAGTTTGTGAATGCATGAGTTGGGCCATCCGCTGGAGAGTTCCCAACCCAAAGGCAAGAGTGCACTGAATTTTTTTTTGAAGATTTTCAATGGGTATGAAAGGACTTGATTTATTTGTCAATTTAATTTTGTGTTGTAGAAATTTGAAGGAGTTTATGAATTGTGTGATTTATGAGAATTTGTGGAGAGTTGCAGAATATATGTGGGAGTTAAAGGAATTGGAATCCTTGCACCAATTCTCGGGAAACATGAGAATAGGAAGCCGCTTTCAGAGACTCACACCTACCTCGGATAGGATGCCGCTTTCATAGACTCAAGGACTCACACCTATCTCGGAGGAAATATGAGAATAGGATGCCGCTTTCAGGGACTCACACCTATCCTCGAGAATTTGATTTTTGAATCTTGTGAAAAATCTATGAGAAGTTTGTGAAATTCTTATGGAATTTGTAGAATTTAGGGGAGTTGTAAAAAATGCATGTAGGAATTCATTGCAGCGCATAATTTTGTGAAACTCTATGCGGAGTTTGTGACAATTTGTGCAGTGTGGAGAATGTATGTAGAAGTTTGTGAAGTGGGGAGAAACTAAACTAATTCGGAAAACCGCTGGGAACGTTACATTCGAGCTAGATCTAGTCAAAAAAATTGATAACTGTTAAGGAAATTATGCCAAATTCAAGGAAAAAGTCTGTCACATTGGGAAATAATATCGGGGACTTAAATCAATCCTAAGAGGTGATCGAAGAAAATGTATATGCGATAAGAGATGTAGTTCCGTAGAACCAGATAAGCCTCATTCACATGAGCAATATGACCCAGAGTTCCTGACCAGGTTGAAATTTGAAGTGATGTTCCAAGTTTTGATTTTTATTGTTTTGCATATTTGGTTCGGTGCTGTGTTTCATTTCATTTTAATGTTGAGATTTATTTGATCTTGAATTTTAGTTTGTATTGTTCCTTATTCATTTCAAGCCTGAATCAAAGTTCAGTTTGACGACTATAAATCAATCAAATCTTGTGGCAAAAAGGAAACTTCATTAATCTTCAAAATCTGAAATGCCGAGATACAATCTTATCGTAAAATGAACTTAATCGAAACAAAATGTAGACTTTTAATCTCATATCCATTCTTCTGACCTCTTGGAGTTATGTAAAGACTAACCTGCCCTTCTAAGGTATGTTTCGAAACAAAATTCCCCTAACACACACATAGAGGCGTGCTTTTCTCATAACTTTGAGGGTCGTAGTCCTTCAAGCTTTGGATCAGGCTGATATCCAAACGGTGTTTTATTGTCATATATTTTCCTGAAAGTAATTGATATTCTTCTTTGTGGAACTCCTGACACACAGTGCTTTGCTAAATATGCCCGTTTTCTTTGAGAACCAGGACTGATCCCATGGCAAGAGGAATCTCCACTGATCCACAGAATTCGCGCGGGCCGACTACCTGTATCTCTTTCCCAAACATTATATTGCATTCGCTGATGAGAGACACAGTGCAGAAAGGCCTAAAAAAATCATGATTATCAATGTGGGGTGGCATACAATCCCCTTCTTCATAAATGCTAATTATTCAATGCATGCCATGCCACAAACATTGATTAATAAACCACTGGGAAATAATTAATGTAGTTTAGAAATATAATTGACAAACATAAAAGACATTTGCATGTATATTTGGACATTCTCCTACTGCGAGTATGAGTTTTTTTTTTTTTTCCTAATTAGTACTACATGTTATAAAATATCGTCATATGTTAAAATTTTAACATTTTGTCACCAAAGACATTCGTAAAGGATATTGATACAAAATTTATAAGTGATTCATGGTACAATGTGAAAAAGATATGGATTACCATGATTTGAGCTGATGAACTTACTGTAATGTTATTTTTTAGGCTATTAAGTACCTTGCCTTCACTTTTAATGACTCAAGATTAATAATCCAATGCAATGCAATTTCTATAAAATCAAAATTCATTTCTAATTGAGCCTCATTGCACATTGTTTTCCTTTGGATAGCCTGGGTGCAGTTCTCGTTCATCAACAAGATTAAGGCACAAGCGAAACGTCCATGATGATGCTGTTGGCAAAACTCATGCTGAACCTACTGATGAAAGTAATCACGCGGTCAAAATCACAGAACCTGGTAAATTTTCATTGTGCAATTTAAAATTGTGAGAAATATTCCAACGTAGTGTGGGATTTTTTTCTCCTGATTGTTAATAATATCTATCTGTGGCTCTTAATAAGCTGAGTAACCAGTCTCCATCACCTTCTCTAGAAAAAGCTTCAGATAGGAGAAGAATAGGGCATGAAGAAGACATTTTAGAGCCAAATAACTTCCCTAATTTGGTACACTCAGACAATTCTGATAGCTGCCATGTACTTGACGTTAACATTGATTCGAAAATAGCAAATTCTGTAGAAGTAAGAGCAAATGACCTTTCCCAAGCGGGAGAATATAAAGATGAAAAAAATGACTGCGATGCATCAAGTGCACCTAGCGGTCTAGGTCAGCAGACAGAACCGNAACATAAGCAACAACATCAACCAGACTTGTAGTTCCAAGTATCAGTACTAGTACTAGTACTAGTTCTAATGTGGACATACATAAGTATTTGGAATAATATCAGAGTTTAAAATCATCTCTTTTTAAGGCATGAATAGGTGCTAGAACTGCCGATAATTGGATTGTCAAGATTGAGATCTTAAATGGGATCAAATGCCCTAGTGATGGAAGAGTATCTCTTACGATGTTTGTACTAGAGGGTGAGATAGCGTTGATGGAGAGGCCAACATCTAGAAAAGTTTGAAGGCAGACGAGTGCAGATTATTTGGGATTAGTTTGAGCAAGATTTTAAACATTTGTATTTCATTCCCAAAGTTTAGAAAACCGAACCGAACCGGCTGGTTCGAACGATTTGGCCGTGAACCGTCGGGTGGTCCGGTTCGGGCTGGCTTAAAAACTGCCCCTACATCGTACCGTGTTGAACCGGTAAAACAGGTTGTAAACCAAAACTTGTATTTTCTTACATTTATACCATCAATTTTATGTAGTTTACATATCTAATACCTAAACTCTATTTTTTAGATTTATTCCACCCAAATCACTCATATCACTTCAAATCATTACTATTACAAAGAAATTTCATTTACATACATGCCACCCGATTTTATTTATTTACATATCTAACACCTAAACTCTATTTTTTTACATTTATACCACCAAAATCATCTATAAATATCACTGTTTTTAAAAAGTGAAATATAAGTTTCCTTGCATAGATAAAATGACATGTTAAAATTGAATTTTTGGTGTTAGATATTTAAATAAATATGAATTAAGTGTTATCTAAATCTTATCTACTGTCATTTTTAAATATAGTTATGATTTATTAAGTCATCCGGTTGAACCTTTGAATTTGTTCCTACCGGTTTAATGTCCGATGCCGTTTTCAAACCCATGGTCCTTCCTTCTGCAAGACAAATAATGTAGGGAAGTTTTATAAATTTGACTCAAGAGACAAATTTAGTAATTTAGTATGAGGCAGAATTTATGTCTTTAGTGAAGTATGATCTATAACTTATCGATATACCAAATGAGAAGAGTTATACATTTTTTGAAGCACTGAAAGATTGGTTGAGACAACTTTTGATTCCTCTGTGTTTCAAAGACTTTGTTGAGTTAGTGGAAACCGCCCAACATTAGGCGCATGATTTGGAAATTGTAAGACAAAAGTGAGAGACTGCTAACAAGAAAAGAGCATTAGAATCTAAAAATGGTCCATTCAAAAGAAAAAAGTTATTCAAAGGCTGCAACAGTATCATCAACGAGAAAGTCAACAATCGATACAAATTTGTGCCATTTGTTGAAAGTCGCATATAGGAAAATGTTTTTTAAATAGTGGAAGATATTACTTAGGTGGTGAACTAGGCCATATCCAAAGATATTGTCTTAAGAATATTCAAGGAGGGAAATAATTGAAAGTTTTTCAAAAGCAGGAGCAACATAAAGAAATGAAGCCTATAAGGAATAAATCAATGCTGAAAAAGAATTACAATTAGAGATAATGTGAGATCAGTACTAGTTTGAGTTTTTGTTTTGACATCTCAGGAGGTTAGAAAATCTTCAGAAATGGTGATATGTTTGATAGCTATGTTAGATATCCCAACAAAAGTACTATTTGATTAGGGTGCATTTCACTCTTTCATATCAAAACTTTTTTGTGATAAATTACATTTGAAACATGTTTGTTTTACTGCTAGTGTTAGTATTTTGTTTTTGTTTGGTGATTACATGTTAGCTAGTACTTCATGATCCGTGGACATTATGATTATTGGTAGAACAATTCTAATTTAATACTACTACCTTTAATTGAATTTGAAATAATTTTGGGCTTGAACTCGCTGATAGAATATTCTGTTAGTATAGAATATTGGAAGAAGAGAATTGGATTTAATTTGCCATATGACAAGCCATTCTATTTCCAATGTGAGAAATGAGTGATATCATTTTTAATTAATTCAATTGAGATGAACATATGTATACAAAAAGGTGAAATAAGATGGTGGGCCAAATTGTAACCAGCAAATAGCCAATCAGTGATAAAAAAGGATATTTTTATGGTAAAAGAGTTTGTGGATTTTTTCCTGAGCAACTTGCTAGTTTTCCTTTTCCACTAGAGACAGAAGTTGGGTTTATAATTGCATCTGTTTGTTGGCCGTTATTTAATTTTCTGTTTTGGAAAGAGATAATTTTTGTAAACACGAAGATAGTTTTAAATATAAATATGTGATTTTGATTTTTGGAAGTAATATTTTAAATTTTTGAAAAGAGATGAGACCAAACGAGTTTCACATATTGAATAGTTTGAATGACTGAGTGCAATACCACAAATAAAATACTTATCCCGAAGAATAAACATATCACTTGTAGTAGGCTCAATCACCTAAACTAAAGAATTTGTGACATCCGTTTGGCCTGCGAAATATTTTATATGAGGCCAACAAGTTCCCCTACCTAGTATAAAGATTAGATAGGGTTTATTTTACCTGAGTTACAAGTTTCCTATAGAGGCAAACCCCTATAGTTAATTACATATCAAATGACCGAGATCACTTAAGAAAACTCTCGATTAAGATCATTAGTTCTGCCTTCAAGATTTTAAAGTTTAGGTTTTTAAGATTGGACATGAGAAAATCAAATGGGAATGACCGAAATAGGAACAACTATTTTTAAGGAATCCAAATGAATGAAGAGTAGGAGATATCACAAATTCGAGGAAAAACCTCGGTGACCTCCCAACTATCCTATTGTTTGGCTTTATGTCTTTGAAATAATGTTATTCAATGTTTAATCCTGCAATTTCTTTTTAGAATTTAGGACTTACATTCGCACGATATCTGATCGTGCAAATAGCCTAAAAAGATATAGAGAATTTACATCGTACCGTATGGTAACCTCAGAATCTTAAAGTGTTAGGACTTATAATTGCACAATAGAGTTATCCAAAAACCTAAAGGTGATATGTGAGGATTTACGTTGCGTTAAACAAACTATCTTGAAATCTTATGAGTTGTTATTTAAATTAAGGAAAATGCTCAGTGATGTGAATTTGTTTTGATGTTGCACATTCGTCTCGAAGTTGTTCCTCATCGTGTTGTCCACGGTGTTCGCTCCGAGCTCCCTGTCGTAGATCCTTCGAGTCCGATATTAATTTTAAAGGTACATGTAATTGTTTAGTCAACGATCTGATACCGGGTACCTCCTATGAAATCAACTACTGGTCTCCTATTCTGAGGTATAGTGTGTAACAAAAAAATAAAGCATGCAGTATAAAAAAAAAGAACAGTAGAATGTACAATGAGGAAGAAGAACAATATAATATGTTGTGAATTAAAATGCTGTAATGTAAATCAAACTTAAAAAGTTGGAAGGTCTGCTGCTCCTTTAAGCAAAACTAGTATTTATTGTATAAATAAAAGAGACATTTTTGGAAAAGTTGAGAAAATCAACAAATGACTTATGACGGAAAACTCGGGAAATCGACAAATGACAATTCCAAGAAAATTATCAAAATCACGGGAAGAAAAAAAAAAAGACCGCGAGTGCTTTGCCCAAAAATTCCAATAAAACATACAAAAAATCCGAAAAAGGGGACCGCAAACACTCGGGTCGGGGCTAGACTCAAATATAAATTTGTACTTAAGGGACGTCGAAGGCTACTATCGGTCACCCAGATATATAAAGCCCGCCACTCAACTAGAAGGGTGTCCTATTAAACCTAACTTAGGAGGGTACTCCTTAGCTCAGTGCTGGTAATCAACAAGTGGATAATCAAGTGGTGATATTTTTAAAAAAATTATATTTTAGCATGCACGTGAATTCCAGACATACAAAAGGAAGTTGTATCAATTTTGTAGTAAAATATTTTTTTAATAAATATTATATCTGTTCTTATCATGTTCTGTCCTTATCACTTTTTGAAAAATTATGATTGTCTATGAGTCGATTATGCCGTCGGGTGTAGGACCGCCAACAACCTAAGAAAGCACGGGTCCCTCGCTAGTCTTGTGTCGGTGAATGATACTATCATTCTACAGTTTATTGGGTCCAAGGATTGGGTCCTGATGCCGTAGGATGAAATATCATTTTGCTCTATCACCGACGTGCTTTTGTTATCATCGCCCTAAGCCCCAAAACAAAACTGACATACTTGCGACTTTGCTTGATGGTTTCATATATAGCAAAAGACTATATATGGACACTTATATGTCAGACATAAGCACCGAAAACTAAACCAAGAAGCAAGAAAAAAAAGAATAAAAAATGGGAATGAGAGAGAGGAGGAACTGATCCACCCAAAAAATCGAAAAGGCTAAGGGTGAATCAACCCTCAAAAAATTATGACGAAAAGATTTGAAAATGAGGGCCCAAGATCCTTGAATCAATCCAAGAATGATATCATTCTTACAAATTTCATAAATGGATCAACCCAAGAAAGGTATCCCTTCCAATTCTTGTTTCGAACAGGTCGTAAACGGGCCCAAATTAATGTGACAATTGTATACACGGCCCCACCATCACTTATATACTCACACACACAATCTTGAGCTCAAATGTGACATTTATGTTATCCAAACTTTAATGTGAAGCTTCCAAAAAGAAACTCTTTCATCAATGATAATTTTATGAGCTTTCGAATCCTTCATGGATCCAATTCATATCAACTTTATACTTCCTAAAAAATGAAGTTGTAAGAGCCCTTTTTATTTAACAAATCAAACAAAGGAAAGTAATTAAGGGACGACAACCTTCTAAGTTTCCAAAAATCATGCCAATATTAAAACCATTCAATTCCATCCTTAATCAAAAGCTTCTCATGTTAAATAAATCATGAAATCATCCATATAAATGTTTACAGTTGGGGACAGCAGAGAACAACCAAACAAGACGAAAGAAAAACCAACTGGGATGCTCATGGGCAGGGGAGCAAACCAAAGCCACCAAACCAGCCTCACACCAAAGGGGAAAGCAGGAAACAACCAAACATGACAAAAGAAAACCAGTTGAGATGCTCACGGGTAAGGGCAGCAGCCCTCACAACGAACCAAAAGAATAAGTCCACGGGTAGAGACCGGAAAAAGCACAGCCAAGCTCCCCATATAATCTCATGGTTTGGGATAAGAGAAAGGACAGAAGCTCATGGGTAGGGGCAAGAAAAAACACAGTTAAGCTCTCCAAAATAGCACATTCCGCCAAATATTCATCACCCTGACAACAGGAAACATTTAAACAGAATAGAAGGATACTACAAGAAATGCTCACAGCCAGGAACATCCAGAGAAGCCACTAATTCCTATCCAAGCAGGGGTAGCAGCCAAAAGGGCAAACCGAGCCCAGTATAAGGGAAATCACAATTAGATGCTATCAGATAGGGGTAGCCAGAGAAAACACCAACCCAAACCAACAATTTCCAATTCATGGTTATGGACAACCAAAGAGGAAAAGCCACCAGCCGGGTAGCCAGAGAAAACACCAACCCAAACCAACAATTTCCAACTTACGGGTAAGGACAGCCAAAGAGGAAAAACCACCAGCCAACCATATAAAATGAGTCACGGGAGAAGGCTCACGGCCAGGGATAGTAAAGGAAAACCACCAACCATTCAAGATATAAATTCCCCAACCCAACAGGGAAGCTCCCAACCGAAAGATTCAAGGCCCAGAAAAGCAACATAGGGCCACAAAGCAAACCATATATTGTGCTAGAAACAACACATAACCAAGCCAAAACAAAACTAAGCCCGAAACATTTTTCAACATAGGGCCAACCCGAAAGTAAGGTCTAACCCAACAAATGATCACAAGGCACAAATTGAGCCCAACACAGGGGCAAAACCGAGCCCAGCACAGGGGCAAACCGAGCCCAGCAAGAAGGATAAAACAGGGAGCCATAGAGGGTGAACCGAGCCCAGCAGGAAAGGACAAACATAAATAGAGTTCCAGCAAAAATCGAGTCCAGCAAGTGGAATAAAATAAAACACAATTTCAGCTCTACTAAACCCAGCAAAAGGGGGCAAAAACTGATAAACCTCCAAGCCAAACTGAGCCCAGATCTTAGACAAAGTCAAGCCCAACATAAGAGCTAAAGAAAAGAATACAATCTAAGCCAAAAACAAAGGGGCAGAAATAATACAGAACTTTCAACTAAAATCCAACCCAGAATGAGCCAAAACCGAGCCCAACAAAGGGGCAGAAACAATACAAAACTTTTAGCTGAAATCCAACCCAGAATGAGCCAAAATCGAGCCCAATAAAGGGGCAGAAACAATACAAAACTTTCAGCTGAAATCCAACCCAGAATGAGCCAAAACCGAGCCCACCAAATGGGCAGAAACAACACAAAACTTTTAGTTAAAATCCAACACAGAAGGAGCCAGAACCGAGCCCCACCAAATGGGGCAAATAGAGCCATCAAAGTCAAATCTCATAAAGCCTTATGTCTCAAAATATTACAACCAACATATGTTTCAAATAGTAACAGGTAACAGGAAACATGAAACAAATAAGTATAAATGAATCCCTAAAGCCAACATGTCTCAGCATTAACATTCACTTGAACAGGAATAATGATAATAAAGAGCATTAATATTTCATTTCTAGCACAAATTCCAGATAAGCAAATGTCATCACATGACAACAATTGGAGTTTTCCAAAATTTCCTTTATCATGCATTTCGAATTAGAAAGTAAGAGAAGGCAACCATATTACGCTTCATCTTATTGATTCAAGAAGCTTTCCATGATTAGATCTAAAAAGAAAAAGGCGTAAACTTTTATTTCCACATGCTTTAAAAGAGAAAAGAAATATTTTCCGGTGCAAATCCGAATGATGCAGATTAGAGGAAAGAAGAGAAATACCTCTTAATGCAGACTCAAAGTAAAACTGTAGAACAAATTTAAGCAAACACCTCCTATAGAAACTTTCTTTCCAAAAGCTTCGAGAAACAACAACCAATGAACACCTCAAACTCCTTTTCCTCTCAAAATTTTCAACAACCCTTGATAGTCAAACACACAACCAAGCAAGAATATGGAACCGACAAGCAAGAGTACCGAGCAGCCCGGAAGGAATACCGAGCAACTGAACAGGAAGTTTACGTCAAGCCAAAATTTCAGCAGCACATCCACCTTTTTTTTTAAATTTTCGGCCAACCCTAAAGACCTCCCCAAGGTGGGGTTTTATATGCAAAAGAAAGAGGAGCAGCCACCTACCAGCCTCGCTGGTGGTCGAATCAGGTAAAAGGGAGGAAAAATGCATTTAGGGTAGAGGAAATACAACCTCGAGAAAAAGAAGAGTCGGACACGAGGCGGACACCAACTGGTGAGCCGCCCGGTCGTGCGGAGCTCGAGGAGGCGAGCTGCGTGCGCGAATGACAGAGGAATGCCGCGTGTGGGGGAAGAGGAATGCCGCGTGTGGGGGAAGAGGAATGCCGCGTGTGGGGGAGGGCGAGCCTGTTCGCGAATGACAGAGGAGATGCGGGAGCTAGGGCTTCGATCAAGCCGCTGGATTGAGTGGGGAGGGAGGTTAGCGTGGTTTAGGTGAAATAAGGTTTAAGATTAAAATTAATATTATAAGTAATAATATAAATATAAAAGTATTTAATATTTCAAAGAAAATAAAAATTTGATCTGTAAATTTTTTATTCGTGCGTCACATCATAACAAAATAGGTGTCCTTTTTTGGTAATTTTGACGTTCCAGACACGTTGGAGTGGTCTGTTTCGTCGTTAGAGGTTGTTTTGACGAATTCATCGATTTGCGTGCAATTTTCTCATGTGCAAAATTATAGCAATATGATTGTCTTTTCTAGCTAAAATTGATGTCCCAGACGCGTTGACACATTCCATTTCGTCATTAGAGGTTGTCCGGAGAAGTTTGCATTTTCACCATTCTTTAAGCTCAATTCTAGTACGATCTTGTGCAACTTAGTGAATTTTGTGCATTTTGTGTGTGTGCGTGATGATGAAGTCCTGAAGAGGTTTTCCTAGGGCTCGAGATCCTATTGGGAACTTCTCCTTGAGTCTCCACATGATAGTCCTTAACCACTTGACCAAACGACGATGATTTTGAGATCATCAATGCGAGACATCACAAGAAAAATAGGAAGTGAGCTGAAATTTCTAAGGGAATGGATTCCATTACTAGTTTTTTAAGATAGTCAATAGGAATCCCTAAAACTAAATCCTAGGATCCTAAGCAAAAGAGTAATGACCTCAAAATGAGGTCAACAAATGGACTCCAAATAGGTGTGGTGTGCTGATCGAGCACACCACGCGTATTGGTGTTGATCGAATGAATCAACAAACCAAAAAGTTGTTTAAGTAGACCGATCAAAGATTGAACTTGATATGCAATTGAACTTGAGTTGGGTTCCTATTCGGGAACCCACAACTCGAGAAATGTTTTGTGAATGCATGAGTTGGGCCCTCCGCTGGAGAGTTCCCAACCCAAAGGCAAGAGTGCACTGAAGATTTTTTTGAAGATTTTCAATGGGTATGAAAGGACTTGATTTATTTGTCAATTTAATTTTGTGTTGTGGAAATTTGAAGGAGTTTATGAATTGTGTGATTTATGAGAATTTGTGGAGAGTTGCGAAATATATGTGGGAGTTAAAGAAATCGGAATCCTTGCACCAATTCTCGGGAAACATGAGAATAGGAAGCCGCTTTCAGGGATTCACACCTACCTCGGAGGAAATATGAGAATAGGATGCCGCTTTCATGGACTCAGGGACTCACACCTATCTCGGAGGAAATATGAGAATAGGATGCCGCTTTCAGGGACTCACACCTATCCTCGAGAATTTGATTTTTGAATCTTGTGAAAAATCTATGGGAAGTTTGTGAAATTCTTATGGAATTTGTAGAATTTAGGGGAGTTGTAAAAAATGCTTGTAGGAATTCATTGCAGTGTAGAATTTTGTGAAACTCTGTGGAGTTTGTGACAATTTGTGCGGTGTGGAGAATGTATGTAGAATTTTGTGAAGTGCGGAGAAACTAAACCAACTCGGAAAACCGCCGGGGACATTTCATCCGAGCTAGATCTAATAAAAAAAATTGACAACTGTTAAGGAAATTACGCCAAATTCAAGGAAAAAGTCTGTCACATTGGGAAATAATATTGGGGACTTAAATCAATCCTAAGAGGTGATCGAAGAAAATGTATATGCGATAAGAGATGTGGTTCCGTAGAACCAGACAAGCCTCATTCACATGAGCAATATGACCCAGAGTTCCTGGCCATGTTGAAATTTGAAGTGATGTTCAAAGTTTTGATTTTTATTGTTTTGCATATTTGGTTCGGTGTTGTTTCATTTCATTTTAATGTTGAGATTTATTTGATCTTGAATTTTATTTTGTACTGTTCCTTATTCATTTCAAGACTGAATCAAAGTTCAGTTTGACGACTTTAAATCTATCGAATCTTGTGGCAAAAATGAAACTTCATTAATCTTCAAAATCTGAAATGCCGAGATACAATCTGATCGTAGAATGAACTTAATCGAAACAAAATGTAGACTTTTAATCCCATATCCCTTCTTCTGACCTCTTGGAGTTATGTAAAGACTAACCAAACCCTTCTAAGGTATGTTTCGAAACAAAAGTCTCTTCACACACACATAGAAGCGTGCTTGTCTCATAACTCTGAGGGTCGAAGTTCTTCAAGCTCTGGATCAAGCTGATATCCAAACGGTGTTTTATTGACATACATTTTCCTGAAAGTAATTGATATTCTTTGTTGTGGAACTCCTGGTACACAGTGCTTTGCTAAATCTGCCCCATTTTCTTTGAGATCCAGGACTGATCCCATGGGAAGAGGAATCTCCACTGATCCACAGAATTCGCGCGGGCCGACTACCTGTATCTCTTTCCCAAACATTATGTTGTATTCGCTGATGAGAGACACAGTGCAGAAAGGCCTCATAAAATTGTGGTTATTAATGTGGGGTGGCATACAGTTCCCTTTTTCATAAATGTTAATTATTCAACGCATGTCCATGCCACAAACGTTGATTAATAAACCACTGGGAAATAATTAATGTAGTTTAGAAATATAATTGACAAATATAAAAGACATTTGCATGTATATTTGGACATTCTCCTACTGTGAGTATGAGTTTTTTTTTTTTTCCTAATTACTACTACATGTTATAAAATATGGTCATATGTTAAAATTTTAACATTTTGTCACCAAAGACATTCTTAAAGGATATCGATACAAAATTTATAAGTGATTCATGGTACAATGTGAAAAAGATATGGATTACCATGATTTGAGCTGATGAACTTACTGTAATGTTATTTTTTAGGCTATTAAGTACCTTGCCTTCGCTTTTAATGACTCAAGATTAATAATCCAATGCAATGCAATTTCTATAAAATTAAAATTCATTTCTTATTGAGCCTCATTGCACATTGTTTTCCTTTGGATAGCCTGGGTGCGGTTCTCGTTCATCAACAAGATTAAGGCACAAGCGAAACTTCCATGATGATGCTATTGGCAAAACTCATGCTGAACCTACTGATGAAAGTAATCACGCGGTCAAAATCACAGAACCTGGTAAATTTTCATTGTGCCATTTAAAATTGTGAGAAATATTCCAACGTAGTGTGGGATTTTTTTCTCCTGATTGTTAATAATATCTATCTGTGGCTCTTAATAAGCTGAGTAACCAGTCTCCATCACCTTCTCTAGAAAAAGCTTCAGATAGGAGAAGAATAGGGCATGAAGAAGACATTTTAGAGCCAAATAACTTCCCTAATTTGGTACACTCAGACAATTCTGATAGCTGCCATGTACTTGACGTTAACATTGATTCGAAAATAGCAAATTCTGTAGAAGTAAGAGCAAATGACCTTTCCCAAGCGGGAGAATATAAAGATGAAAAAAATGACTGCGATGCATCAAGTGCACCTAGCGGTCTAGGTCAGCAGACAGAACCGTCATGCGTGATCTGTTGGACAGAATTTTGCTCTTTAAGAGGAGTATTGCCATGTGGACACCGTTTCTGTTATTCCTGCATTCAGGAGTGGGCTGATTGTATGGTATGATCTCTCCCTCTCTCTCTCTCAATTTCTTCCCCATACTTTTAATGTGTTTATTATTACATCTGTGCAATTAGAGTTTTATTTCTTCTTGGCTTCATCAAATTTCGTGGGAACTGCCGATTGTCCAAACTTTTTTGTCTTTGGTTAACAGATGAGAATACTTTTTCCAGGCCTCAAAAGGAAAGGTATCGGCATGCCCTCTTTGCAAAGCGAATTTCACCAGCATCACAAAATTTGAGGATCTAGCTTCTTCCGAGCAAAAGATATTCTCCCAAACCATTCCCTGTAGCTCTTCAAAACTAAACTTCTTTCGTCTTCCAGGCAACATATATAGCAACTCTAGACCCTCAGTAAGAATTCCGAGTTTTTTTTTATTACTTTTCATCTGGTATCAAACTTTTATTCACTGTAGTCATCCCCATTGCTAAAGTTTTTTTTTTTTTTTTGTGTGTGTGTTGTGTATCAAGTCCTCAGATTCGATTTGTTTTGAATGTGAAAATCGTGAGCCTGAGGATCTTCTCTTGAGCTGCCACATCTGCCGGGCTAAGTGGGTGCATTCTTGCTGTTTAGATCCTCCATTGATTCCATGGACCTGCATTCATTGTAGGGATCTTAGAATGCTTTATCAACGTTTCCGTTAGTTGTTTCTCAAGCTTTAGTTCCGCCGGTTCTATCATAAGGTTTCATTATTTGGACTCTGAATTTTACTTGCTTAAAGTTGACTCCCATTGCAGACAATCATGTTCTTGCTTGTTATGGCTGCTAAAGGAACTGTTTTTAGTAATATAATGTTTTAGATTCATCTTCTTGTTTAAATAGCTAAAGAATGATATTAGATTCGGAATTTAGATTTTTTTTTTTTTAATTTTTCCTTTCACACAAAACATATGCCAAATGCAATTCCATTTTTGTCAATGTGTAAGCTTTCTTGTCCTTCAGGCTAGACTTTTAAGAGAGATTATAATGTCCTTTTCTGCCTTGGCAAGCTAAGTCCTACAATATTAAAAATCAAGGTTTACATAAACGGCTTAGTTAGGTCCAAATTGTACACATGAATGATGTTCTTAATTAAAAAATACAAGGCAATTAATATCAGTAAAATAATAGTAATTGGAAAGTTTCATCATTCATAAATTTTCTAGAGTGGCTTATGATTATTTTCATCAAATTCTCAAAGAGCCCTTTAAGATGAGCTAATGTGATCCTACTGATCATGATACCTATTTAATTTATTTGAAAGCCTTAATGATTTTTGAATTAAATAATCTTAGGCTCTTATGGTTAGTTTTATCAAAATGATTTGACACTAATTATGTAAAATTTGGAGATCATTTGTGTTCTAATTAAGAACTTAAAATTTTTCTACCATGCATATAATGCTTACTTTAGACTCATTGGAAGTCAGATTTGGATCAGTTCTGATGTTAATGGGCTCCTCTCATCGAAGCATGTAATTTACCTATAAAATAGCTAAAATCAGAAGTTTGGATGATTTAATTTGTCATTGTGAAAGTTCTCAATTTGAAATTTGCCTTGAGATTCATGTGATGGATTTTTAAATTTTGAATTCAATTAAATTGCCCTAAAATCTTGATTATTTTAATAGGATGAGATCCACAAAAATGGCCGCTCAAATCTATCTTGATTCTAATATATATATTCGAGCTAATGGATAGGGTTATGAGTGAAAATGAGTCGAGTCAAGCTCGAGCTTGGCTCTTTTGGAAAACTGTGAGTTTGAGCTCAATCTCGGCTTGTACTGGTGGTAGGCGGCTCACGAGCTCGAACTGAAAACTCAATTGTCATGGGAGCTCGTCGGAGAAGGTATTGGTGGGCGGAGGAGGAGGTGGAGGCAGTTGGATATCACCAAAAAATGCATCAAAATGACTAGTGGTAGGCTAATAGAGCAGACTCGCGAGCCTACCAGCCAAGCCGAGTTGGGCTCGAGCTTGAGCGTGTTTAATAAACAAGCTCCAGTTTGAGCTCGAGCTTGTGGGCTGGATAAGCTCGGCCGATGAGTTTGTTAACGAGCAGAGCTTGAGCTGACTCGGCTCATTTGCACCCTTAGACAGGGTTAATTCTGGCTATCACTTCAAAAAGATGTCAAGGAATTCTCTAGGAACTACAAGTATTGTTAGAAGTATGCACCACTACAACATCAGCTAGCACAAACTGCAGCCTATGCTCAGTTCTTGGCTTTTTGCCGGTTGAGGATTCAACATCCTTAGGCCTTTTCTCTTATAAGAGGTAGTAAAAATTCCTTCTGATTGCTACCAATTATTTTTTCAAGTGGGTTTAAATCAAAGTGCTCACTTGGATCACTATAGAGGTTGTTTGGAATTTCATCTAGATGGATATGATCTATCATTACAGGCTACTATTGCTTATCATCATGGATAATAGGACAATCTGTGGATCGGGGAGTGAGATATTTCTGCCAAGGTCAGGGAATCAACTAGAAGTTTGCATCCGTGCATCACCCTCAGACAAATAGGCAAGTCATGGCAACCAATAAGATTATCTTGAACCTACTGAGGTGAAGGTTGAATGGTCCAAAAGGAATTAGATAACAGTTCTCATGTCTATCCTTTGGGTGATGACACCTTCTATGGCGACCGAGAAAGACCTGTTTATGTTGTCACACTGAATGGAGCAATTTAGTCAATCCACTATTAACTCAGTTAGCACAACCAATTCAACTAAAATAATAAGCAACTCACCTGCATAATATGCACCCCAATTGTCATTGGTAGGATTGAAGTTAGCCATTTTATTTTGATTATTAATATGTGTATGATATATCAAGTGACAATTTAATTTTTGAAGACTCTTCCTTTAAAATTTAATGGCCAAATGGGATTACTTGGATTCAATGCATAATTACATGACATTAAAAATAGACATTGATGTATGATATGACTCAAGAACAACAATGTGAACATAGCTACAACTCAGCTACAAGGTGTTAATGATTAATAAGAGAGTTATCGTGAACTTGATGTGGTGATTCCTTGGGAAATCCTGAAGATGTTATTCCTTAAATAAATCTTTCGAATCATAGACCAAGACAATTTGAAAAATGATTTAGGAAAATCAAAACCATGATTTCTGTTTGTTCAAGAAAATGAGATCCATCTTATCTGAATCATCGGATTCAATCGTTGATTAGTTGGCATGAGATTAGAAATTTTTTTTTACCTGACAGAAAATAACAAAACTTACTTATCTTCTACCAAGTGCACAATCTATAGAGAGCTAGTAGAGTGTTTCATACATGTAAAGATAGAAATCAAAACTAATGAAGAGAAGCGTGTAGGAAAATAGAAAAATATAGACGCACAAGCAAATGAGAGTTCTTAGATAAAGCAGCAAACACAAAAATCAATGAGTAAGTCTTATAATGTTCATTATAGGAAATGACACCTAGGAACTTGCGACATAACCATCAAACAGTGCTTTAATTATTACAGTCTTGATCACAAAGGTCAATGATTATTCACATGTGACTTTTAGAATAATCTTTTCTGGCAACTGGACAACAAATAATTTCAAAAAGCATAAAAATGGGTGACAAAAGACCCGATAGATCGCAATAACAGAAGCAAAATGATAAATAAGAAGCAATATCATAATATCATTAGCCTTAGCAACAATCATAATATTTTTTTTGGCATCCCAGCCTTATCAGCAATGCTCATATGCATTAAATTACTTGCAACATCATCATTATCCAATGTCATATCAATAGTAGGGAATGGTATAATACCAATTACAATGACATTAGGCTACAAAGTTAGCCAAGCTGACAATCCCAAATTAAGTATTTATTATGATATGTTAGGAGGCTCATGAACCTTTTAATATATTGATGAGTATTATTTCTATTGTTAAGAAATTAAAAAAGGTTTTATTTGACATATATTTATTAGTTTCTTGATTTGACATTTATTAACATATATTGCATTCATTCATCTAAAATAAATTTTATTTAGTGCATCAAGTTTATAATTGTAATCACATATATTGATTACTATATCATCTAATTCATTCATGACTATTACTTAATATTTTCATGATTGTGACATCATTGCTAATGACATGCATATGCATGCTATACTCATTTTATTTTCACTAATTGGTTTTGAAGCAATATTAAGTATGCCTAACCATCTATCTACATGTTATTACAAAATATTATAAGAGAAGAATAAACTTATGTACAATTGGGATAATTCATTTCAGTTTTAGCAATGGACATTCCCATATCTAATATAAACAATTATGTCTCATAAGATAATCTCTTATAGGTGTGTTAGTTTTCTTGCTCATATAATACATGTCAACAAAATTTAGTGTTTTTGTGGTTCATTAGTTTGTTGATATAGTTTATAAGGATTTGTCTAGCTTATCTCCTAATTATGAGATATATTCTCAATAGATTTAATTTTGGATATCATTCTAATTTTTTGGCATTGTATCGTATGAAAACTATTAAACTTCAAGAGCTTAAAGTTTAGTTGTAGGAATTACTTAATGATAGTTTTATTAAACCTAGCATTTCACATTGTGGGCACCAATCATATTTGAGAACAAGAAAGATGAAAGCATGAAATTCTGAACTAATTATTGAGAGTTCAATTAAAAGATAGTAAAGAAGAAATATCCACCCAATATATATTGTGTTTGTTGTGAAATTTCCACTGATTATAAGAACTTTAAATACATCTTTACTCGGAAAGTTTTGAACATTAGATAGATGCATTGCCTTGAGTTGATGAAAGAACTTTGATTTACATACAGTACCAGCCAAGTAAGGTTAATGTGGTAACAGTTGATTTAAGCAAAAATTTCTCAACTTCCTTAGCTTTGATGACCACTCATGACTGATGACTAACACTTAAGATGGAACGAGTTCACTTTGATAATCTTAGGCACCATTGCAGCTATATATCACAGAACTATTAAATCCAAAATAGTAGATCAAGTTTGAATAGCTGGGTTAGAAGATGAAAAATTGGTGTAGTATAAAGAACAAATTCAAAATGGGTTAAAAAAAGGTTTGTTAATATCTAAAGATTAATTTTGTATCCTAAATCAAAAGGGACTTTAATATGATAAATTTCATGAAACACACCGACTCTATTTTTTTCAAATGGGGATTACAAAATTGCATCAAGTTCTCAAGAAAGTTTTTGATGGTCTAATATGAATAATGATGATGTATATTTTGTATCCAAAGTATTTGAATTATCAGATTATCAATGCAGAAAAGTTGTTGACTTCATTATTGATTTCTCTTTCAAAATATTTTAGAATAACCAATCAAAGTATAAAGTAATGAAGCAATGTAAGAGGTTGAATAAGAGATGACTGCAAAGACCCTATAGCTATTCCAAAATTAAGATGATGGAGGTTAAGTTCGTTTAAGGAATACTTAATAGACTAAACTGAAATGATATAAAAGATTGGTCTAATTCTAAGCTACCAGTGCCTCTTTGCCTAAGCCAAGTTTTCTTCATCATAACATTAAACTCGATCATGTGAACCACCAGTCGTCTTTTACTACTCATGGCTTCCCACAATCATGGCCACCTTCTCTCATAATATATGAATGATCAAGAGCTAGGACATGCACTCATTCACTTGTACCATCCATTGTCATCAACCCTCATCGCCCTTATCCTATACAATCTCTCGCTTATTTTCTCTTCTTCTTTTGCAATCATCAAGCCCTTTAGTTCATACAACCATCCCTCTCTCAACTCTTTCCCTATTTGATTTAGTCGCCAATAGAGCTTATATCATATTTTTATTCTTCCCTCTTCTCCTTTAATCAGAATTCACTAATTGCATTTCTCCTCTAACCTAGAGTTGTAGGTACTCTTCTTCTTATTCCATCATTATTTTATCATCCTTTTAACTTTATTGTAATTAAAGTATTACTCTTGTACTTATAAAAAAAATTGCTATATTTTCTCCTCCTTAATTCTTATTACTCAAGTTGATGTCGTTTTCTTTTCAGTATATGTATATTATGCCTTTTCATAACCATAAACATAACTTTAGCTATGGTTAAAATAACTTATTAGTTGCAAGTTATTTCCTTTATGTTTTATGAAACAATAGATTTGAATAAAGTTACAATTTAGTTTTGAATTTAATACCATCATACTAAATTTATGTAAGATTAATTTTGGGGTAACCTATATCATAATTGTTTAAACAATGACTCTCAATGCATCATCAAAGAATGTTGTTGAGTTGAGTAGATTAGGCCTTATGTTATCTAGTGTTATTTATTTATTACAATTCTAAATTATATTTGTTTTTTTTATTATTATAAGGCTATTCTAATTGATTCTCAAATAGATTTGGAGTTGTATATCACTCACCAAAGAGTTAAAAAAGTTTGGAACAATTGAAACCAAACGTGCTCAATCAATTCTTAAATCAAAATTAACTTAACTAAAGCCAAAATCAAGCCAAACTAACCACAAAGTGGGTCAAGTCATCTACTAGACCCAACTTGACATTTGAATCATGTTGAAACAAATTCAAATAGAATTAAAATTAATTGAAATTAAATATTTTGGAAGCTCAAAATTTTTAATTAAACTTAGGTCAAGTTTAATTGAGATCCAATCAGATAAAAAATGTCACTTGACCCATTTTCTTCACATTGAACCGAATTTAAATGAACCAAAATTTATTAAAATAAAACTTCTATAAAATCTTAATATCACTAATTAAACCTTATTCAAGTTCAATTTTGAGGCCCATTGTAATCAATTTGGTCATTTGAACCAATGTGACCACTATACTATATTAAGACAAAATTATATTAACTTCAACTTAAATTAAGTAAACATTCAAAATAATTTCAAGCCACTAATTGAACTTAAAGCCAATCCCCCGTGGTGCCCAATTTGGATAATTATTCCACATAACCATATTGAATCCAACATGCCTTAAATATGCCACATCGAGCCAAAAGTCAAATCGAGCATTCCAAAAGTCTCACAACCATTAATTGAACATAACCCTCACCCTTTAGAGCCCAAGTTATCCAATTGGTATGCTTGGCCTAAGTTGACCCAAATAGGTCACATTAAGCCCAACCTAACCAATCAGGAATAAATGCAATATAAATGTGCTAATCAGCTCTTTAGGTCCCTAGTGATTTGCCCAAGTGACCCAACTCAAATTGAACCCAATTTAGGCTAAGCTGCCCCAACCAAGCACCTAAATTTGCTCTAAATCCAAAAATAACCAAGTTCGATCCATAGCATTGCATTGGGCAAATGCTAACAGATGTTTTAAGCTTAACCAAACCACTCTAAATGTTTGGTTGAAATTGGTTCACTCCCCACATTTCGTTTAGTGGAGATCTTTGCCAAAAAAAATCATTGATAATTGACAACATTCCATTGACTAGTCATAATCTATTTATAGCTTAGGAAAATTCATATATCAAAGTCCATGGTCAACCCATACCAAATGCTTAACTCATGTAGGGAACTTCATCCAATGGGTGTTTTTTGAACTTCAAGCACTCAAAACACTCACAACTACGAAAATTAATGTCAAAGCCATGCCTCCCTTAGTTGTAGTTCATCAAATCTTTCGGCTCAAGCATCCCCAAACTTGATTAAATGTAGAATGGACTTCGTGGAGCTTAGACTAGCCCAATCAGATAACAAAGTGCAACAAATGACAACACGCTGAGGTTTGCTTTAAGCATATTCTTATTTTTATTTGGCATTGGTATTTTATGAAATAAATTGTCAAATTTACTCTATCCCACCATAGGATAAATCAATCTTAGTTCTTAGATTAATTTGGGCAACAAATAAATTAGAATTGCCATTTGGATTAAGCATATCAAGTCAAATTAAAGGATGCATATTATTTTTCTCCATATAGAAGAATATAAAAGTACTACTTGTTCATTACGTGTGATGGATGGTTGAGATCTGGTTGCACAAAAAAATCACACAATCTACAAGTCGTCTGATTTAAAACATGCATCCAATTAGTCTATAATGTGTTAAGTGTAGGTGAGACTATAATAAACTACAATAAGTAAGAAATAGAAATTTAAATAAATGAAAGAAAATGTAAATTTTTTTAAAATTCATAAAAATAAAAAAAAATTAAATAAATAAATAATACTATAAGCTCAAGAAACGAAGCTTTTTTTATAAAAGCAAAACCAAAAGTTAAATCTTAATTAATTAATTTTGCTAAGAAAATTTAAACTCATTTAAAGTAGTAATCAAAGTTCCTAAATAAAATTAGCAAAATAATATTTAAAAAAATATAAAGTAACTAAATAGGTCAAAATAATTTTAAATGGTTATAAATATCATAAATAATTAATCAATATTAATTAATGAATAAAGAAATTACTTAATAAATAATTAATTTTATAAAATTGTATCAATAATGAATTAGTTTTATAAATAAAAAAAAATATTTATTAGTATAATAAAAATATTAAAATTAAATATAGTTATATTTAATAATTATATATATTTAAAGTAGCATATTTAAATCTTAAAATAGAATCTCAAACTTTCACGTTTAATATTTGTCACATAAAATTATTTTTAGATTTTAAATGTCTCAAATTTATGAAATCTAGATGTAAGAGGTTTACAAAATCCCTAACCAACGTCGTGAAAATCGGACTAAACGTCAAATCGAAAGAAGAAAATGTTTAAAGTTCATTGGTTCGAGCGAGGTTGAACATGATGACATAATAAATATATAAATTAATTAAATATGACCTAAATGATACAATAATAATATAATAAATTAATAATACAATTTTTTTTTGGCTCGATTTATAAAGGAGCCGAACACAAATAAATATTTGTTCGAGCCCGTTCGATTTTTTTGACTCGAAATAATTAAATAACTAAACATTAATATTTATTTATATCTTTTTATATTAATTCTTTATATTTATTTAAAAAATGTTAAAATTTTTTATTTTTAAAAACTATTTAAGTGGTATATTTATTAAAAAAATACAAATTTTGTGTTAGAAATGTAAATAAATAAGATTTGAGTGGAATGCATGTAAATATTACTAAAAATATAAAAAGTAGAAGTTTAGCTGATATATAAATAAATAAGATTTGAGGGTTATGCATATAAATATTCCTAAAAATATAAATAATACACAAATTTAGGTGTAAATTCCTAAAAATAAACGTGTTACAATTGTAAATAAATAAGATTTGAGAGGGATGCATGAACTTTTGTCCCACATGACGTTTTCAGAACTCTTAGGGTTTGTTTGGAGCAGTTGCAGCTTATTGAATAATTTGCTGATAAGTTGATTTAAAAAAATATACTAATAAACTAATAAGCTAGGTGCGGTGATTATTATAAATTTTTATATTTTTGGAAAAGCCAGACTGCAGCAGAAAACTATCACTGCACCTAGATAGGTGCGGTGTGAAAATGTTATTTTCAGCGTTTTGAAAACGCATAAGCTGTCAAACTGCAGTTCACCCAAACAGGTATGTGTGTTTTCAAAATGTCACTACACCAAAAAAGCTGCCCCAAACGGGCCCTAAATATTTCTATAAAATGAAGAATTAGCCTCCAATTAGTAATCGATTTCAATAAATAAATAATAAATGTAAAAAAGATTCATTTGAAAGCTCGGTTAGATGGGAAATATTTGCATACAAAATACGCATGCAGCTATGTGTGTGTACTCTATTAACCCTACAATACTCTCATAATAATCTATCAGTAACATCGAAATAAAACATACGAAGTTTATTAGGTTATATATTATTTAAATTAATACCCCAATGACCTCCTAATAATCACGAAGTGGAGTTTATTATTCATACAACTCTACTGTGTGTACTCTGTATGCAAATATTTCCGAGTTTGATGGCTGGTTGAAGGGTGGGCTCAGTTTAGTTCGGCCGGTCTGATGCAAAAATTATTTTTAGGTTTCGTTCAGCCCGGCCGGTTTGGTTCGGTTTTTTAAAGCTTGTCCCTAACAGCGTACAGGTCGCCGGCACCCTCCCGCACCTGATTCGCCCCTCACAACTGGAAGCCGCCGGATGAACACANAATAATACAATTTTTTTTTTATCGATTTATAAAGGAGCGGAACACGAATAAATATTTGTTCGAGCGCGTTCGGTTTTTTTGACTCGAAATAATTAAATAACTAAAAAATAATATTTATTTATATCTTTTTATATTAATTCTTTATATTTATTTTAAAAATGTTAAATTTTTTTATTTTAAAAAATTATTTAAGTGGTATATTTATAAAAAAAAAATACAAATTTTGTGTTAGATATGTAAATAAATAAGATTTGAGTGGAATGCATGTAAATATTACTAAAAATATAAAAAATAGAAGTTTTAAGTGTTAGATATATAAATAAATAAGATCTGAGGGTTATGCATGTCAATATTCCTAAAAATATAAATAATACACAAATTTAGGTGTCAGATATGTAAATAAATAAGATTTGAGTAGCATGCCTGTAAATTCCTAAACAATATACGTGTTACATTTGTAAATAAATAAGATTTGAGGGGGATGCATGAACTTTTGTCCCACATGGGATTTTCAGAAATTCTTTATATTTCTATAAAATGAAGACTTAGCTTCAAATTAGTAATCAATTTTTTAAAAAAAGAAATTATAATAAATAGATAATAAATATAAAAATGATTCATTTGAAAGCTCAGTTTGATGGGAAATATTTGCATACAAAATACGCACGCAGCTCTGTATGCGTATTCTATTAATCTCGCAATACTCTCATAATAACCTATCAATAACATGGAGAAGATTATTGGCAGTTTATTAGAGTTATACGTTATTGAAATTAATACCTCAATAACCTCTCAATAACTGTGAAGTGGAGTTTATTATGCTCTGCTGCGTGCGTATTATGTATGCAAATATTTCGGAGTTTGATGGCTGGTTGAACGGTCTGTTCAGTTTAGATCGGCCGGTCTAATGCAAAAATTATTTTTAGGCTTTTGTTGAGCCCGGTCGCTATGGTTCGGTTTTTTAAAGCTTGTCCCTAACAGCGTACAGGTCGCCGGCACCCTCCCGCGCCTGATTCGCCCCTCACAACTGGAAGCCGCTGGATGAACACCATCGTCGACGGCGAGCCGTCGCCTATGGTTCTCAAATCAAAGAAACGGAAACGCGCAGTGAGGAAAACAACTTCAAGCGCAGGTATCGCCCCCTGCCTCTTCAAGTACTGGCTGCAACGCTACTCTCTCTTTTCCATGTTCGATGCTGGAATCAGTATGGACGATGAAGCGTGGTTCTCTGTCACTCCTGAAGCCATTGCGGCCTCTCACGCCGCTCATGCTGCGTTCTCCAGTGCCGCAGTCGTAATCGACTGCTTTGCCGGTGTCGGCGGCAATGCTATCCAGTTCGCTGCTAGGTACAAGAGGAAGAATAGGATGTATAAACTTTAATTTGTTTGTTGTGAAAGTTTGTTTGGTGATTTGAATTAGTTGTTGATGGTTGACGCATTCAGGGGATTTCGTGTTGTTGCTGTTGAGATTGATCCACGAAAGGTTGATTACGCTGTTAAGAATGCAAGAATCTATGGTGTGAATGATAGGATTGAGTTTCTTGTTGGGGATTTCTTCAGCCTAGCACCTTTTCTGAAGGTAATTTTTTTTTTTTTAACGAGGCGTATTTCCTTGATTATTTAGGGTTTAGATTCCTGGAAAGTGATCTATTTTAAGACATGTTAGTTTTTTCATTTTGGGAATACCTAGGAATAAATCATAAAATATGTTGTTCAAAACAATGGATTTAAATATACAACCATCTTATTTTAACTAATGGGGCACTGGTTTTTCCACATTTGTTTTGTGTAAGGGTGGTTATATAGGATTTTGTATGGTTAACTATTGAAGTTAAATGCTATGCTTTAAAATGGCCATGTTGGATGCTTTTGTATGGAACCTAATGTGTCACCTCTTTAAATGAACAAATTATTACCTTACGGTCTTCCTGATTTCAAGTATTTTGGATTCTTGAAGTTTGAAAATATAGTGTGAGCCAAATACAATTCATTCTAATTGTTTTAAGGTTGTTTGGTTGGTTGTAAATTGATATAGGAGACCGATTTTGTGTTTGCTTTGTTGCAAGATGAATTTGATTTTTATTAAATCATCAATTTATAAGTGCATAAATGCAATATTTTTTACAATGCCAATGTAGATTAACTTTTTAAAAACCTATTTAAATATAAAACTCGGGCATCAGAGAGGATGGCATTTTGGATGACAATGCTTTGGAGAAGGCCTGGGACAAGGGATGGTGGTGTGGAAGTGAGCTAAGGGTTGTGTTGGAACCGGGTGGTTGGGATTGATCACGTGGGATGATGACATGAGGTTGAGGTTTCGAGTGATAGTGACACGGGTTTGGTATCTTGTGGGATGACGACACAAGGTCAAAGTCTTGTAAGATAGTTGTGCAAGGTTGGGATCATGGTCATAGGAGTCGTTTTTTTATTCTGTGTCATCTTTGATGCTAAGGATGACATATTGCGAGTATCCCAAATTTAGTCAAAATATGAATTTATCAAGAAATGAGCTATTGGGTATTCCAAATTCCTTACAAAAAACATTGTATCTATTTTATTCCATATCAAGACTCATAATATTAAAACATGCATTTCTTTTACCTTACACTTCTAATACACTGAATAAAACGACTCTTACTCTTTATATGCCATGTCAACTCCTTATTCCACATATTAAGTTGTTTTAGACATAAATAAATTACTATTTCCAAATGAAATACCATTTTCTTAGTATGTAGGAGATTTGAAGCGCAAAAGAAACAAGGAGTACTGAACTATTGTATTAATTTAAAAGTTACCACATTAGATGCCATATAAGCAACTACTATTACTACAATTTAAATTTGAATTTTTTTATGTAGTGACTTATAACAGACGTTCAGTTGGATTATTATAGCATTAATTGACCAATAATTGTAGATTTTTAGTTTGTTCCAAGTTATATGTTCATGAAAAAAAAAAAAAACTCGCTTCATTAAATGCTCGTAAGAGGTGAACAAGTGACTTGGCCTAGTGGTTGGATGCTTATCTCCAATGACTTCTGTTCAAGGCCCAACACATTCGGTTGTGTGAGTTATACGAAAAAAGCCATGCCTACTATGAAGGATATAAAGATAGGAAAGAAAAAGTAGAACTAATTTTTTATTTATTAATACATTTCATGTATGTTATAACAAGGTTCATTATTTTGCTTATTACAGGGTGATGTTGTGTTCATTTCACCACCTTGGGGTGGTCCTTCATATAGCAAAATTCACACCTTCACACTTGATATGCTCAAGCCAAAAGACGGGTATGCTTTGGTGATGCTAATAGTTTTATTTCTTTTTTGTTCTTATTTACATCGTTAATTACTCTCAACAAACTCATAATAAGAAATATGAAGAATGGACATAACTGGTTGAACCAAAATAATTTGCATCCATCTGATAGGAACCGAGATTATTTTCTAGAGAAATCGGGACATGAATAATATATATTTTATTCCACGAAAGCAAATCAACGATTACAACTCCGAATATATAAAAGATAAGCACTTATAATCTCTCTCGAATCCTACAATTTGAGAGGTAGGAAATCTCTTCCAAATCCTAACCTTAAGACTCAAAGACGATAATCTCATACAAAACTCTAAACCTAAGCATATTAGCCATTTTTATACTAAACAATAATAAATACTAGAAGGCTGAATTGCCCTTAGACACACAAAAGACTAAATTGCCCTTAGAGACCGGCAGAACACCATCATTTTTCTCTACTAGTTTTGCCGTAATCCTCATGCTTATTTATACCATGTTTTNATCTGTGTTTGCTTGTGTTCTTTTTCGTCTCATTTCTATGTCAGGAAGTATATATCTCACAACAATATGCATGCTATACTCATTTTATTTTCACTAATTGGTTTTGAAGCAATATTTAGTATGACTAACTATCTATCTATCATGTTATTATAAAATATTATAAGAGAACAATAAACTTATGTACAGTTGGGATAATTCATTTCAGTTTTAGCAATGGGCAATGCCATATCTAATATAAACAATTATGTCTCATAAGATAATCTCTTATAGGTGTGTTTACATGTCAACAAAATTTAGTGTTTTAGTGGTTCATTAGTTTGTTGATATAGTTTATAAGGATTTTTCTAGCTTATCTCCTAATTATGAGATATTATTCTCAATAGATTTAATTTTGGATATCATTCTAATTTTTTGGCATTGTATTGTATGAAAACTATTAAACTTCAAGAGCTTAAAGTTTAGTTGTAGGAATTACTTAATGATAGTTTTCTTAGACTTAGCATTTCACATTGTGGGCACCAATCATATTTGAGAACAAGAAAGATGAAAGCATGAGATTCTGAACTAATTATTGAGAGTTCAATTAAAAGATAGTAAAGAAGAAATATCCACCCAATATATATTGTGTTTGTTGTGATATTTCCACTGATTATAAGAACTTGAAATACATATTTACTCGGAAAGTTTTGAACATGAGATACATGCATTGCCTTGAGTTGATGAAAGGACTTTGATTTACATACAGTACTAGCCAAGTAAGGTTAATGTGCTAACAATTAATTTAAGCAAAAATTTCTCAACTTCCTTAGCTTTGATGACCACTCATGACTGATGACTAACACTTAAGATGGAACGAGTTCACTTTGATAATTGCATTCTTAGGCACCATTGCAGCTATATATCACAAAACTATTAAATCCAAAATAGTAGATCAAGTTTGAACAGCTGGGTTAGAAGATGAAAAATTCGTGTAGTATAAAGAACAAATTCAAAATGGGTTAAAAAAAGGTTTGTTAATATTTAAAGATTAATTTTGTATCCTAAATCAAAAGGGACTTTAATATGATAATTTCATGAAACACACCGACTCTAGTTTTTTCAAATAGGGATTACAAAATTGCATCAAGTTCTCAAGAAAATTTTTTGATGGTCTAATATGAATAATGATGATGTATATTTTGTATCCGAAGTGTTTGAATTATCAGATTATCAATGTAGAAAAGTTGTTAACTTCATTATTGATTTCTTTTTCAAAATATTTTAGAATAACCAATCAACGTATGAAGTAATGAAGCAATGTAGGAGGTTGAATAAGAGATGACTGCAAAGTCCCTATAGCTATTCCAAAATTAAGCTGATGGAGATTAAGTTTGTTTAAGGAATACTTAACAGACTAACCTGAAATGATATAAAAGATTGGTCTAATTCTAAGCTGCCAATGCCTCTTTGCCTAAGCCAAGTTTTCTTCATCATAACATTAAACTTGATCATGTGAACCACTAGTCCTCTTANTAGGAGGTTGAATAAGAGATGACTGCAAAGTCCCTATAGCTATTCCAAAATTAAGCTGATGGAGATTAAGTTCGTTTAAGGAATACTTAACAGACTAAACTGAAATGATATAAAAGATTGGTCTAATTCTAAGCTACCAATTCCTCTTTGCCTAAGCCAAGTTTTCTTCATCATAACATTAAACTTGATCATGTGAACCACCAGTCGTCTTTTACTACTCATGGCTTCCCACGATCATGGCGACCTTCTCTCATAATATATGAATGATCAAGAGCTAGGACATGCACTCATTCACTTGTACCATCCATGGTCATCAACCCTCATCGCCCTTATCCTATACAATCTCTCACTTATTTTCTCTTCTTCTTTTGCAATTATCAGGCCCTTTAGTTCATGCAACCATCCCTCTCTCAACTCTTTTTCTATTTGATTGAGTCGCCAATAGAGCTTATATCATATTTTCCTTCTTCCCTCTTCTCCTTTAATCAGAATTCACTGATTGCTTTTCTCCTCTAACCTAGAGTTGTAGGTACTCTTCTTCTTATTCCATCATTATTTTATCATCCTTTTAACTTTATTGTGAGTAAAGTATTACTCTTGTACTCATAAAAAATTTGCTATATTTTCTCCTCCTTAATTCTTATTACTCAAGTTGATGTCATTTTCATTTCAGTATATGTATATTATGCTTTTTCATAACCATAAACATAACTTTAGATATGGTTAAAATACCTTATTAGTTGCAATNATGATCAAGAGCTAGGACATGCACTCATTCACTTGTACCATCCATTGTCATCAACCCTCATCGCCCTTATCCAATACAATCTCTCACTTATTTTCTCTTCTTCTTTTGCAATTATCAAGTCCTTTAGTTCATGCAACCATCCCTCTCTCAACTCTTTCCCTATTTGATTGAGTCGCCAATAGAGCTTATATCATATTTTCCTTCTTCCCTCTTCTCCTTTAATCAGAATTCACTGATTGCTTTTCTCCTCTAACCTAGAGTTGTAGGTACTCTTCTTCTTATTCCATCATGATTTTATCATCCTTTTAAATTTATTGTAATTAAAGTATTACTCTTGTACTCATAAAAAAATTGTTATATTCTCTCCTCCTTAATTCTTATTACTAAAATTGATGCCATTTTCATTTTAGTATATGTATATTATGCTTTTTCATAACCATAGACATGACTTTAGATATGGTTAAAATACCTTATTAGTTGCAAGTTATTTCCTTTATGTTTTATCAAACAATAGATTTGAATAAAGTTACAATTTAGTTTTGAATTTAATACCATAATGCTAAAATTTTTGTAAGATTAAGTTTGGGGTAACCTATATCATAATTGTTTAAACAATGACTCTCAATGCATCATCAAAGAATGTTGTTGAGTTGAGTAGATTAGGCCTTATGTTATCTAGTGTTATTTATTTATTACAATTCTAAATTATATTTGTTTTTTTTTTTATTATTATAAGGCTATTGCATGAAATTTCATATAACATCATTAATTGAATCTCAAATAGATTTGGAGTTATATATTACTCACCAAAGAGTTACATACCCTTATTTATTTAGGACATTGTCTTTATTATCTGTTACAAGCAATTAGATATCTTATAGAAGTATCAATCTTGTCACTGAAATTTTGTTAGTTCATATACATATTTCAATAGATTTTATATTTATATTCTTAATAAATTACACAAATAGTTTTGTCTTATTTATCTCCTCCATAGATTCTTAGACATGGGTTTTTATTTGCATTTTTTATTTTTCTTGCATTTTACCTTTATTTAATATAACAAATTTTATTCATGCAATACATATTTGATAAATCAATAATATTGGCAATATTGTGTAATAAATAACTATTAAAATTTTTCTTATAAAACACATAGAATTTTGTGTCTATTTGCACTGGTGTGCAAGTCAAGAGAAGTATATTAACTAGTTAAGCTCACAAGTTCACAGAATGCTTACTCTACTTGAATCATTAGATATTCTTTGGTTGGTGTTTTTCATCTCAATCTTAGGGTTGATTGACAAAATTGATTATAAGTATTTAAACTAAAATATAAAAATTTAATAGTAACAGTTGAATCATATTTAATGAGGTATGCTTGAGCTTGATATTTGTGTGTTGAATATACAAAGTAGAATATCATGGATTATAGTTTGTTAAATAATTAATCATGAATATCACTATGTTTTTAATAACTTCAAAGTAGGTGACATGATACATATATGCACACAAATATCATTGAAACTGAATGATGATGACCTTATTACTTGACAATATATATGATATTTTTTTCTTTGATTAATCTTATTGCATGCCACAAATCTCTTATCATTTAAGCTTTACATATAGTTGTTGCTTATTGTGCTTAATTTTCCATACTTATTGGTTAAAATTTATCTCATAGTAGGTCTTATCAGGCTACTTGGGAGATCCTCACCAAAGAAGCAATTTTTTCAATAGTTTTGGTTTGATATTTTTAAATTTTTTACTAGTTATTTTTCATTTTGTTACTCATTGTTGTCTCAAGGGTATGTGCAAGACTAATTTGATAACATTAGAGAGCTAATTCTTTTGTTTCATTATAATATATATTCTTGAAGCACAAATTATATTGACTGTATTTTTAAGAAGGTTGAAACACTTTTCTCATTGTTAGTCTATCTATAGGATTTGATCTTAGCAAACTTTTCTAGTCAATAGTTTATGGCCTCACCAAACTTAAGATCAAACAAACTCATCTTTCTTAGTTTAAGATTAACTCAAGTTGTTCATTAGCTTATTAATAATGAAGTCGTGCTGACCACAGCTATGACATTAAGAACCAAGAGGCAAACCAAATTCTCCTTTTGGACTCAATATATTAAAAATCCAAAATTTCAAATTAAAGCTTTAAGACACCTACTATAAGCCTTTGAACCCAATCTTGACTCACATGAGCCAAGATGACTTTGTTGACCTTATTTGAGTAAGTAAACACAAAGTGATCATGTGTGGCCTACTAAACAATTTAATTTCTTAATTACTTAATTTCAAATGAACTCTATTGGTTTATAAGGCATTAAAACCATACTTAAGCTAAATCAAAGCCTCCAAACCAAGATTTAGCCTACTTTGGCTAGTAGACCTCTTGGAACCTTCTAAAATTTTAAAAGAAATAATAAGATCAATTGAATCAAATCTAACTAGATATCTCTAAAAGAATCACCTTAGCTATATATATCAAGATCTAAAACCGTTAAACTCAAAATGGCCCACATTATGTAGTTGACCCAAATATGATCCATTTAATAGATAATTGGGTTAAACTCACCCCTAACCAATCAAAATCCAATTTAAATCAAATTGATTAAAAAATTAATATAAATTAAACTCAACCTAGTTAATTAAAATGTAAATTAAAGTTTTGAGCCTAGTTTGTATTAGTGGGTCTACTTGACTTAAATAGATTGAATGAAACAAAAAAAAACCTAATTCAAAATTAAATAAAATCAAACCGGTCAAATTTTCCCTTAAACTAAACCTAAATCAATTGAGCCATAATTGAATTCAATTGGTAATCAATAGACTAATTATGTCAATTAACCCAATTCACTTAAAGTTTGGAACAATTGAAACCAAGCGTGCTCAATCAATTCTTAAATCAAAATTAACTGAACTAAAGCCAAAATCAAGCCAAACTAACCACAAAGTGGGTCAAGTCATCTACTAGACCCAACTTGACATTTGAATCATGTTGAAACAAATTCAAATAGAATTAAAATTAATTGAAATTAAATATTTTGGAAGCTCAAAATTTTTAATTAAACTTAGGTAAAAAATGTCACCCATTTTCTTCACATTGACCAAATTTAAATGAACCAAAATTTATTAAAAAAAAACTTTTATAAAATCTTAAACNTTGAGTAGATTAGGCCTTATGTTATCTAGTGTTATTTATTTATTACAATTCTAAATTATATTTGTTTTTTTTATTATTATAAGGCTATTCTAATTGATTCTCAAATAGATTTGGAGTTGTATATCACTCACCAAAGAGTTAAAAAAGTTTGGAACAATTGAAACCAAACGTGCTCAATCAATTCTTAAATCAAAATTAACTGAACTAAAGCCAAAATCAAGCCAAACTAACCACAAAGTGGGTCAAGTCATCTACTAGACCCAACTTGACATTTGAATCATGTTGAAACAAATTCAAATAGAATTAAAATTAATTGAAATTAAATATTTTGGAAGCTCAAAATTTTTAATTAAACTTAGGTAAAAAATGTCACCCATTTTCTTCACATTGACCAAATTTAAATGAACCAAAATTTATTAAAAAAAAACTTTTATAAAATCTTAAACTCACTAATTAAACCTTATTCAAGTTCAATTTTGAGGCCCATTGTAATCAATTTGGTCATTTGAACCAATGTGACCACTATATTGTATTAAGACAAAATTATATTAACTTCAACTTAAATCAAGTAAACATTCAAAAAAAATTTCAAGCCACTAATTGAACTTAAAGCCAATCCCCCGTGGTGCCCAATTTGGATAATTATTCCACATAACCATATTGAATCCAACATGCCTTAAATAGACCACATTGAGCCAAAAGCCAAATCGAGCATTCCAAAAGCTCACAACCATTAATTGAACATAACCCTCACCCTTTAGAGCCCAACTTATCCAATTGGTATGCTTGGCCCAAATTGACCCAAATAGGTCACATTAAACCCAACCTAACCAATCAAGAATAAATGCAATATAACTTTGCTAATAAGCTCTTTAGGTCCCTAGTGATTTGCCCAAGTGACCCAACCCAAATTGAACCCAATTTAGGCTAAGCTGCCCCAACCAAGCACCTAAATTTGCTCTAAATCCAAAAAAAACCAAATTCAATCCATAGCATTGCATTGGGCAAATGCTAATGGATGTTTTAAGCTTAACCAAGCCACTCTAAATGTTTGGTTGAAATTGGTTCACTCCCCACATTTCGTTTAGTGGAGATCTTTGCCAAAAAAAAATCATGGACAATTGACAACATTCCATTGACCAGTCATAATCTATTTATAGCTTAGGAAAATTCATATATCAAAGTCCATGGTCAGCCCATGCCAAATGCTCAACTCATTTAGGGAACTTCAAGCACTCAAAACACTCACAACTACGAAAATTAATGTCAAAGACATGCCTCCCTTAGTTGTAGCTCATCAAATCTTTCGACTCAAGCATCCCCAAACTTGACTAAATGTAGAATGGACTTCGTGGAGCTTAGACTAGCCCAATCAGATAACAAAGTGCAACAAATGACGACACATTGAGGTATGCCTTAAGCATACTCTTATTTTCATTTGGCATTGTTATTTTATGAAATAAATTTTCAAATTTACTCTATCCCAACATCAAACCAGAAGAAGAAAATGTTTAAGGTTCATTGGTTCGAGCGAGGTTGAACTTGATGACATAATAAATATATAAATTANGAGTAGATTAAGCCTTGTGTTATCTAGTGTTATTTATTTATTACAATTCTAAATTATATTTGTTTTTTTTTTATTATTATAAGGCTATTGTAATTGAATCTCAAATAGATTTGGAGTTATATATCACTCACCAAAGAGTTAAAACATACCCTTATTTATTTAGGACATTGTCTTTATTATCTGTTACAAGTAATTAGATATCTTATAGAAGTATCAATCTTGCCACTGAAATTTTGTTAGTTCATATACATATTTCAATAGATTTCATATTTATATTCTTAATAAATTACACAAGTAGCCATAGATTCTTAGACATGAATTTTTATTTGCATTTTTTTATTTTTCTTGCATTTTACCTTTATTTAATATAACAAATTTTATTCATGCAATACATATTTGATAAATCAATAATATTGGTAATATTGTGTAATAAATAGCTATTAAAATTTTTCTTATAAAACACATAGAATTTTGTGTCTATTTGCACTGTGTGTAAGTCAAGAGAAGTATATTAACTAGTTAAGGCCCACAAGTTCACAGAATGATTACTCTACTTGAATCATTAGATATTCTTTGGTTGGTGTTTTTCATCTCAATCTTAGGGTTGATTGACAAAATTGATTATAAGTATTTAAACTAAAATATAAAAATTTAATAATAACAATTGAATCATATTTAATGAGGTATGCTTGAGCTTTTGATATTTGTGTGTTGAATATACAAAGTAGAATATCATGGATTATAGTTTGTCAAATAAGTAATCATGAATATCACTATGTTATTAATAGCTTCAAAGTAGGTGACATGATACATATATGTACACAAATATCATTGAAACTGAATGATGATGACCTTATTACTTGAAAATATATATGACCCAAATATGATCCATTTAATAGATAATTGGGTTAAACTCTCCCCTAACCAATCAAAATCCAATTTAAATCAAATTAAATAAAAAATTAATATAAATTAAACTCAACCTAGTTAATTAAAATGTAAATTAAAGTTTTGAGCCTAGTTTGTATTAGTGGGTCTACTTGATTTAAATAGATTGAATGAAATAAAAAAACCTTAATCCAAAATTGAATAAAATAAAACAGGTCAAATTTTCCCTTAAACTAAACCTAAATCAATTGAGCCATAATTGAAGTCAATTGGTAATCAATAGACTAATTATGTCAATTAACCCAATTCACTTAAAGTTTGGAACAATTGAAACCAAACATGCTCAATCATTTCTTAAATCAAAATTAACTGAACTAAAGCCAAAATCAAGCCAAACTAACCACAAAGTGGCTCAAGTCATCTACTAGGCCCAACTTGACATTTGAATCATGTTGAAACAAATTCAATTAGAATTAAAATTAATTGAAATTAAATATTTTGGAAGCTCAAAATTTTTAATTAAACTTAGGTCAAAAATGTCACCCATTTTCTTCACATTGAACCAAATTTAAATGAACCAAAATTTATTAAAAAAAAACTTTTATAAAATCTTAATCTCACTAATTAAACCTTATTCAAGTTCAATTTTGAGGCCCATTGTAATGAATTTGGTCATTTGAACCAATGTGACCACTATATTGTATTAAGACAAAATTATATTAACTTCAACTTAAATCAAGTAAACATTAAAAAAAATTTCAAGCCACTAATTGAACTTAAAGCCAATCCCCCATGGTGCCCAATTTGGATAATTATTCCACATAACCATATTGAGTCCAACATGCCTTAAATAGACCACATTGAGCCAAAAGCCAAATCGAGCATTCCAAAAGTCTCACAACCATTAATTGAACATAACCCTCACCCTTTAGAGCCCAAGTTATCCAATTGGTATGCTTGGCCCAAATTGACCCAAATATGTCACATTAAGCCCAACCTAACCAATCAGGAATAAATGCAATATAACTTTGCTAACAAGCTCTTTAGGTCCCTAGTGGTTTGCCCAAGTGACCCAACCCAAATTGAACCCAATTTAGCCTAAGCTGCCCCAACCAAGCACCTAAATTTGCTCTAAATCCAAAAAAAACCAAATTCAATCCATAGCATTGCATTGGGCAAATGCTATTGGATGTTTTAAGCTTAACCAAGCCACTCTATATGTTTGGTTGAAATTGGTTCACTCCCCACATTTCGTTTAGTGGAGATCTTTACCAAAAAAAAATCATGAATAATTGACAACATTCCATTGATCGGTCATAATCTATTTATAGCTTAGGAAAATTCATATATCAAATTCCATGGTCAGCCCATGCCAAATGCTCAACTCATTTAGGGAACTTCAACCAATGGGTGTTTTTTGAACTTCAAGCACTCAAAACACTCACAACTACGAAAATTAATGTCAAAGCCATGCCTCCCTTAGTTGTAGCTCATCAAATCTTTCGACTCAAGCATCCCCAAACTTGACTAAATGTAGAATGGACTTGGTGGAGCTTAGACTAGCCCAATCAGCTAACAAAGTGCAACAAATGACGACACATTGAGGTATGCCTTAAGCATACTCTTATTTTCATTTGGCATTGGTATTTTACAAAATAAATTGTCAAATTTACTCTATCCCACCATAGGATAAATCAATCTTAGTTCTTAGATTAATTTGGGCAAAAAATCAATTAGAATTGCCATTTGGATTAAGCATATCAAGTCAAATTAATAGATGCCTATTATGTTTCTCCTTATAAAAGAATATAAAAATACTAGTTGTTCATTACGTGTAATGGATGGCTGAGATCTGGTTGCACCCAAAAATCACACAATCTACAAGTCGTCTGATTTAAAACATGCATCCAATTAGTCTATAATGTGTTAAGTGCAGATGAGACAATAATTAACTAGGATAAGTAAGAAATAAAAATTTAAATAAATGAAAGAAAATGTAAAAAATTTTAAAATTCATAAAAATAAAATAAATTAATTAAATAAATAAATAATATTATAAACTCAAGAAAAACAAAACCAAAATTTAAATCTTAATTAATTAATTTTGCTAAGAAAATTTAAACTCATTTAAAGGAGTAATTAAAGTTCCTAAATAAAATTAGCAAAATAATAATTAAAAAAATATAAAATAACTAAATAGGTCAAAATAAGTTTAAATGGTTATCAATACCATTAATAATTAATCAATATTAATTAATGAATAAAGAAGTTACTAAATAAATAATTAATTTTATAAAATTTTATCAATAATGAATTAGTTTAATAAATAAAAAATTATATATTAGTATAATAAAAATATTAAAATTAAATATAGTTATATTTAATAATTATATATATTTAAAGTAGCATATTTAAATCTTAAAATGGTATCTCAAACTTTCACGTTTAATATTTGTCACATAAAATTATTTTTAGAATTTAAATGTCTCAAATTTATGAAATTTACAAAATCACTAACCGACGTTGCGAAAATCGGACTAAACATCAAACCAGAAGAAGACAATGTTTAAGGTTCATTGGTTCGAGCGAGGTTGAACGTGATGACATAATAAATATATAAATTAATTAAATATGACCTAAATAATACAATAATAATATAATAAATTAATAATATAAATTTTTTTGCTCGATTTATAAAGGAGCCGAACATGAATAAATATTTGTTCGAGCGTGTTCGATTTTTTTGACTCAAAATAATTAAATAACTAAATAATAATATTTATTTATATCTTTTTTATATTAATTCTTTATATTTATTAAAAAATTACCAAGTTTTTTTTTATTTTTAAAAATTATTTAAATGGTATTTTTGTAAAAAAAATAATTTTTTTTGTTAGATATATAAATAAATAAGATTTGAGTGGAATGCATGTAAATATTACTAAAAGTATAAAAAATAAAAGTTTGGGTGTTAGATATATTAATAAATAAGATTTGAGGGTTATGCATGTAAATATTCCTAAAAATATAAATAATACACAAATTAGATATATAAATAAATTGTCCCACATGGCTTTTTTAGAACTCTTAGGGTCTGTTTGGGCAGCTGCAGCTTATTGAATAATCTGTTGATAAACTGATTTAAAATAATCTACTAATAAGCACGGTGCGGTGACTATTACAAATTTTTGTTTTTTTTTTTTGAAAAGCCACAACCAGAAAACTATCACTGCACCTATATTGGTGCGGAGTGAAAAAACTATTTTCAGCATTTTTAAAACGTATAAGCTGTCAAAACGCAGTTTACCCAAACAGGTCATGTGTGTTTTCAAAATACCACCGCACCAAAAAAGCTGCCACAAACGGACCCTAAATATTTATATAAAATGAAGAATTAGCCTCCAATTAGTAATCGATTTCAAAAAAAAAATAAATAAATAAATAAATGTAAAAACAATGCATTTGAAAGCTCAGTTTGATGGGAAATATTTGCATACAAAATACGCATGCAGCTCTGTGTGTGTATTCTATTAACTCCGCAATACTCTCATAATAACATATCAATAACATCGAAATAGAACATGTGAAGGTTATTGGAAGTTTATTAGGGTTATAAATTATTGAAACTAATAACTCAATAACCTCCTAATAACCCCAAAGTGGAGTTTATTATGCATACAGCTCTGGTTGAGGTGGGCTAGTTCGGCCGGTCTGATGCAAAAATTATTTTTAGGCTTTCGTTGAGCCCGGCCGCTTGGTTCGGTTTTTTAAAGCTTGTCCCTAACATCGTACAGGTCGCCGGTACCCTCCCGCACCTGATTCGTCCCTCACAACTGGAAGCCGCCGGATGAACACCATCGTCGACGGCGAGCCGTTGCCTATGGTTTTCAAGTCAAAGAAACGGAAACGCGCAGTGAGGAAAACAACTTCAAGAGCAGGTATCGCCCCCTGCCTCTTCAAGTACTGGCTGCAACGCTACTCTCTCTTTTCCATGTTCGATGCTGGAATCAGTATGGACGATGAAGCGTGGTTCTCTGTCACTCCTGAAGCCATTGCGGCCTCTCACGCCGCTTATGCTGCGTTCTCCAGTGCCGCAGTCGTAATCGACTGCTTTGCCGGTGTCGGCGGCAATGCTATCCAGTTCGCTGCTAGGTACGAGAGGAAGAGTAGGATGTAGAAGCTTTAATTTGTTTGTTGTGAAAGNGAGTCGTTTTTTTATTCTGTGTCATCTTTGATGCTAAGGATGGCATATTGTGAGTATCCCAAATTTAGTCAAAATATGAATTTATCAAGAAATGAGCTATTGGGTCTTCCAAATTCCTTACAAAAAACATTGTATCTATTTTACTCCATATCAAAACTCATAATATTAAAACATGCATTCCTTTTACCTTACACTTCTAATAGACTGAATAAAACGACTCTTACTCTTTATATGCCATGTCAACTCCTTATTCCACATATTAAGTTGTTTTAGACATAAATAAATTACTATTTCCAAATGAAATACCATTTTCTTAGTATGTAGGAGATTTGAAGCGCAAAAGAAACAAGGAGTACTGAACTATTGTATTAATTTAAAAGTTAACCACATTAGATGCCATATAAGCAACTACTATTACAACAATTTAAATTTGAATTTTTTTATGTAGTGACCTATAAGAGACGTTCAGTTGGTTTATTATAGCATTAATTGACCAATAATTGTAGATTTTTAGTTTGTTCCAAGTTATATGTTCATGAAAAAAAAAACTCGCTTCATTCAATGCTCGTAAGATGTGAACAAGTGACTTGGTCTAGTGGTTGGATGGTTATCTCCAATGACACAGTCTTGTGTTCAAGGCCCAACACATTCGGTTGTGTGAGTTATACGAAAAAACCCATGTCTAGTATGAAGGATATAAAGATAGGAAAGAAATAGTAGAACTAATTTTTTTATTTATTAATACATTTCATGTATGTTATAACAAGGTTCATTATTTTGCTTATTACAGGGTGATGTTGTGTTCATTTCACCACCTTGGGGTGGTCCTTCATATAGCAAAATTCACACCTTCACACTTGATATGCTCAAGCCAAAAGACGGGTATGCTTTGGTGATGCTAATAGTTTTATTTCTTTTTTGTTTTTATTTACATCATTAATTACTCTCAACAAACTCATAATGAGAAATATGAAGAATGGACATAACTGGCTGAACCAAAATAATTTGCATCCATCTGATAGGAACCGAAATTATTTTCCAGAGAAATCGGGACATGAATAGTATATATTTTATTCCACGAAAGCAAATCTACGCTTACAACTACGAATATATAAAAGATAAGCACTTACAATTAGAGAGACAGACGATCTCTCTCGAATCCTACAATTTGAGAGGTAGGAAATCTCTTCCAAATCCTAACCTTAAGACTCAAAGACAACAATCTCATGCATAACTCTAAACCTAAGCGTATTAGCTCTTTTTATACTAAACAATAATAAATACTAGAAGACTAAATTGCCCTTAGACGCACAAAAGACTAAATTGCTCTTAGAGACCGGCAGAACACCATCATTTTTCTCTACTAGTTTTGTTGTAATCCTCATGTTATTTATCTCATGTTTCNCTCTCAACAAACTCATAATGAGAAATATGAAGAATGGACATAACTGGCTGAACCAAAATAATTTGCATCCATTTGATAGGAACCGAGATTATTTTCCAGAGAAATCGGGACTTGAATAACATATATTTTATTCCACGAAAGCAAATCAACGATTACAACTACGAATATATAAAAGATAAGCACTTACAATTCGAGAGACAGACGATCTCTCTCGAATCTTACAATTTGAGAGGTAGGAAATCTCTTCCAAATCCTAACCTTAAGACTCAAAGATAACAATCTCATGCATAACTCTAAACCTAAGCATATTAGCCCTTTTTATACTAAACAATAATAAATACTAGAAGACTAAATTGCCCTTAGACGCACAAAAGACTAAATTGCCCTTAGAGGCCGGCAGAACACCATCATGTTTCTCTACTAGTTTTGCCGTAATCCTCATGCTTATTTATCCCATGTTTCCCTATCAATCCTTGTAGTTTCTATGCACATTAAATAGTGTCAAGTTTTCTATTATGTTGACCTGTACACAATCATGCTATATATGAAAGAAGATTGTAATTTTTAATCCCTCTATTTATTCTCAGTAAAAAGTAAAACGGTAATTGTGCACTTCTTCACCCAGTTTGTAGATTAACATGACATGATTTAATCACTTTTGTGGCAGATTAAGCTCTGCATATAACTAAAACAATCATTTCAGTGTCTCTATAGTTAGTGTTGATATGCTCTTGATATTCTAACTGTAGAGTTTTAGTTTGTTCCAAGTTATTTGTTCATAAAAAAATCTAACATATTACTTTGGCATGAATGCTCGCAAGAAGTACAACCCATTTGCCTAGTGATAGGATGCTTATCTTCAATGACAGTCCTATGTTCAAGGCTCAACACATTTGAATGTGTGTGAATTATAAAAATCTGAATAGGAAACAATTTTCTGAACCAAAATAGTTTGTATCCATCTAATACGAATCAAGATGATTTTCCAGAGAAATTAGGATAGGAATAATATATATTTTATTCCATCGAAAGCAAATCAACGATTAAAGCTCTGAATATATAAAAGATAAGTACATACAATTTGAGAGGTAGGCAATCTCTTCTAAATCCTACAATCCGAGAGGTCATTGCGATTTTTTTCTGTCGTATGAAGCCCATCGCTCTCGACTGAACCCTAGTGTGTGGGTGAAGGAATAACGAGTCGATCATCCTCTGCGTGCGATGGAGAAGTAGCAAAATTGCACACAGTGATGATCCCGTGAAATCAAGCCATATGAGAAGAATATCGTGCGGTTGAAGTTTCAGATGAGTTATTAAGGTTCAAATATTAATAAAATGTATTATATAGTTTGCATAATAAATATATGATAGATTTATTTCNTTAGTTTGTTCCAAGTTATTTGTTCATAAAAAAATCTAACATATTACTTTGGCATGAATGCTCGCAAGAAGTGTACAACCCATTTGCCTAGTGATAGGATGCTTATCTCCAATGACACGGTCCTATGTTCAAGGCTCAACACATTTGAATGTGTGTGAATTATAAAAATTTGAATAGGAGACAATTTTCTGAACCAAAATAGTTTGTATCCATCTAATACGAATCAATTTGTTTTCCAGAGAAATTAGGATAGGAATAATATATATTTTATTCCGCCGAAAGCAAATCAACAATTAAAGCTCTGAATATATAAAAGATAAGCACATACAATTTGAGAGGTAGGCAATCTCTTCTAAATCCTACAATCCGAGAGATCATTGTGATTTTTTTCTGTCGTATGAAGCTCATCACTCTCGACTGAACCCTAGTGTGTGGGTGAAGGAATAACGAGTCAAGCATCCTCTACATGCGATGGAGAAGTAGCAAAATTGCACACAGTGATGATCCCGTGAAATCAAGCCATATGAGAAGAATATAGCGCGGTTGAAGTTTTAGATGAGTTATTATGGTTCAAAAATTAATAAAATATATTATATAGTTTGCATAATAAATATATGATAGATTTATTTCAAATATGAAAATAAAGACTGCAATTACTTATCTTAAATTGGAGTGTAAATTAATTATAAATGTTGATTTAATTTTAATTTTGTTGATCAAATTAAAGTAACATGAATACTTAAAATAAATCCTTTTAATAAAAAATTAAAAACAAAGTAAATGAAAGATAATTAATGATATACTTAAAATTACATTTTCACGATGTTGTAGGCAGTTAACTATTTTGGACGAGATTAAGCGAGTTTGAATATTTATAACAACTCATACAGTTTTGAGGTGAGTGTTCATATTTTTATGCTATAATAATATTTTGCTTCTTCGCGACTAAATGCATTTTTTGTTATTGTTACTAGATATCCATGATTTATGATTCTATTGAATTTTTTCATATTGTTAAGTGATATGCATACTTAGTGTTGTTTAAATTATTGACTTGTGTACATATATATTGATTTTTATACAAATGAGAATGAATGTACTAAATAATGTCTGTTATAATTTGTTTGCATGTGCATATTTGACTATGATAAAGCCATCTCTTTCTAATACTAGCGAGAGAACGTTAGGTTGTCGTGCATGTAAATGTAAAAGGATATTGTTATTCAAATATCTTAATTTGTAGAATTGTTAGACATTGTTTCTGTGATGATTGTACATATATAAAATGATATTGATATGCTATCAATATAGTAAAACCCGGAATAACTTGAATTATTGTAAATGGTCATATTCATAAACTATCAAATATCTTATACTGATTTATTAAAAGTTTAACTAGCATACATATTATTTTTTTATATTACTATAATTTAGGAGTGTCAGTCTTTACTGGCTTTGGTTAACTCACAATTATTTTAAGTTAAATTTTCAAATGTAATTAATTGATTAAAAGATGAGTAATCGAAGAGATAATATTTATAGAAGACGCTAACAATCTAGTGCGGTAAATTTGATTGTATTGCTTTAATTTAATTTCTTTAGTGGTTATTTCACTTATTAAATGGTAGTTATAGAAAATTTAATTCTCATTGTCTGTGCCCGCCTTGATTAATTCTAAGCCCAGGTCAGATCGTCACAAACTATCAGTTCTATGGTTCTTTTGCCTCATTAAAGGTCTAGATGTTACTAATTATTTCCTTGTTCAATTAAATAACTGATATCGAAGATAACCCAAACCACAATAGAAATGCAAATTTTTATTGCTGAAATGCAAAACGGTTACAACCCAGGCACTTGCAAACAAGAAATAGAAGAAAACAAGCATAAACAGATACCCTATGGTAAGGATGACGGTGTGAGGTGGTGGTTGAATAGTGAGGTGAGGGGGATTGGAGGGGCTTGACAACAGCTGGCTGCGAGGTGAGCGAACGAGAGACGCAATCATATTGCAGTTGGAGGGAGTTAGTTTGGTTGCAGTTAGCAAGAGATGCAGGGGAAGGGCTGAGTAGGGGTTGTGATTGGGTAACAACAGGATAGGGGAGTTGGATGTCGTGGCTGGGTTTTGACGGGAAGGGGAGTAAGGCAATAGGAGGGGAATAAATGGGACAGCAGCGACTGTAAGGCGAAAAAGGAGTCTGTGTGACTACAGGTGTGGGTTTATGGGGGGGTTGTGGCAAGGAAATTCTTGAAAGGGGAAAAGGAGTGACAACAGAGAGGAAGGGGTTGCGGGAGGAGCTAGCAGGTGGCTGCAAGAACAATATCGTGTTTTTTTTCAGGACTGCAGTGGGGAGATGGGATGGCGGTAGCGACATAATGGTTGTGAGACAAGGGGAGTCGTTGATAATCACCACCTCGGGACGAGTTACAGCAGAACAACTTTTCGTCGTCGGATACAACCTTAGAAAGGGAAACAGGACGCCGACGGTTGTCCAAACAGATAACTCAGCACAAAAACTAAACCTTAAGTCCACAAATATATATATTTATAATAGATGTATAGGAGTGAAACAGAAAAAGAAGGGGGAAATAATTCCCGCCTAATAAAAGAGAGAGGAGGGACTGAATCTGTTCATCCCCCACCTCGGAGTTCCTGCCGAACCAGGTTGAATCAGCTCAGTCCCATAGCCCCCGCATCAATAACTCTAATAATTTTCTTCCTAATTTAACTCGCTTTACTAAAGCTAGGTTGCTCTTTCTTCAAATCTAAAGAAGTACCACCATTAGCTCCATGCTTTTAAGCATTGAAAATTTGGAAATTGTAAACCTAGAGTCTTGTAAAATAATAATAAAAAAAGGTCTAAAATATCATAGATTTCAATCCTAATTTATTAAAAGCCATCTAGAACCAAGAAAATCTACCATTACATAATAAGTTCAGGATATTGGGAGAATAAGAATAATGCATTCACATATTAAGTTTCTAAATTGGCATTTACATTTTGCAGTTTCTAAATATTTGATTTGTCACATTAAGTTCACTTATGATTGTGTAACTGTAGGTATTTGATATTTCAGGCTGCTCAGGAAATAACTCCCAACATTATCATGTTCCTTCCCCGTAACGTGGACTTAAGTCAAGTGGAAGAGCTTTCTTGGCTATCTTGTCCACCATTAACGTTGAAGGTGTGGCAAGTATATGACTTTATTCTAGCCAATGATGTTTGTTGTCGCAATTCTTAACAGCATGTGGGTCTCACTATATGACTTACTTTTCTAAGAGATTGGGATTGTTGATGGCTATTAGTAACTAGGTTTGCTGTATGAAAAATATACCATGTCTAGTGAGCTACTTTGAATTGTTCTGTTAAACCAAGACTTCTTTAGCTCTTAACTATTTTCTTGGGCAGATTGAAGAGAACTACATGGAAACTAGTTTGAAAGGAATCACGGCATACTTTGGTGACGCTGCATTAGTACCATCTAAGTCATCTTTTTCAAAAACGGACATTAGTTGATGGCCATTGTGAAGGTATCTTCTTTCTTTTGAAATTTTTTTAATGATTGATATCAGAATGGATTTGATATAAAGTCACCCAGGCGAGTTCATATTAATCACCGGACCCAAAAAACATATCCCTTTATAAGCCCTGCACTCCTTAACTAATTTTTACCAGTAAATTGTTCTACCTCTAAGTTATCCCATTCTTTCTATCGGCTCTTTTTCTAGGTATATAATACATGTCATCTGATAAAACATCCATTTAAATACATTTTGTTGTGGAATACGGTTTTTTTTTCTTTTTTATAGGTATTTTCTACTGAGAGGTTGGATTGAAATTAGAGAAAAATACAACAGGTTATTTCTGTTGCATGTTTACGGATACCCACTAACAAAACTTCCCCAAATCTCCTTTACTTTCCCCTCACCTAAGTTGGCACCAACACCTCCGTTTAACCCTTTATAATTTCTTTTACGACCTGACGTTACAATGGGGACTTTATTATATCCCCCATCTATGCGGTCGAATAAATAAAAACTATCTAAGCATAGCTTTCTCTTCTCATTTCAGCTAGCTGCCAAAGTGATGTAGCTTGAGAAATTATGTTCTTGTCATGTGTAGCAGGATATAACTAATAATTTCAGTCTATTTTACCGGGATATAATATTTTTTTACATTAAAAGCGTGCTATTCTTCTAATATAACACTATCTAATCTCAGTATATGCTGTTTCATTTACAGTTAATAATTAAAAACTTGAACATCAACAAACTACACGCATGCTAGGTATCCTCTTACATGTCAGCATGTAAATGGGTATGAACAACATAGACTACATTGCGATTTTTTACTTGTATTGCTGTAATTGCGCTCAGTATTTTCCTTGTACTCTTGTTTGCTTCTTGCCCCTCATCTGCTTCATCAAAATGGATATGCATGTACTCCAACTTACATATTTAAATTCCATGAAGTATTGATGGGAAATGTTTTTTCTTTTCATCCATGATCTATTTCATATTTTGTTCTAAATATTTTTTAGTCGTGGGTTGCTCATTTATTTTATTTCTATTTTTTTTTTTTTTTTGTTTTGTTTTTCTTTTTTTGTTTTTGTTTTTTTATTAATTTTTTTTTATTTTTTTTTAGTTTTTTTTTTTTTGTTCTTTTTTAAAACTATAGATCCCTACCTAACTATGTGAAACTTTGTTGGTGATCTTGAGATTACACATGATGTTGACCCAAGCAAATACGATTTACTGGGGATTTCGGCATGAGGCCTAATGTTATCACAAGCAAATATAGTTTCAGAGGATTTTGACATGAGGCACGATGTCAACCTAGTTAGGTACAATTTTGCTGCAAATCCTAGTACAAAGCACTATTTCAACTCTAATAGAAAGGGATCCATTTAGATGAAGGCTTTGTTAACACTCGTAGGATGATAATAGCTATGCACCGATATGTTGATGCCCTCCTTTGGAATTACGAAGAAATTCTTTTACTGAAGTTCCCTATGAAATGAGGCATAGAATGGAGCCACTACCAAGAAGTTCTTGGAGTTACGAAGGAAGCTTCAGACTCACATTGTTCATGGTCCAAAGCGTTCTTGTTTTACTATTTTCCTTTTTTTTCACTTTTTTGCTTTTATTTTTTCTGTCCTTTTGCTCTCTTTTCTAGTTGTTTAAGATATGCCTACTATCCTTTATGTGCTTCATATAGGAACATGTGATAGTCAATAGCTATGTCTCAATGGTCTATCAATATGTTTTGGCTTATGAAGTCATTGAAGTTGCCTTCTTCTTTGCGATATAAAATTGTAGTTACCGTTTTAGTTCCATTTTAAAATGGGCATTAGATTCCACCTTTTGAACTTGACTGAGTGTTAAATTGAAGGGGCCTATAATGGCCNTGTTGTTGCTGTTGAGATTGATCCACGAAAGGTTGATTACGCTGTTAAGAATGCAAGAATCTATGGTGTGAAGGATAGGATTGATTTTCTTGTTGGGGATTTCTTCAGCCTAGCACCTTTTCTGAAGGTAAATTTTTTTTTTTTCAACGAGGCGTGTTTCCTTGATTATTTAGGGTTTAGATTCCTGGAAAGTGATCTATTTTAAGACACGTTATTTTTTTCNTGAGTTGAATTAGATGTTGATGGTTGGTGCATTCAGGGGATTTCTTGTTGTTGCTGTTGAGATTGATCCACGCAAGGTTGATTACGCTGTTAAGAATGCAAGAATCTATGGTGTGAAGGATAGGATTGAGTTTCTTGTTGGGGATTTCTTCAGCCTAGCACCTTTTCTGAAGGTAAATTTTTTTTTTTTTCAACTAGGCGTGTTTCCTTGATTATTTAGGGTTTAGATTCCTGGAAAGTGATCTATTTTAAGACATGTTATTTTTTTCATTTGGGAATACCTAGGAATAAATCATAACATATGTTGTTCAAAACAATGGATTTAAATATACAACCATCTTATTTTAACTAATGGGGCACTGGTTTTTCCACATTTGTTTTGTGTAAGGGTGGTTATATAGGATTTTGTATGGTTAGCTATTGAAGTTAAATGCTATGCTTTAAAATGGCCATTTTAGATGCTTTTGTATGGAACCTAATGTGTCACCTCTTTAAATGAACAAATTATTACCTTAGGGGCTTCTTGATTGCAAGTATTTAGGTTTCTTGTAGTTTGAAAATATAGTGTGAGCCAAATACAGTTCATTATAATTTTTTTAAGGTTGTCTGGTTAGTTGTAAATTGATCTAGGAGACAAATTTTGTGTTTGCTTTGTTGCAAGATGAATTTGATTCTTATTAAATCATCAATTTATAAGTGCATGAATGCAATATTTTTTACAATGTCAATGTAAATTAACTTTTTAAAAACCTGTTTAAATATAAAACTCGGGCATCAACGAGGATGACATTTTGGATGACAATGGTTTAGAGAAGGCCCGGGACAAGGGATGGTGGTGTGGAAGTGAGCTAAGGGTTGTANAACTTTTTAAAAACCTGTTTAAATATAAAACTCGGGCATCAACGAGGATGACATTTTGGATGACAATGGTTTGGAGAAGGCCCAGGACAAGGGATGGTGGTGTGGACGTGAGCTAAGGGTTGTGTTGGATCCGGGTTGGGATTGATCACGTGGGATGATGACATGAGGTTGAGGTTTCGAGTGATAGTGACATGGGTTTGGTATCTTGTGGGACGACGACACAAGGTCAATGTCTTGTAAGATAGTTGTGCAAGGTTGGGATCATGGTCATAAGAGTCGTTTTTTTATTCTGTGTCATCTTTGATGCTAAGGATGGNTGACATGGGTTTGGTATCTTGTGGGACGACGACACAAGGTCAATGTCTTGTAAGATAGTTGTGCAAGGTTGGAATCATGGTCATAGGAGTCGTTTTTTTATTCTGTGTCATCTTTGATGCTAAGGATGACATATTGTGAGTATCCCAAATTTAGTCAAAATATGAATTTATCAAGAAATGAGCTATTGGGTCTTCCAAATTCCTCACAAAAAACATTGGATCTATTTTACTCCATATCAAAACTCATAATATTAAAACATGCATTCCTTTTACCTTACACTTCTAATTGACTGAATAAAACGACTCTTACTCTTTATATGCCATGTCAACTCCTTATTCCACATATTAAGTTGTTTTAGACATAAATAAATTACTATTTCCAAATGAAATACCATTTTCTTAGTATGTAGGAGATTTGAAGTGCAATAGAAACAAGGAGTACTGAACTATTGTATTAATTTAAAAGTTACCACATTAGATGCCATATAAGCAACTACTATTAGAACAATTTAAATTTGAATTTTTTTTATGTAGTGACCTATAAGGGACGTTCAGTTGGTTTATTATAGCATTAATTGACAAATAATTGTAGATTTTTAGTTTGTTCCAAGTTATATGTTCATGAAAAAAAAAAACTCGCTTCATTAAATGCTCGTAAGAGGTGAACAAGTGACTTGGCCTAGTGATTGGATGCTTATCTCCAATGACACGGTCTTGTGTTCAAGGCCCAACACATTCGGTTGTATGAGTTATACGAAAAAACCCATGCCTAGNTAAAATTACATTTTCACGATGTTGTAGGCAGTTAACTATTTTGGACGAGATTAAGCGAGTTTGAATATTTATGACAAGTCATACAGTTTTGAGGCGAGTGTTCATATTCTTATGATATTTTGCTTCTTCGCGACTAAATGCATTTATTGTTATTGTTATATTTTTAGCACTAGATACCCATGATTTATGATTCTATTGAATTTTGTCATATTGTTAAGTGATATGCATACTTAGTATTGTTTAAATTATTGATTTGTGTACATATATATTGATTTTTATACAAATGAGAATGAATGTACTAAATAATGTCTGTTATAATTTGTTTGCATGTGCATATTTGACTATGATAAAGTCGTCTCTTTCTGGTACTAGCGAGAGAACGCTAGGTTGTCGTGCATGTAAATGTAAAAGGATATTGTTATTCAAATATCTTAATTTGTAGAATTGTTAGACATTGTTTCAATGATGATTGCACATATATAAAATGATATTGATATGCTATTGATATAGTAAAACTCTGAATAACTTGAATTATTATAAATGGTCATATTCATAAACTATCAAATATCTTATACTGATTTATTAAAAGTTTAACTAGCATGCATATTTTTTTTTTTTATATTACTATAGTTTAGGAGTGTCAGTCTTTACTGGCTTTAGTTAATTCACAATTATTTTAAGTTAAATTTTCAAATGTAATTAATTGATTAAAAGACGAGTAATCGAAGAGATAATATTTATAGAAGACGCTAACAATCTAGTGCGGTAAATTTGATTGTATTGTTTTAATTTAATTTCTTTAGTGGCTATTTCACTTATTAAATGGTAGTTATAAAAAATTTAATTCTCATTGTCTGTACCCGCCTTGATTAATTCTAAGCCCAGGTCGGATCGTCGCAAACTATTAGTTCTATGGTTCTTTTGCCTCTTTAAAGATCAAGATAGTTACTAATTCTTTCCTTGTTCAATTAAATAATTGATATCGAAGATAACCCAAACCACAATAGAAATGCAAATTTTTATTGCTGAAATGCAAAACGGTTACAACCCAGACACTTGCAAACAAGAAATAGAAGAAAACAAGCATAAACAGACACCCTAGGGTAAGGATGACGGTGTGAGGTGGTGGCTGAATAGTGAGGTGAGGGGGATTGGGGGGGCTTGACAACAGCTGGCTGCGAGGTGAGTGAACGAGAGAGGCAATCATATTGCAGTTGGAGGGGGTTAGGTTGGTTGCAGTTAGCAAGAGATGCAGGGGAAGGGCTGAGTAGGGGTTGTGATTGGGTAACAACAGGATAGGGGATCTGGATGTCATGGCTAGCTTTTGACGGGAAGGGGAGGAAGGCAATAGGAGGGGAATAAATGGGACAACAGCGGCTGCAAGGCGAAAGAGGAGTCCGTGTGACTACAGGTGTGGGTTTATGGGGGGGTTGTGGCAAGGAAATTCTCGAAAGGGGAAAAGGAGTAACAACAGAGAGGAAGGGGTTGCGGGAGGAGCTAGCAGGTGGCTGCAAGAACAATATCGTGTTCTTTTGCAGGACTGCAGTGGGGAGATGGGATGGCGGTAGCGACATAATGGTTGCGAGGCAAGGGGAGTCGTTGATAATCACTACCTCGGGACGAGTTACAGCAGAACAACTTTTCGTCGTCGGATACAACCTTAGAAAGGGAAACAGGACGCCGACGGTTGTCCAAACAGATAACTCAGCACAAAAACTAAACCCTAAGTCCACAAACATGTATATTTATAATAGATGTATAGGAGTGAAACAGAAAAAGAAGCGGGAAATAATTCCCGCCTAATAATTCCCGCCTAATAAAAGAGAGAGGAGGGATTGAATTAGTTCATCCCCCACCTCGGAGTTTCTGCCGAACCAGGTTGAATCAGCTTAGTCCCATAGCCCCCGCGTCAATAACTCTAATAATTTTCTTCCTGATTTAACTCGCTTTACTAAAGCTAGGTTGCTCTTTCTTCAAATCTAAAGAAGTACCACCATTAGCTCCATGCTTTTAAGCATTGAAAATTTGGAAATTGTAAACCTAGAGTCTTGTAAAATTATAATAAAAAAAGGTCTAAAATATCATAGATTTCAATCCTAATTTATTAAAAGCCATCTAGAACCAAGAAAATCTACCATTACATAATAAGTTCAGGATACTGGGAGAATAAGAATAATGCATTCACATATTAAGTTTCTAAATTGGCATTTACATTTTGCACTTTCTAAATATTTGATTTGTCACATTAAGTTCACTTATGATTGTGTAACTGTAGGTATTTGATATTTCAGGCTGCTCAGGAAATAACTCCCAACATTATCATGTTCCTTCCCCGTAACGTGGACTTAAGTCAAGTGGAAGAGCTTTCTTGGCTATCTTGTCCACCATTAACGTTGAAGGTGTGGCAAGTATATGACTTTATTCTAGCCAATGATGTTTGTTGTCGCAATTCTTAACAGCATGTGGGTCTCACTATATGACTTACTTTTCTAAGAGATTGGGATTGTTGATGGCTATTAGTAACTAGGTTTGCTGTATGAAAAATATACCATGTCTAGTGAGCTACTTTGAATTGTTCTGTTAAACCAAGACTTCTTTAGCTCTTAACTATTTTCTTGGGCAGATTGAAGAGAACTACATGGAAACTAGTTTGAAAGGAATCACGGCATACTTTGGTGACACTGCATTAGTACCATCTAAGTCATCTTTTTCAAAAACGGACATTAGTTGATGGCCATTGTGAAGGTATCTTCTTTCTTTTGAAATTTTTTTAATGATTGATATCAGATTGGATTTGATATAAAGTCACCCAGGCGAGTTCATATTAAGCACCTGACCCAAAAAACATATCCCTTTATAAGCCCTGCACTCCTTACCTAATTTTTACCAGTAAATTGTTCTACCTCTAAGTTATCCCATTCTTTCTATCGGCTCTTTTTCTAGGTATATAATACATGTCATCTGATAAAACATCCATTTAAATACATTTTGTTGTGGAATACGGTTTTTTTTCTTTGTTATAGGTATTTTCTACTGAGAGGTTGGATTGAAATTAGAGAAAAATACAACAGGATATTTCTGTTGCATGTTTACGGATACCCACTAACAAAAGTTCCCCAAATCTCCTTTACTTTCCCCTCACCTAAGTTGGCACCAACACCTCCTTTTTTCCGACCTGACGTTACAATGGGGACTTATTATATCCCCCATCTATGCGGTCGAATAAATAAAAACTATCTAAGCATAGCTTTCTCTTCTCATTTCAGCTAGCTGCCAAACTGATGTATCTTGAGAACTTATGTTCTTGTCATGTCTAGCAGGATATAACTAATTATTTCAGTCTATTTTACCGGAATATAATATTTTTTTACATTAAAAGCGTGCTATTCTTCTAATATAACACTATCTAATCTCAGTATATGCTGTTTCATTTACAGTTAATAATTAAAAACTTGAACATCAACAAACTACACGCATGCTAGGTATCCTCTTACATGTCAGCATGTAAATGGGTATGAACAACATAGACTACATTGCGATTTTTTACTTGTATTGCTGTAATTGCGCTCAGTATTTTCCTTGTACTCTTGTTTGCTTCTTGCCCCTCATCTGCTTCATCAAAATGGATATGCATGTACTCCAACTTACATATTTAACTTCCATGAAGTATTGATGGGAAATGTTTTTTCTTTTCACCCATGATCTATTTCATATTTTGTTCTAAATATTTTTTAGTCGTGAGTTGCTCATTTATTTTATTTCCATTTTATTTTCTTTTTTGTTTTGTTTTGATTTTCTTTTTTTGTTTTTGTTTTTTTATTAATTTATTTTTATTTTTTTTTGTTCTTTTTTAAAACTATGGATCCCTACCTAACTATGTGAAACTTTGTTGGTGATCTTGACATTACACATGATGTTGACCCAAGCAAATATGATTTACTGGGGATTTCGGCGTGAGGCCTAATGTTATCACAAGCAAATATAGTTTCAGTGGATTTTGACACGAGACACAATGTCAACCTAGATAGGTACAATTTTGCTACAAATCCTAGTACAAAACACTATTTCAACTCTAATAGAAAGGGATCCATTTAGATGAAGGCTTTGTTAACACTCGTAGGATGATAATAGCTATGCACCGATATGTTGATGCCCTCCTTTGGAATTAGGGAGAGAGCCACATTGAGGTTCCCTATGAAATTAGGCATGGAATGGAGCCACTACCAAGAAGTTCTTGGAGTTACGAAGGAAGCTTCAGACTCATATTGTTCATGGTCCAAAGAACGAGAGTAAGCTTCCTGAAGTCCGTTCTTCGTCAATAGCTCAATTGTAGAGCGGTCGGTTATTAACTGACTTATTGTAGTATGGAATCCTACTTGGAGAGATTTTATGTTTTTTGAATTCTTTTACTTTGTTTTTTCACTTTTAATATTCTAGGTGAAGGCGTTAACTAACGCCTCCAATTTTTTTTTTACTATTCTCTTTTCTATAAAAGGGGTTATATCAGATATTAGCAGTACAATCATTGCCTGATGCCATTCTAAATGAGCAATTTCTCTGAAATTTACATCTCAAATTAGTCCTTTTCGTTCTTGTTTACTTATTTTCTTCTTTTTTTTCCTTTTTTGCTTTTATTTTTTCTGTCTTTTTGCTCTCTTTTCTAGTTGTTTAAGATATGCCTACTATCCTTTATGTGCTTCATATAGGAACATGTGATAGTCAATAGCTATGTCTCAATGGTCTATCAATATGCTTTGGCTTATGAAGTCATTGGAGTTGCCTTCTTCTTTGTGATATAAAATTGTAGTTACCGTTTTAGTTCCATTTTAAAATGGGCATTAGATTCTACCTTTTGAACTCGACTGAGTGTTAAATTGAAGGGGCCTATAATGGCTAGACTTGAATTTTGTTGCTTTTGTAAGGCCCTTTATGATTGCTCGAGTGTTGATATTTGATTGACATCCACATTCTGTTGTTTCCTTAATATTTATTCTTATAAATGTTGACATGCCTTTTTGAGTTAGCAAACTAATATACAATAATTAATGTTGATGTTTTATCAGAAGTTTGCGCTAATAATCTGACTTAGAAGCAAATTGTAATATTGAAAACAAGGCCATTTTTTTCTTAGAGGCTTAATAAGTCCATTCAATGCTTCAATTCATTTAGTAGTTTGTCAAACCTTCATGGAGTTATCTTCAACTTGCCATGCTACATCTAATTTATTTGAAGCAACTCTGAAAACCCCAATTCTACAACTAGGTGGTTGCATCCCTGCATAAGTATCTTTAAGGTTTGTTGGCAAGAGAGAGCTCTCAATGACTTGAATATATTTGATCTAGCTGAAACTAGCCTTATTTACCATGCTTGGCCTTAGTTTGAAGTGCTGAGAATTATCTTTCCCTTTTAGTTTAACTTTTTTGAAGCTTTGCAAACGTACAAGCTTCCTTATTGGCTATCTAGGCCCATGACATATCATTTGATTTTCTGCTTCCTACTCATATGTTATTTATTCTTTTTGCTTAAATTTGAGGATTACCTTTAAAATGAGGGATGTATTATTATTTGTTGTTAGGCCCCTTTAAATCAACACTCTCCATAAGAATTACGTTAAAATTATAGTTCACACTCTTAAAATGTTGATGTCTGTGGGGGATTAAGGGACAACTAAGGATATGCTCCGTGGATTAAAGTACTTCATCAGTAAAATGTAAATGAATTTCTAGCTCATCTTCTTTAAGAAAGTTTGGTGCTTTCTTTGAGAACCATATTGCAGTAACCAATGCTCTCTGTGATGAAAATCGATTGAATTTTGTGCGACTTGAATTGTTTATTCTTTGAAGATGACAAATGAGGCTAGCTCTGTTCGGAAGTATGGGATAACTAAATTGAATCACATGAGATATGTTGTCTAAATTGACGACCTTATTTTTATGTTGAAAAATATAGAATGACCTTGCATCTCTTCTATTGATTGCTTTTCTTAGTTTTTTATTTCTCAATATTTTTTCTAGGAGAATGCAACTCTATTAGGGATACCGACATAATTTAACTTATCAACTCCTATTGATGCATCCTAATTGAAGTTTTGATGATGTATTTGGTGTCAAGCCAGGTTGATGAAACACTTCCATTAATTAGAGGGAAAATGAGCCACTTACTAGCGGTAGTGAGCTAGCTCAGAATTGAAATTTGGGATCTAGTAAAGGTCTTAAAATGCCTCGGGATGAACCTTGTTGGCTATGCACTATTAGAATGACTTGTAAGATACTTCGGTGGTCATTTGGTTGCGAGGCTTTTTGGTAAATAGTTAGGGACAACAAAAAAGTACTTTATTGGCTTTTTATCAACCCCTCTTCTTGCTAGGAAGCTTATCCAGGAGCATTGAAATTGGTCTTTGCTTGAGATGTTTGGAGCTTAAAAGATGAAAAATATCACGCCCTATTGACTTGATATTTTAACGCTCCACCTGTGGGGATATTAGAGTTTCTTCTTGAGTTTTTTGATTTGTTGGGATTTAAGGGGTGGCTATACAGTCATTGATGTAGTTAAGTTGGAATTGAATGACTAATTCTCCCTTAGTTTTTTTTTTTATCTCCATCATATGCTTTAGAATTCTTTAGCGATTGGATCTCACTTCTAATTTTTTTCTCGCTCCCTTTTTTTTTATGAGTTTGATAATTGTAATACAGTTAGAGGTATTGGAGAACCTCTTTATTGGTACTCCCTCTAGCTTAGTGAATATTTTGACTGAGTTGTTTCGGTTCACTTTTCAATGTTTTCGGGCGCCATGGTTGCCTTAACGATACCTTGATTTGACTTTCGAGCAGGGGAATAGTGATGGCTTTATGGTTAGATAGTTTTTTTTTTATTTTTATGATGATTAAGCTAACATTGCTCCCTTATTATTTTTCTAGCCTCCTGACTTGTGGCTTTTATTTCATCATTATATCATGGCTTTTACATGAGTTGAGATGAAGTTATTGGTCACACCTTCATTTTCCTCAATTCCCATTGCATTTGTATGTCTTTAGTTACAATTGAGGTGACATTTAGCTCCATTCCAGACTAAAGACTAAACAGACAAAAAAATTTTTAACTTATCTTATGAGATCAACACATGTTAAGATTTAAACCCTTGGTCGAATTGATGTATAATTGAAATAGTATTAAATATTATTATTATTATTGTTAATGCTGAACTTTCTCAAAACTAATGCAAAGATAACGTCTAACAATCGCACTATTATCATCGGCCCCACTTAGTGGGATAAAGACTTATTATTGCTGTTTAATTATTATCAACTTGTATCTTATGAAACTCCTCAAAATTTGTGCAAACTTTTGAACATTAAATTTTTTTTTAAATTATTTATGGCATTTTTCAAATTTTTTATTCACAAACTTATACTTAGGAAGTGACTAATAATTTTTTTTTTATTTTTCTTTGGATGAAGGGGTATTGAATGTAGGCCATCCCTCGCGCTAATAATGACAAATTGCTGCTTTGCATGAGCTCTCACGACCAAGAAACTCCATCCCACTGTATCAATGCAGGTGTTTAGGGGCATGGGCTTGCATTTCGGTATGAGTTTGTGGCTTGAAATGTACCAAAAATATGTGTTCCCTCTCATTTTTGCTCATCATCATGTGATTTTTATGAGCTATTGTATGATTACAAGAAATACATGTATGGGAAGCAAATCGAAAGGGGAGGTTTTGCAGGGTTTACAAAGATAAAGTTTATTTTATGTATTTATGTAATGTCTACAAACACTAGCATACATACATTGCCACCATTACTTTTGGTAGACAATTTTCAGAGCTAGCACTTGCATCAGTTAACTTGTGCTGTCAAGAGTTGAAGCATGTTAATAAAATTTCCACTAGTTGAGCTCCTCTAGTGGGTCTGAAATCAAAATAATAAAATAGTTTCAAGCTTAAAATATATTTAGGGGCATTTTTATATGTTACTAAAAACAAAAAAAAATTGTGGAAATTTTGAAAAATAATTAGATGTATATTTAGTTTTTAACAATTTTTTAAAATGCCAAAAATTTTGAAATTTGTCATAGAAAATGTTTTTTATATATTTTTTAAAAATAAAAAATAAAAAATAAAAAGATGCCTAACTATTGGTCATCTATAATTTTTCAAAATTTCAAAATGATCTTATTAAACTTCAAAATGCTAAGAGATTTTACAAATAAAACATTGAAGGCATTCATAAGAACTAAGATAAATTTCTATGAAAATGGTGTCACTAAATATACTCCCATATAACTTTATGCACTTTCTTAAGGATAGCAGCAAATAGCTTTAATGCATTTTTTTGAAAATATTTAATTTACAAAATTATTTTTAAAAAAGTCTTCAACGAAGTTAACAAAAGATATATTGCAATTTCATGACAAATTGAAGCATGGTCATATTGTCTCTTAGTAAGTAAATCAAGTAGTTCCATGACCAGAGAATGTAGAGTTAAAAAACTACCTTCCAGGTGAAAAATGGCTGTTTTCAAACCAGTNTATATTATTATTTGTTGTTAGGCCCCTTTAAATCAACACTCTCCATAAGAATTACATTAAAATTATAGTTCATACTCTTAAAATGTTGATGTCTTTGGGGGTTTAAGGGACAACTAAGGATATGCCTCGTGGATTAAAGTACTCCATCAGTAAAAATGTAATTGAAGTTATAGCTTATCTTCTTTAAGAAAGTTTGGTGCTTTCTTTGAGAACTATATTGCAGTAACCAATGCTCTCTGTGATGAAAATCGATTGAATTTTGTGTGACTTGAATTGTTTATTCTTTGAAGATGACAAATGAGGCTAGCTCTGTTCGGAACTATGGGATAACTAAATTGAATCACATGAGATACGTCGTCTAAATTGACGACCTTATTTTTATGTTGAAAAACATAGAATGACCTTGCATCTCTTCTATTGATTGCTTTTCTTAGTTTTTTATTTCTCAATATTTTTTCTAGGAGAATGCAACTCTATTAGGGATACCGACATAATTTAACTTATCAACTCCTATTGATGCATCCTAATTGAAGTTTTGATTAAGTATTTGGTGTCAAGCCAGGTAGATGAAACTCTTCCATAATTAGAGGGAAAATGAGCCACTTACTAGCGGTAGTGAGCTAGCTCAGAATTAGAGCGGTAGGGAGCTAGCTCAGAATTGAAATTTGGGATCTAGTAAAGGTCTTAAAATTCCTCGGGATGAACCTTGTTGGCTATGCACTATTAGAATGACTTGTAAGATACTTCGGTGGTCATTTGGTTGCGAGGCTTTTTGGTAAATAGTTAGGGACAACAAAAAAGTACTTTATTGGCTTTTTATCAACCCCTCTTCTTGCTAGGAAGCTTATCCAGGAGCATTGAAATTGGTCTTTGCTTGAGATGTTTGGAGCTTAAAAGATGAAAAATATCACGCCCTATTGACTTGATATTTTAACGCTCCACCTGTGGGGATATTAGAGTTTCTTCTTTAGTTTGTTGATTTGTTCGGATTTAAGGGGTGGCTATACAATCATTGATGTGGTTAAGTTGGAATTGAATGACTAATTCTCCCTTAGTTCTTTTTTTATCTCCATCATATACTTTAGAATTCTTTAGCGATTGGATCTCACTTCTAATTTTTTTCTGGCTTCCTTTTTTTTTATGAGTTTGATAATTGTAATACAGTTAGAGGTTTTGGAGAACCTCTTTATTGGTACTCCCTTCAGCTTAGTGAATATTTTGACTGAGTTTATTCGGTTCACTTTTCAATGTTTTTGGGCGCCATGGTTGCCTTAACGATACCTTGATTTGACTTTCGAGCAGGGGATTAATGATGGCTTTATGGTTAGATAGCTTTTTTTTTATGATGATTAAGCTAACATTGCTCCCTTATTATTTTTCTAGCCTCCTGACTTGTGGCTTTTATTTCATCATCATATCATGGTTTTTACATGAGTTGAGATGAAGTTATTGTTCACACCTTCATTTTCCTCAATTCCCATTGCGTTTGTATATCTTTAGTTACAATTGAGGTGACATTTAGCTCCATTCCAGACTAAAGACTAAACAAACAAAAAATTTTTTAACTTATCTTATGAGATCAACACATGTTAAGATTTAAACCCTTGGTCGAATTGATGTATAGTTGAAATAGTATTAAATATTATTATTATTATTATTGTTAATGCTGAACTTTCTCAAAACTAATGCAAAGATAAAGTCTAACAATCGTGTTATTATCATCGGCCCCACTTAGTGGGATAAAGACTTATTGTTGCTGTTTAATTATTATCAATTTGTATCTTATGAAACTCCTCAAAATTTGTGCAAACTTTTCAACATTAAATTTTTTTTTTTAATTATTTGTGGCATTTTTCAAATTTTTTATTCACAAACTTATACTTGGGAAGTGACTCATGATTTTTTTTTTAATTTTTCTTTGAATGAAGGGGTATTGAATGTAGGCCATCCCTCGCGCTAATAAAGACAAATTGCTGCTTTGCATGAGCTCTCACGACTAAGAAACTCGATCCCACTGTATCAATGCAGGTGTTTAGGGGCATGGGCTTGCATTTCGGTATGATTTTGTGGCTTGAAATGTACCAAAAATATGTGTTCCCTCTCATATTTGCTCATCATCATGTGATTTTTATGAGCTATTGTATGATTACAAGAAATACATGTAGGGCAAGCAAATCGAAAGGGGAGGTTTTGCAGGGTTTACAAAGATAAAGTTTATTTTATGTATTTATATAATGTCTACAAACACTAGCATACATACATTGCCACCATTACTTCTGGTAGACTTTTTTCAGAGCTAGCACTTGCATCAGTTAACTTGTGCTGTCGAGAGTTGAAGCATGTTAATAAAATTTCCACTAGTTGAGCTCCTCTAGTGGGTCTGAAATCAAAATTATAAAATAGTTTCAAGCTTAAAATATATTTAGGGGCATTTTTATAAGTTACCAAAAAAAAAAATTTGTGGAAATTTTAAAAAATAATTAGATATATATTTAGTTTTTAACAATTTTTAAAAATGCCAAAAATTTTGAAATTTGTCATAGAAAATGTTTTTTAAATAATTTTTTTTAAAAAAAAATAAAAAATAAAAAAATAAAAAGATGCCTAACTATTGGTCATCTATTATTTTTCAAAATTTCAAAATGATCTTATTAAACTTCAAAATGCTAAGAGATTTTACAAATAAAACATTGAAGGCATTCATAAGAACTAAGATAAATTTCTATGAAAATGGTGTCACTAAATATACTCCCATATAACTTTATGCACTTACTTAAGGATAGCAGCAAATAGCTTTAATGCATTTTTTTGAAAACATTTAATTTACAAAATTATTTTTAAAAAAGTCTTCAACGAAGTTAACAAAAGCCATATTAATCGTAGTATTGCAATTTCATGACAAATTGAAGCATGGTCATATTGTCTCTTAATAAGTAAATCAAGCAGTTCCATGACCAGAGAATGTAGGGTTAAAAAGCTAACTTCCAGGTGAAAAATGGCTGTTTAATTCAAACCAGCAAGCCAATTGTTAAGCTTGTCAAAGAAATAATGGGTATGATAAACAGATGATTTGCCACTTTTGAGAGTTATATCAAGATACTTGATAGGAAAGCATAGAGCTTTAATGCCCAAGATATGGCAGAAGTTATTTCGTACTAAAATTTACACGATGTATCATTTATCTGGCAAAGGCAACAAAAATATTATGAAGGTAAGTAGAAGTAGCATCACCAACATGCCCAAAATATATAGGATATCAGCATATATGAAATTGCTTATATGAAAATAGGGAGAAGAAATAGAGATGTAGTTCATAATTCATAACATTCCCTCAATCATACAAGTTAAATGATGCATTACAGTAGAGAAGGGAAAGAGAAAGTACAGCTTGCCTTAAAATTATTAATAGAATTAAAATACTAATGAATCTTACCATTAATGATTACTGAAAATTACAATAGAAATGCATGCTTTAATTAGTGATTATGTGATTAAGGGTCTCTATGTTGACACAATCAAATAGTTATATCCAAATCAATCTTGACACAAGAATGCTTAGAAAAAAGATAACAACAACAATAATAGATAGCCTTTTATCACAGTAAGTGGAGTTGGCTACATGAATCATTTTCCCCATTGTGTCCTATTAAGTGTCATTTTCATTTAGTTCCAATAAATTATGACCATTTTTTATTCGATGTGCCCAAGTCTTTTTAGATCTACCTCTACCTTCTTAACATAAGTTAAATCTAAAATATTTACTCTGCTAAATGGGTCATCAAATGGTCGACGTTTAACATGATCAAACCATCTAAGACGACTCACTCTAATCTTGTATGCCATTGGAGCTACTCCAAACCTTCCACGGATATATTCATTTTGCATTTTGTCTCTAAGTGTAAAGTTGCTCATCCAACATTCTCGTCTCAACAACAATTAACTTAATTTTATGTTTCTCTTTTACAGGGCAACATTTGAGAGTCATAAAGCATTACAGGTTTCACTATCATCGTATAAATTTTTCCTTCAAGTCTAAGCGACATTTTTCTATCACACAATAGGCCCAATGTATTGATCCACTTCAACCATCCAAGTTGAATTCTACTAATAACATCCCCATTTATATCATCATCACTTTAAACAATAGACCTGAGATATATAAAATGTTCACTCCTTTAAATGACTTGATCACCCATTATTACAACTCTACTGCTAGATCTACTACTCCTAAAACTATAATCCATGTATTCAGTTTTTAGATCTACCAAACCGAAACCTTTAAACTCTAAAGTTGACCTCCATATTTATTTTTTTTCTTGAACTCGCTCTCTTTAGTTTTATCCACAAATCATACCCCAAGTTATATCCTCTTGTAAATGTCCGATGAGAACATCCATAACTAAAGTAAAAAGATACAGGCTTAAAGTTGATCCCCGATGTAATTCAAATGAAATAGAAAAATACTTAATCCTCCTTTTATTCAAACACAAGTAAGAGCACAAGTATACATATTTTAACAATTTGAATATAAGTAATTAATATTTTGCTTTTCTAAAACTCTCCAAAATATTTCNTCATCATCACTTTAAACAATAGACCTGAGATATATAAAATGTTCACTCCTTTAAATGACTTGATCACCCATTGTTACAACTCTACTGCTAGGTCTACTACTCCTAAAACTATAATCCATGTATTCAGTTTTAGATCTACCAAACCGAAACCTTTAAACTCTAAAGTTGACCTCCATATTTATTTTTTTTCTTGAACTCGCTCTCTTTAGTTTTATCCACAAATCATACCCCAAGTTATATCCTCTTGTAAATGTCCGATGAGAACATCCATAACTAAAGTAAAAAGATATAGGCTTAAAGTTGATCCCCGATGTAATTCAAATGAAATAGAAAAATACTTGGTCAATCCTCCTTGTATTCAAACACAAGTAAGAGCACAAGTATACATATTTTAATGATTTGAATATAAGTAATTAATATTTTGCTTTTCTAAAACTCTCCGAAATATTTGTCTTGGAATCTTATCATAAGTTTTTTTCTAAATCAACAAAAATCATTTGCACATTCTCCTTAATCTCTTTCTACTTCTCCATCAAATCTCTCAATATAAGTATAACTTTCATAGTAGACTTGCTCGGCATGCATCCAAACAGATTTTGAAAAATTTTTGTTTCACGTCACAACCTATGTTCAATTACTCTCTCTCTCTCTCTCATAACTTTAATATGTGGCACATTAACATAATTCTTCTATAATTTGCAAGCTCATGTGAGTCCTTTTTATTGTTAAAAGAAAGAATTAATATACTCATTCTGAATCATCAGACGTCTTTTCCATTTTTTTAAAAAATAATAAAAAATTTAGTAAGCCAAAATATTTCCAGATCTCCTAAAATTTTCACACCTCTATTGGAATACCATTAGGTCCTAATACCTTTTAACAGTTTATTTTTTAAAAGCTTTATTAACTTACATTTTATAGATGTGATAGTAAAAATAATAAGTTTTATTATTATTTATGATATTAAGATAACTAAAGTCAATTATATTTTCACAATCTTTATTCAAAAATTTATCAATATATATCACTCACATATATTGAATATCCACATATAATAAAAGCACTTTCAAATTTTTATTCTTAATACACTTTATTTGAACTAACTATTTATTTCTCTTATCTTTTTGTTTGGCTAGTTTATACATATGTTTTTCACCATCTAGTAACAACTATATCATAAATATCATTAAAAATAAAATTCTTAGCATTACCAATTATTCTCTTAAGACTCCCTGAAGGTCAGGTTAAATCCTTTTCAATTATCCAAGCTTTTATATCTAAATCAATTTTTATAACAAAATTTCTCATTTTTATCTTTTCTTGCACATTACTATTCCACAATTAATTATTTTTATTCATAAAAACTTTAATTTCATGTTTTTTTTTAATAAAATTTTTTACACTAATTATAGATTACCAAACAAAACCCTCAACTTTTCACATTCGAGACTTGAAAACTGGCAATAGTTGTGTTAAAAATGCTTAGAAGAAAGTGGTTATTTTTTGCCTCATTCACACACTCGCATGTGATGGGCCTTGAACTTCGAACCTTATGATTAGAGACAAACTCTTAACCACTAAGCTAGGTAGGGTACACCAAAAAAAAATGGTGATTGTTAAAGTTATTTATGATTTCAAAAGCTATAAAAATATGCTGACAGAATGAAGGAGAGCTAGTAGAAAATAATGATCATTAGAAAGACAAATTTCATTTTATCAAAAATAAGCTTAGCAATTAGGGGTGTAAAAGAGTCGAACATTAGCAAGCCCAGACTTAGCTTGTGTTCGGCTCGTTTATATTTCGAGCTCAAAAAGTATGTTCATGTTCGGCTAGTTTGCTTAGCGAGCCGAACACGAGCCGTTCACGAACAAAGAGTCATTTTGATAACCCTAATCACATAGTCATAAGACATTAAGAATGGGGACAATATTTAAAACATCATTTGAATCTAGTTTGATAAATTTTATTCTATTTTCTTAATTAGTGTTTTTAATTGATTATACATCTTGATAGCCTTGTAGTCAACTAAATTTTTTAAAATTGCTTATCATCAAAGATATATATATATATAAATATAATATTGTTTCGAGCCAAAACAAGCTGAACATGAACAAACAAATATTTGTTTTTGTTGTTCGTGTTTGGCTTGTTAACTTAGCGAACGAGCCGAACACGAGTTGTTTGGGAACAACGAGCCGTTTTCACAGCCCTATTAGCAATCACTTTATAACAATTTTTGAAATTGTGTAGCGTGTGTTGTATTTTTTCACTAAAAAAATGTAAAGAGCCTTGCACATCATTGATGCAACATAAGGCATACGCCTCACACCTATTAAGGTGCACCTCACTTCATTATATGTGAGGTGTAGGCAATGTAGATTAGGGATTTTTCCATAAGTGGTAAATAAATCTTTATTCCCGCTTAACCTGCAAGTCCCCTCACACAGCCTTTGGCCTACTTACCGCATTGAAGGAACTCAGTCGCCTTCATCTTCACACACTGTCGTCTCCGGCCTCCTACGATGCCATCACCGGTCTGCTTTGCCACCGTCACCGATCATGTCAATAGCAGCAACCATCAAGATTTTGTGCAGCTATTGTCAATGGCCCTCTTTACAACCTAAAGCACAGACACTATTTGGAGCCATCGCAATCTATACTATTGTCATCACCTCCAAATTTTAATCCTTCTGGCAATAATCCCTAAGCTTTAATTTTTCTTCATTCCTAAATCTAATTTATTTAATTTATATATTTCTTGTTTTTATTATTTAAAAACATTTCAATTTATTGAATAAAATTTGTTTAATCTAGCATTTTAGGAGAAGCAGTCACAACGACGACAACAACAAGCCTTTTATCCCAATAAATGAGGTCGGCTACATGAATCTTTTTTCTCCATTGCATATGCCCGAGTCTTTTTAGGCTTTCCTTTGCCTTTCTTAACATAACTCGAATCTAAAATATTTACTCTACTGACCAAATCATCAGATGGTCGACGTTTCATGTGACCAAACCATCTAAGACAACTCTCTCAATTCTTGTCCGCTATCGAAGCTACACCAACCCTGCCACGGATATATTCATTTTGCATTTTGTCTCAAGTGTCAAGCCGCTCATCCACCTAAGCATTCTCATCTCAGCAACACTTAACTTTGTTTTATGCTTCTCTTTTAAAGGCCAACATTCTGCGCCATAGAGCATTGTAGGTCTCAACATCATATAAAATTTTCCTTTTAAGTTCATGTACTTTTCTATCACACAATAGGCATGATGCATTCCTCCATTTCAACCAACCAGCTCAAATTCTACTAATAACATCCCCATCTATATCATCGTCACTTTGTACAATAGACCCGAGATACTTAAAACGTTCACACCTTTTAATGATTTGATCGTCCATAGTTAAAACTTTGTCACTAGAGCTACTACTACTAGAATTACATTCCATGTATTCAGTTTTAGATCTACTTAAACGAAGGCCTCCTTTAGACTCCAACGTAGACTGCCATAATTCAAGCTTTCCCTGAACTCTTTCTCAAGCCTTATCCATAGAAAGGATATCATCAGCGGAAAGCATACACCAAAGTACATCACATCCTCTTGTAAGCGCCAGTAAGAGCATCCGTAACTAAAGCAAAAGAACATGGGCTTAAAGTCGATCCTTCATGTAATCCAGCTGAAATGTGAAAATACAATGTCAATCATCCTTCTGTTTGAACACAAGTAATAGCTCTAGTATACATATCTTTAAGGTCATGAATATAAGTCATATCAACACCATTTTTCTACAGAACTTTCCAAAGGACTTCTCTTGGAACCTTAGAGTAAGCTTTTTCTAAATTAATAAAAAACATTTGTAGATCCTCCTTACTCTCTCTGTACTTCTCCATCAAATCTCTCAATAAATGTATTGTTTTCATAGTACCTGCCCGGCATAAATCCAAACTGATTATAAGAAATATTTTTATCACATCTTAACCTATGATCAATTACCCTCTCCCATAATTTTGAAGTATGTTACATCAACTTAATTCCTCTATAATTTGCACACTCTTGTGCATCCCTTATATTTTTAAAAATAGGGACCAAAATACTCTTCCTCCACTCCTCAGGCATGTAAGTTGAAAAGATTCAATAAAGATACATAGCATGTAAGTTGACATTGGAGAGAATGAAAAAGCTTTATATTTATCTGAAGTACAGTTATTACAAGAAAATTGCCAAGGGAGAGTTACATAAATGAAGGAGAACATTTAGGCTCTCATAAGAATGTTACACTATATGCAATGGTATCCAAGGTGATTAAAGAAGTGATCCATGCATGTATGAAGAAGTCCATCATGTCAAAGTATTTAACTCACATATAGTTTGGCAATAGAGTGGACATAGCTCGTATTATGGAAGCGAGCCTAGTAGAAAGAATTATCATCTACTTTACTTTAGATGTCACATAGATGTCCCAAAGACAGATTAATACCTCATAAATTTGGAGGATAACAACGATGATACAAAGATTGTTGGCAAAATGTCTCTTGAAAGTGCATGAGTGGTGAAGCATAATTGTAATGTTCTCTAATAAAAAATTCATTGTATTCATTGTGGCAAACTCCCCTTTGTATTTCAATATGATTCGTGCCATTGGTTCCTATGGTCCAGACATGAGACCACCATCTATACATGATCTGGAAACTTAAGTGTTAAAAGGGAAGCTGCATAATACTAAAAAGAGCATTGAGAAGATCAAATGAAATTGAAATCAGATTGGAATAAAAACTATGTCTAAAGATTAATCTAGTGTCAAGAATAAAAGTTCGATCAACATTTTGATTAAAAATCCGAACAACACTATTTGCTTGGAATATGTTGAATTCAGATGAGGTTAAAGATGAAGAATACTTTTTTTGAACTTCTTGATAGAGTCATAGAGATCAGAGAGCACCTTATTGTTCAAGTTGTTATATATAATTTTAAGAGTTTATAGGGGGATTGAGAAAAATGTAATGGACAAGAGACAACATATGCATCGGGCTCTGTGTACAACATACTGTATGGATTTAATTTTTGAGAAACCTGGTGACTAAACCAATGTACTTGATAAACAAATCAAACTCAGCTCAATTACTATTCGATTAAGTCTGTTTAATTATTACATAAACAAGTTTGAATGTTATTTAAAAACTCAAATGTTAAATGAATTAAGCTTAAACATGGTCCAACTCGTTTATTTATATTTACAAATAAGCATGTTTATTGTTCAGCAAGTAACTTATTAAATACTAAATATTATACTTGATAATAACCCTTGTTATATATTATATATGATATATTATTTTAATAAAATTTGATAAACTAGCCCTTAATTAATTATATTTTAATATATATATATATATATATATATATATATATTATAATGTAATATTAATTTAAATTATATGATATATTAATTGATATAATTTAAATTTAATGCTTGAAGCAATAATTACTTTCTTATCCATATATTGTGCCATCTAGGGAAAATAAGTTAGAATTATTGCAGTGCCACATCAGTCAAACACCAAATCCAAACTCTTTCAACCTAATTATCATTTTCTTAATGAAAGTGTTTGTATAAACAATTTGCCCATACCCATTTTCTCCAAATTATTAATTAATTATATTTAGTTTCAAGGCTAAATAATTTGGAACTGTGCAAAAAACATGGACATGAAAATTAACTAATTCTACATGATTTCCGTAACAGCAAGAGTAAGAATTTGCAGATTCGACCTTCATTTGAAGTCATCCAAGGTAGATTCATTACTTGAGGAAAGTGCAGGCGACGAACAAAAAGAAATAACAGAACAAGGAGGTAAACAGTTCAAGGCTCCATGATGGCTGCAGTAGAACAGATGGAATCATCGGAACCACAATAGAACCAACAATCCAACCGACAGCAAGAGCCGCAAATCTGACAAACAAGGAAATAAGGGTAGATGATTAGCATAAGAGAGTATACCAAATTCACTAAATTTAATTCATCGCTTACCCAGTTATTGCAGCTCTTGGAACATTTTTCATTTTGTCATTCAAAAAATAGATGCAAGATCCTAAAGACAAAGCAACCTGCAGAAAGGGAGGATTAAAAAAAAAAAAATCTATGATGCTGTGTAAATGCTATAATCTCCGTCCCTTCTAAGAATTTTTTTTCTTTAAGGCATAATAAAATCTAAATAGTTTTTTTTTTTTTTTCTTGTAAAAAAAAAATTAAAATTCAATAAACACTGCTAAATGCCACAAAAAAGAGATCAAATATAGATATTATTCAATTTCGTTGATACATTAAAAAAAGCATTGACCTTTATCTTTTAGTTCAGGACAAAATTTATTTTGCCAACTTTTTTTCAGCAGCAAAATGAGATAATAATTAAAAGCAGAAAAAAGGAAAAGGTTAAGGGGATTCTGCTTAAAAGCTAGTTGATACAATAAGATTTTAATTTAAATCGATGCGAAGTCATGATATAATAAAAAAATTATACTGTTAACTATGTTACAGCCAATATAAAACAAAACTATGTTACAGCCAGAACGGTGCCAACCCTGGACCGGTCGGAAACCACACAACCGACCAATAGGCGGGCCGATCTGAGCCGTATGAAGAAGCAGAACAAACAAGACGGGCCACAGAAGAAGAGGAGCGGGCAAGGTGGGCTGTAGAAGCGAATCAAGAGAGGGTGGGGTCCACTAGGTCCATAATCACGAATATGACGAGAAAAAATTAGAAAAGTTTGAAGGTAAAGTTGAGAAGGAAAGTTTTGAAATCTCGGAAACGGATTCTATTAAGAGGGATAACCTAGGGTTTGTTTTTTTCTTTTTATGCATGTTTTTGTTTGGTTGTTGTTTCTTTCTTCTTATGGTGTTCCTAGCGATGTCTAGGGTGTGGGAGAGACGATCTACCTCTCGAAAGTAGATCATCATTGTATCTTGCATGTATTCCTTTGATTTTCGTAAAAACGGCCCTTGTTTGTGTTTCTTCCACCTATCTATTGTCGTTTCGTCGTAGTTTGTTCGCTGATTTTGGTTCTGAGGCGTATCAAATTGGTATTAGAGCATAGATCTTGGTGGGATGGTAACAAAAAGTTGATGGGCTAGAAGGAGAGGTATGGCAAATCAGATCAGGAATGGAAGAGAGGTTCGCCACCATGGAGAACAGCTTTCTTCCATTGAAAGTTGGATGGAGGATGGAGTTGAGAGTATAGAAAAAATGCGTGAGATGAGGAAAAAGCTCATGGAGATGCAAGTCAATGTCGTGTTGATCGCTCCAGTTGCAAATTCTAACCAAGGGTTGAACAAGGAATCCTTGACTAAGTCAAAAGGGAAGGAGATTGCGCAAGAAGATAACAAACATCTCATTTACCTACAAGAACGCCCCCCTAGAACTTCGAGAGGGCTAGTGAAGACATCCAATAGAAGGGGATGGACCGAAAATTAGAGGAGGGATGGTGTAAGGGGCACAGAAGAGCATGATGAAGGAAGGAGGGATTCGGGAGTGGGACATGCCTATGACAGGAGGGACTTCCACCCTAGATACATGGGGGGAAATACCGAAGGAAGAGGCTGGGATGGAGATGCAATGGCCAGGAAACTGAAGATGCAAATCTTCGAAGGGGAGGATGCATATGGATTGGTGTATCAGGTGGAGCGTTACTTTGCAATCAACGGATTGACTGAGGAAGAGAAGCTCATGCCAACGAGATTATGCTTAGAGGGAAAGGCTTTAGTGTGGTTCCAGTGGATGGAGGCAAGGCATCCGATAAACTCATGGGTAGAGTTTAAGGATTGCTTATTGGAGCGTTTCCGAGCCATTGCAAGGAGCACGCCCTTCAAATTCAATTAGTATAGGAGGAGGATATAGAGTGAGGAATCAGAAGTGGAAATAGTAGAGGCAACTTGTGGTGGAAATAGTAGAGGCAACTTCTATTAGTATAGAGTGGTCGTATTGGGGGATAGCGAGACCACACAACTCTATCTCAAATCAGTTGCGAAGAAGCTAGGGTTGAAGCTGGTGACTAAAGGGAGCTTCAGCGTCATAATGGGGGCAGGAAATGTGGAGAAAAGTCGAGGAATATGCAATGAGTTGGTTCTGACACTACATGGCCTGCAGGTGGTGAAAGATTTTCTTTCTTTAGATTTGTGCAGCAAATAATTGATTTTGGGGATGATGTGGTTGCGAACATCGGAGGAGATGAAGGTGAATTGGAAGTCCTTAACAAGGGAATTCCAAGTGGAGTGTAGGAAGGTGATGCTAAGAGGAGGTGTTGAACTATGCAAAATAATTGTCGCTCAAATAATTGTCAAGTCGATACGAGATTCGAGAATCGGGCTACTTGGTGAAGTTACAAAGCATTGAGGAGATTCAGGATTCAGAGTTGACAGCATTTCCTGAAGAGGTGCAGCAACTCCTACAGTGGTTTACGGATGTCTTCCAACAGAGAAGTGAGTTACCTCCCCCAAGGGATCACGAGCACGTTATAACTTGAAGGAGGGTGTTTCCCCAATCAGCTTCAGACCATACAGATACCCTCAGATTCAGAAGGATGAGATAGAGAAGCTAATCTGAGAGATACTTAAGGTCGGGATTATCAAGCCTAGTGTAAGCCATTTTTCCAATCTCGTCCTATTGGTGAAAAAAGATTACCGGGCTTTGAACAAGGAGACGATGTTGGACAAGTTTTTATTCCTGTGATTGATGAGTTACTGAATGAGCTTTATGGGACAGTCATTTTTTTAAAAATTGATCATAAGTGGGGATACCACCAGATCAGGATGAATCCAACGGATGTGCACAAGATAACGTTCAGGACACATGAAGGGCATTGTGAGTTCTTAATGATGTTGTTTGGTCTCATCAACACCCTGATGACATTTTAGTCCCTCATGAATAGTGTTTTCAACCTTACCTCCGGAAATTTATCCTGGTTTTCTTGTATAATATTCTGATTTACAGTTGTACAAATGCCAAGAATGTGGGGAACCTAAGGACAGTCTTGTAAACGTTGAGGGAACACCAGTTGTATGCCAATTTAAAGAAATGTTCAGTTGTAGGTGAAGTCTAAGACAAGTGGTGATCAGAACTAGGGTATCAGTGGATCAGTCCAAGATCAAGGTTATGGTTGATTGGCCCTTACCAAGGAACTAGAAGGAATTGAGAGGATTTGTGGAACTCATAGGCTACTATCGGAAGTTCCTAAGAGAATATGGCACGATAGCACGACCAATGACGGAATAGTTGAAAAAAGATAATTTCAAATTGGGGGAAGCAACAACACAGGCATTTGAATATTTAAAGAGGGACATGACTAGCGTACCATTATTAGCACCTCAAGATTTCAGTGGTGGAGACAGATGCATCAGGGTACAGATTCAGTGCATTGCTCATGCAGAATCCGCAGTCGATTGCTTACCTCAGCCAAGTTCTTACGGCCAAAGGAGGTTAAAGTCGGTATATGGACGGGAATTAACGACAATTGTCTTGGTCATTCAAAAGTGACGGCCCGACCTGTTGGGACGATATTTTGGTCAGGACAAATCCGAGGAGCATATCTTTGGAGCAGCGAATGGTGACATAGAAGTATCAGAGATGGCTATCCAAGCTACTGGGGTATAATTTTGAGATTCAGTACCAGCCAAAATTAGAGAATAATGCAGTTGATGCACTATTAAGAAAGGTGGAGTCCCAATTGGCAACCCTATCAGTACCATTGGTTCTTGATTGGGAAGCCTTAAGATAAAAAAACAAAAGGGATGAAGAGCTGGGGAAGATAAGAGCTGAGTTACAACGGGATCTAAACTGTCATCCAGGATATACACTAAGGGGGTGGCAACTACTCCACCAGGGGCGATTCGTGTTACCTAGGTCGTCGAAGCGCATTTCCAAATTATTACAGGAGTTTCATGGCAGTGTGATCGGGGGACACACGGGGGCACGGAAGACCTATAGTCGTCTAGCAGCGGAGTTATATTGGTTAGGGATGCACAGAGACGTGGAGAACATGGTAGCAAAATGTGATGTCTGTCAGCGGCACATTTACTTGAACACAACACCAGAAGGGTTACTACAACCATTAACATTGTCGAGAAAGGTTTGAGAGGAAATGATGATGGATTTTATCGAGAGGTTGCCCTGGTCCGAAGGATTCATGAAGATCATGGTGGTCATAGATCGCCTAAGTATGCAGATTTCATTCCCTTCTGACATCCCTGCATGGTGATCTCAGTCGCAGCGATGTTTAACCGGTAAGTGGTTTGTTTGCACAGGGTGCCGAAATCAATTGTATCGGATAGAGTCCTCAGCCCCTTCTAGAAGAAGCTATTTAGGTTGTAAGGGATAGCCCTTAAAGAAACATGCATATCCTCCCCAGACCAATGGGTAAACAAACGTGGTCAACATGAGCGTGGAGACATACCTGTGTTGTTTTGTATCTAATACACTGAAGCTATGGGCTAAGTGAATTGCATCGGACAAATATTGGTACAATACTTCACACCACACCTAACCACAGGCAACCCTTTTCAAAATATTGTATGGGCGAGATCCACATCACTTAATACAATATGAGCATAGTACACACCGGTATCCATCATCCATCAGTATTTGGAGGGGGACAGGATACTTGTAGAGCTCAAGTGGCATTTACTGAGAGCTCAACAAATCATTAAGAGGAAAGCGGATGAACACAGAAGAGAGATGCAATTTGAACTTGGGGACATGGTCTACTTGAAGTTGAGGCCCTCTTAACTGAAAACATTGGCCAGGAGGTATGAGAAACTTTCACCGCGATACTTCAAAACATATGAGGTGTTGGCATGCATCGGAGCACTGGCTTATCGTCTGAAGTTAACACCATTGTTCACACTACATGGTCTTTCATGTGTCACAGCTGAGACGGGTGATTGGAGATTGCACACCTTCGCTTACACTACCGCCGACGCTGACGGAAGACTTAGAGGTGATTCTGGAGCCATTAGAAATCGAAAGAGTGTGTCGCAGGGTAGGGGAAGCAAAGGATGTATTGGTTAAATGGAAAAGACTATCAAACTATAAAGCAAAATGGGAGCTTTACGAGATGATCCATAAGCAATTTTAATCCGCCCACCTTGAAGACAAAACACTTTTTGGTAGGAGAGTAATGTTATGGCTAGAACAGTCTGAAAACCGGCNAGGGTGGGGCCCATTAGGGCCACAATCACGTATTCAAGAAGGAGAAATTAGAGGAGTTTAGAGGGAAAGTTGGGAACGAAAGTTTTTGAAATGTCAGAAGGGGATTCTATTAAGAGGGATAACCTAGGGTTACTTTTTTATGCATATTTTTAATTGTTTATTGTTTTCTTTCTTCTTGTGTTGTTCCCAGTGATCTCTAGGGTGTGAGAGAGATGATCTGTCTCTCGAAAGTAGATCACCTTTTATCTTGCTTGTATTCCTTTGATTTTCGTAAGAGCTGCCCTTGTTTGTGTTTCTTTCACCTATCAATTGTCGTTTTGTCGTGATTTGTTCGCTGATTTTAGTTCTAAGGCATATCAAACTCCCACTATCATACAAGTAAGAATTTCTCTTAAAATGCATTGCCCATACTCATGAAGTTAGGTAAGGGTTGGTGTGCGTGTAGAGTAAGACTTTTCATCAATTTTTTTTTGTTTTTTCTGTGTGTGCGCGCGCATCAATCAAATTTGTAAAAAACTAGGTTGAAGTAGCATAGAAGAAAAATAATACAACTGGAAACTAAAAAATAAATTAATGAAATGGATGCCAAATTGACTGAATGTCATTAGCAGTCTGACCCTAACATATCTTCAATATACAGAGATATTAAAGTAATAAGTAGGCAAATGGTAAACTTCTAAGAGAATTTCTCAGCTTTATATTACATTAGTTACTCAAGCAAGATTTTTTTTTTTTTTTTGTTACTTTGTTTCTAGAGTGCATATGATAAAATAGCAGGATTGAAACCTTACTTGGAAAGCAGGTCCAGTCTCAGCAGAATTCATAATGCTCCAACCCCCCATAAAAGCAAATAGGAAAAGCCTTCTAAGGATGGTATCAACAGGAGGAACTTCAACATAAGCAAGTAATCTTTGAACCCAAGGAGGAGATTCCTCAACTTGCTTCTTCAGTCTGCTTTTAAGATTGATTTTTGTTTTCTTGCGCAGTCTGAAGCTTGCCATTAATAACTTTTCAAAAGCACCCTCAATGGACTCCACACTTGCTTCATGACCAGCATATTGTTCCAGAAGATAATTTCGTGCTGCTAAAATTTCTTCTTGAGAAGCATCCCGAGTTAAACCAAGCCGCTTGAAAGGATCCCATACATGCATTCGAGGGAATTTCATAACATTCTCTGGGACATGATATGCAAAAGTTTAAGCCAAATACAAAAAAAAGGATCCCATACATGCATTCAAAGGAATTTCAGAACATTCTCTGTGACATGATATGCAAAATTTTAAGCCACATACAAAAAAACCAAGTGCCATAGGGAATATTTGCAATGGATCTTATGTTTTACTCAAAATAAAGGTTTGTCATACATGATTTCAAAAACTGAAAGACAGTCCTCCGTATTACTAAAATTTTTAAAAATAAGGCAACAATTAGACTATAAAACTTGGTAAATATTGCATTTAGTAACCTATTTCCAATTCTATTCTCCTTTTATCATTTAGCTTTTTATTCTATCCTACAACAAGCAACCCACTATGAGTTGAACGTGGGCAAAAGAGGACAAGGCTTCTCCCTCCCTCTCAGCACCATTGTTTCCCATCAACACTCTCCCTACCTTCAGTTTTCTCTCCTCCCTTTTAGGATTTAGATCCTCTCAAAATAAATGGTAATTCTTATACATCTCAACCATCCAATCCACTTTTGATGGCAGGGATTGATACTAAATTATCTTAAAAGTCAATAACCGTGATCTAGAGTGAATTAAACTATTGAGATCTAAGGTGCATATACCATGGTGATTAGATACCAATTCTCCACTGCAACCCTTTCATAAATTCAAGATCTCACCCTTCATTTATGATTTATGACAGCAGCTGTGGAGGATAATTGGCCAAATAAGCAGAATCAGTAACATGATTAAGCAAACAGTATTACTTAACAACATTTTGTAAATCAAAAAAATGATCGAATTGTTTGCCCATATCAACACAAAGAAACTGATACCGTGTTGAAAAACCGAAATATCAAAAGGAATCAAGTGAAACGGTAGTAGCTCAGGTACATTTCATATTCAAATTAGGTGCTACTATTTTGTCAACCTAATATGCAGAATCAAGAGCATTTGGTATTTTTTTAATTTAAATTCAAAAAAGAACTCTTCTCTTGACTGTGACAGCATTTAGCACTATTTTTAGTTGAAATCTGCACAAATTAGAAGTTCAATGCAAACATGACACATCA
>JXCR01073558.1:122508-146236 GCA_002079205.1 Phalaenopsis hybrid cultivar | reverse complement strand
GGATATCAAGAATTTTTACCTAAGAAAACCGGTACCACAGAAATCTTCTTGTAAGTGCAGCGGCCGTCTTCCCCCCACATAAATCAGAAAGAACTTCTGCAAGTAGCTTATGTCACCCTTCGGCCGCTGCTCAAAACGCCCAAAAATTCAAGGAACCATCAAAAACCAAGGAGAAAAAATAAAATAACCTAAAGAGAAGCACAAGAAAGCATGTGGAATAACTCACCTGAACAGATTGCTGGTAGAGATCGAACTTAGACAAAGCGCCCACTGACGTCTCGTTTTCTACCACATCCGCACCTCCACCTCCGTTGCTATCTTCCTCTTCGGCCTCTCCATCTGCTCCACCGCCGCGTTCTTGTTGGTCCCCAGAAAGATCATAAGCAGAAGAAGGCAAGGCATCAGAGCCGTCTCCATGAGGAACGCCACGTTGCCTTTGGAAGGCCTTCGACTTCTTTCCGCTCTTTCCCATTTGCACTCTTCACTCCTCTAACCGCTATAACTCCCCGGCAGCTCCTGCTACTGTTCTTCGCCTTGAGCTGTTCCGCAAGACCCCCAGAGCCAGATTTAACTAACCGGTTTCGAGGGTTATTATTGGCAAAATTTAAAAAATAGTATTTTTGGTAAATTTATTATTTTAAATAAACAGTAAAAAATAAAATATTTCAAATAGATAAAATCTCTGGTTAAAGGGTGATGTGATTAGGGCTGTCAAAAAACATCGTTCTTCATGAACAGTTCATGCTCGGTTCGTGAAGAAAATCATGTTCGGTTCGTGAAGAAGATCAAATGGAGGAACACGAACAAAATTTTTTGTTCGGATTGTTAAACAAACCAAACACGAATAATGTCCCGTTCGTTCATGTTCGATTCATTTTTGTTCGAAATATATATATATATATTATGAAATTTAAAAATAATTATATTATATATATGAAAAATTTATCAAATTTTAAAAAACTAAACTCTATAAATTATAATATATAATAAAATAATAATAATAATATGTTAATAAATTGTATTAGTAATATAAATATTATATAGTTATATACTTATATAATATAAGTTTTATAATTAATATAAAATATTATTTATATATATTAATATATACAAACCGCAATCCACCCTAACCCTCATTACTGTTCGGCTGTTCGATTCTTGGGCATCCTTTCGGCATCTCCCCTCTCTCGAAAAACTTTCGGCCGGCTCTTTCTCTTCGCCTCAAAACCGCAAAAAGCTTTGTCATCGAGAGCTTAGGGTTGAATGTTTGTATTCGTTCTCCCATAAAGTAGGCGTTGGATCAATTACTCTGTATTCTTGCTTCAGTGCTCGATATTCTTGCTTGGTTGCTTGTAAGGCCATCGAGACGTCAATTTTGAGTATATTTTCTTTAACATTTCAAGTTTATCTTCATGCTTGCCTCTTAGGTTAAATTTTCATAATTTTTTTTAGGTTTATTTCTTCTTTTTTGAGTGAAACGTAGCTTAAATGTAGATCTGTTTGTCTTCATATTGACTATATGTTTATTTCTTTGAGTGAAACCTAGGTTTTTTGAGTGAAACCTAGGTTAAATCTATTTTTTTGTCTTCTTTGGGAGTGAAACCTAGGTTTTTTGAGTGAAACCTAGGCTTCATCTCTGAGTATTTTTTAGGTTTATTTCTTCTTAACTGCTAAACATTTGAAATATTGTTTCTGCTTCTTTCATATATTGTAGATCCATTGGGGGGACTGAATCGTTCTAAGTTTCACTATCTATTTTGTAGGTCTATTGGGGGGGCTGAATCGTTCTTCTCAGCAATAACGAACTGTTCATAAGTTTCAAATTAATTTATTAGCGTTTTGAAACAAACATCTATTTTTTCTAAAGGAGGTAGCATATTTATCCTACATATATGGGCTATCATTTATTACATCACATTGCTTTAATGGTACGATTTCATAAAGTATATTTTAAATCAAATATCTTAAGAAAGAAAACCTTAGAGTGTATTTCTTAATAACTTGACAAGCATTATCCTTTTAATACCAACTTAGAGAATTTGGTTTTGAATAACAAATAATCAAAGTGAAGAAATTTCTTCCCTTATTGGATCCAAAACAGCTTCTATGAGGTTATATTTCAATTCGAGCTTAAGGTGGAAATGCATGCAACATCAAGGCTGATTTAGGATCTTCCTTTTTAAATCCCATATTAATTCTTTTTTATATAGTAGTAGAATTTTTTTTCATATCTTCCAATGTCGACTTATTCTTAGGATATAAATTCTAACGATCCTTGATTTTTTATCTCAAGTTTGTCGCGGTAATGACAATTGTCTAGTGTCTTGCTTATTTATAGTTGACCTTTAACATTCTCTTTGCTTGTAGCTGTAAGCAAGTTATTTTTTTGTCTTATGGAAGATATCTAATTCTTTGCTCAAGTGCTATATCTTTTGCACTAGCTTTGAGAGCCTTAACAACTGGAATAATATTCAATTCTATTTGACGTTTTTCTAAAGCCTTGCAACATAAATCATCAATACAAAATTTTTATTTAACTAAAATTTTAAAATAACTGCTTTTCTTATAAATTTTGTTTTGTATTTTTGTACACTTTGCTTGCTATCTTGCTTCAATTGTCCTTTTTATTTTTTAACTTTAATTATGTTAAAGTAGACAGATCGTAGTTTTTAGTTATTAAAACCAAGCTCTATAAATGTGCATGATTTATAACAATTTGTTTTAACGTTATCTTTGTTGGTTTGAGGTTCCATCCTATTTCTGCTTTCAGTCAATTATATCAAATTTAAGTTTTTTTTTGTTAGAAAACATGTTATTTAGAAGCAAACCTTTGCATATATTTAAATTTCTTTTTCTTTTGAAGCACAATTACGTACATACATGCATGAAATGATTGTAATCTCATGTGATATAATATTTTTGTATGCAGTTATTTAGAATGTCAAATATTGAACATTCTCAATCTGCATCAAGTAGTAAACAATTGTCAATTGCAATTCATGATGGAAATGATAGTTCTCAACCCGTAGTAGTGGCTGTTGGAAGCACTAGTACTGAAATAGAATGTAAGAAAGACAGGAAGAGAAAATCATCTGTTTGGGAATATTTTGTTGATGTTAAATCAAATTCCAAGGGGGTTGAAAAATCATTTTTTCAATGCATCTGCTGTCGGCTAAAAATTTTTAAGCCCAAGTCAGGCACAACCTCACAACTTCTTAAGCACATTAAGGAATATGCTAAAATAAAAGTAAAGAGTCAATAATTAGTTAACTTATCAGATAAGAGACAAAATATATTGAACTTCTTTCCTTTCAAAGCTGACAATGATTCAGAGTTTCCTACTTTCTATGATCCTAAAAATTATGATCAACAAGTCATAAGAGAGGTGATTGCAAAGATGATAATTGTATATGAGTATTCATTCATGATTGTTGAACATACGTGGTTCAATATACAGTTGAAACTGTTGAATCCTAACTTTCAAAGTGTTTCAAGAAACACCATAAAAAATGATTGCATGAAAGTTTATGAGCATGAGAAAGAAAAGCTTAAATTTTGCTTTTAAAATGTTCATATGGTGTCATTAACTGCTATTGTTGGACCTCTAATCAGACTATCGGATATATGTGCTTGACTGCTCATTATATCGACGAAACATGAAAGTTAAAGAAGGTTATTATCAATTTCATTGAATTAGAGCCTCCACATAAGGGCACTTACATATGTGACGCTATTTGTGAGTGTTTGTTGGAGTGGAAACTTCAAGAAAAAATCTCTACAATTACTTTAGATAATGCGAGCAATAATGATGTGGCAGCTAGTTCCTTAAATGCGAATTTTGAATCACGAGGGAAGTTGCACTTTCGTGGTCTTTTTTTCCATGTAAGATGTTGTGCACATATTCTCAATATTATGGTCCAAGACGGTCTAAAGGAGGTGCATGAAATCATCCAAAATATTAAATAATTAGTTAAGTATCTAAAAAAATCTCCTGCAAGATTACATAAGTTTGTAGAAGTGGCAAAACAATTAGGAGCTGCAATTACAAGGTTACTATGCACTAATGTTTCTACTAGATGAAACTCAACTTTCAACATGTTGGAGTCCGCATTTATCTATCGTACTGTTTTTCATCACTACGTTATTAGAGATAGCAACTACAAATGGTTGCCTCTTGATTCAAAATGGGTGAAATATGAGAAAATCAGAAAATTTCTTTCTGTTTTCAATAATGTTACAAAGATGATCTCTGACACTATATATCATACTTCAAATATATTTTTACCTGCAGTTTTGCATGTCAAGAAGATTTTGATTGAGGAGTCATTGTCAGAAGATGAATATATGAGAAATATGACTATGTGTATGTAAGTCAAATTCAACAAATATTGGGGGGAATGTAATCTTTTAATGTCTATTGCAGCAATTTTGGATCCTAGATTGAAACTTAAATTTATTAGCTACACATTCCTGAAATATACTCACATAATGAGGTTGAACAAAATCTTAAAATAGTTCAAGATGCATTGTGGAAAATATATGCGGTTTATGTTATTGATTGTAATGTTTCAAATGAGAGTTCTTCAACTGTTGGTGATTCTATGAGTTCCTCAAGTCAGTTTGACGTTATGTTAGAATTTATTCAATATATGCTTGGTGGGATTCAAGATTTTGTTGTAGCTTCTGGATCTGTGGAACCTTCAAAACCTGATTTACATATATACCTTGAGGAGGGATTATTTGTGTGCTCAAGTGAAAACTTTGATGTTCTTGATTGGTGGAAGATGAATACATTGAAGTATCCCCGGCTTTCAATTATGGCAAGAGATATTCTATCAATACCCATAACCACTGTTGCCTCAGAATCTGCTTTTAGTGTTGGTGGTAGAGTATTAGATTATTACAGAAGTTGCTTATCCACTAAAATCATTAATGCATTGATTTGAGCTTCTAGTTGGCTTCGATCTGCGCAAAAAAATGCAAAGACACTTATGGTAATCCTTTCGTTAATTATACCATTTTCTACTTTCTCGTTTATTTTATTTATTCTCAATGCTACATACTAACATTTATTTATATTATTTCTTTTCAGCAAGAGATCATTGATGAGGAAAAGCTTAATATTCAACTACCAGATATATAAAGTCAGCTTAGTCATTTCTACTTTATACAAGAGTTTTCATTGCTAAGAATTTACATTATTATCGTACCTTTAAACACTTGCATTTATCTATCGTACTATGTTCAACTAGAGATACAATTAAACTAGAGCTGCTCGGATACTTTTTCTTTAACAATTTTGAGGCTTGCAGTTTTTTTTTTTCATGGCAGCTAGGCTTATTACTGTCATGGCTGCTGCAATACTGCATGGGGCAATTACCTTTTTTTTATTCTAAAGTTGGAGTCTGAATTGGGCAAGTAATTGTAGAGATTTATCGTAGTCCTCTTGAAATTTATTAAATTTGAGCTGACTATATTTAAAAATTTCCGCATGAGTTCTCTTCCTCTCTCTCTCTCTCTACTGTGTGTGTCTGTTGGGCACTTGGGCTTGCCTTCGTTTAGGCAATGCTACTTTGTTGTGCAGTCATTAAGCAAGGTGAGCCATATGAAGGGTAAATGCAAAAGAATTTAATGGGAATGTATGTAAATCTTCCTTCATTTTTTTTTTTAGAATTTTGTTCTTGTTCTTCAATGCGGGAACCACGTGATGTTTAAATACATAAGAAGTTTGTGGCAACCATTAAGCATTAAACATTGATGTTTAAATTGGTCTGTATGCAACCATTAAGAATTTTTGGCAGCCTTTATAGACATGGAAGGCTGCTATTATTTTGAGGTATGAACATAAAGAATGTTTTTGTAGGCAGCACTTGCTATTTATCTATGATGTTTTTGTAGGAACTGATTCTTGTTCCTAGTTTAATTGTATCTCCCAAATTTTCATACTAGGCAAGATTACAATATTTGTCTATGATGCTTGCCTTCGTTTAGGCTAGTATATATGCAAGTTATAAACTAATTCTTGTTCCTGACTTTTGTCCGTTACTCTAATTATGATTCTTGTTTACTCCACGACAACGGAGCCAAAAACTTGACAGTGACTTTATATATGCTTAAAAATATAGTATTTAATACTTCCTCAGCAACGACACCAAAAACTTAACAACGGTTATAGATTCGATAAAGATGTATATATATAAAATATTTAATAATGGTAAAGTCACACCTATCAACGCTAGTATACGTATCGCTCAAGTAATATAGGGCTCTAATGGAGTCCTAGATATCAATCCCACAAGGAGGTAATTAGAACTACAAACTAAGATTTTAGAAAATCAATACTTAATCACAACAATATAATTCAAATTGTTTATATGTCACTAATAGGCAATTGAAATAAATACGTAATTTTAATAACTCTTAAATAACTAATTGTACTAATAAAGTTTTTAATGTGATATTCAATATATAAGAAAGCATCCTTCTCTTTGTCAAGAAATTATAGTGAATTGATAAAGTGAATCAGTTCAAATTGTATTGTGTCAAATAGGAGCATACCTATTCTTTATCCTTTGGTCCAGACATAAAGAACATTGACTAATCCTATGCTTGTTTACTGAATCTGCAGTNAACTTCTTTAACATTTTCATGGCTCAACCAATTCAAATCATCATTTCACAAATCTCAAGACAAGAAAAAAGATAAAGAAAACTACTCAGAACTCATGGGGAAGACACAACAAAACTCGAAATTAATATATAAAGGCAAAGTCATACAAACTACAACAATTAAATAACACTTATCTCTAATTCCTCCCCAAGCAAACTCCTAAAATTTCCTCTGAATCTCTTTCTTTCTTTACAAAACACAGAATTCCTCTTTGAAGCGGCAAGGAGGAAGAAATCTCTCACTTTCCCTCCACTCTTACAATCTCTCAAAAAACTCCTTGCAATTAGACTCTTTATACACAACTGGGGCTCTTGAACACTGTTCTAACGTTCCAACTCCTTGAACTCTTGAGCCTCTCTCTCGTTATTTTTGGCCAAAGTCTTCTTTTAAGGATGTGGATGAGTTTTCCCAAGAGTTGCCTAAGCATCCCTCCAAAAATCGTCCACATTCAATGCACCTTTGGACATAACCGCCAATCTCGCCATCGGCGGCCTTGAGGGCACCGTTGGCGGGCCTTCTAAATTATTTAATCTGGAGTCTCAAGAAATTCTCGTCGTCGGCGTCGTTGGGCTCGCTGTCGGCATCCTAATTCAAATCTTCACATTTTGGTCTTTTTCGCTCCAAATTGGCACCTTTTTGCATCTTTTTGCTCTAATGACCATAAAGCACCATTCTTGCAACAAAACATCAAAAATACATTTCTTTAAAGTGCAATATCATCAAAAATAGTATAAAATAGGTATGAAAATCTCAACATATTTTCCTTTGGTCAAAATCCCCCAAACTTAACTATTACGTGTCCTCAAGTAATTTTAGTACTATATAGAAGTTATGATCTATTATAGTAAAGTTTTAATTCAGCAATACTATAAGTTGGATTTAAGTAAATACTATAGTGAGATTTTAAGAAAAAATTCAAGTAATTAAATTAACTCTGTAGCTACAAGATTATCTAGTATTCAAGTTTAAGAGTTCTAGTCTTCTACTCATTTCAGAAATGACTATATGTTGTAGTATCAAGTCACTTAGAATATTCAAATGATAGAAACTTCATGAGAACACTACTAGTAAAACTAAGTCACTTAGAATATTCAAAAGATAGGAACTTCATGAGAACTCTACTAGTAAAAGATATAGATGTTGTAATATCAAGTCACTTAAAATATTCAAATGATAGAAACTTCATGAGAATATTACTATTAAAAGATGATATTCTATAAATATAAGTTCAGGAATGTAATTAGGTTTTCCCTTTAGAAAAGATCTAATCCATAAATATAAGTTCAGGAATGTATTTAGGTTTTCCCTTTAGGTAGGTCGAGAGATGTTAATCCATAAATATAAGTTCAGGAATGTATTTAGGTTTTCCCTTTAGGTAGGTCCAGTCCAAGAATGACTATATGTTGTAATATTAAGTCACTTAGAATATTCAAATGATAAGAACTTCATGAGAACACTACTAGTAAAATTAAGTCACTTAGAATATTCAAAAGATAGGAACTTCATGAGAACTCTACTAGTAAAAGATATAGATGTTGTAATATCAAGTCACTTAAAATATTCAAATGATAGAAACTTCATGAGAATATTACTATTAAAAGATGATATTCTATAAATATAAGTTCAGGAATGTAATTAGGTTTTCCCTTTAACGTGGGTCCCAGTGAAGCCATTTTTTATTAGGCATATCCTCAAGCTTCTCCTCACTTCCATAATTTTTTTCTTTCTTTTCTAGTGAAGATTTTTTTTGATTAGGCATATCCTCAAGCTTCTCCTCACTTCCATAATTTTTTTTCTTTCTTTTCTTTTCTCTTTTTCATTTGGATTGCTTTCAATCCAATATATTTTTCTTTCTTTTCAAGGATTATTGTCAAACCTTTCTTTTTCCTTTTTCAAGTGAGAATGTTTTTCTTTTCTTTTCAGTGATTGTTGTCAATCCTTTCTTTTTCTTTTTCAAGTGAAGATTATTATCTGGATAGTCTTTAATGATTTTGAACTTCACTTTTCTTTCCCTAAATTTGAAACTCAAAAATCTGGATAGCCTTTAATGATTTTGAACTTCACTTTTCTTTCCCTAAATTTGAAACTCAAAACATTGGATAGCCTTTAATGATTTTGAACTTCACTTTTCTTTCCCTAAATTTGAAACTCAAAGCATTTTCAAAGCATTCCACCTTTAATGATTTTGAACATCACCTTTCTTTCCCTAAATTTGAAACTCAAAGCATTCCTTTAACTTATTGATTTTGAACATCACATTTCTTTCCCTAAATTTGAAACTCAAAGCATTCCTTTACCTTATAGATATATTTTGAACTTCACTTTTCTTTCCCTAAATTTGAAACTCAAAGCATTTCTTTACCTTATAAACATTTGAACATCACCTTTCTTTCCCTAAATTTGAAACTCAAAGCATTCCTTTACCTTATAAATATTACATAGCCCAATCCCTTATTTTTCCTTTTTCAAGTGAGGATTACTATATCTGGATAGCCTTTAATGATTTTAACTTCACTTTTCTTTCCCTAAATTTGAAACTCAAAGCATTTCTTTACCTTATAAATATTTCAAAGTTCTTTTTCCTTTTTCAAGTGAGGATTACTATATCTGGATAGCCTTTAATGATTTTGAACTCTTCCCTAAATTTGAAACTCAAAGCATTCCTTTACCTTATAAATATTTCATAGTTTTTACATCGCCTAAATTTGAAACTCAAAGCATTCCTTTACCTTATAAATATTTCATAGCTTTTACATCATTAAGCCATAATCTTTTCTTCTCAAATGAATTTCCAGATTCTTAACACTTCAAAATATAGTTTCCCTTACTTTAAATAGTTAACTATAATCTTATTCTCTTATACTAAATATCTTAAGTTACAAAATTAATTTTTGTTATCTTTTCTTCTCAAATGAACTTCCAAATTCTTAATACTTCAAAATATAGTTTCCTTTACTTTAGTAGTTCTTCTCAAATGAATTTCCTGATTCTTAATACTTCAAAATATAGTTTCCTTTACTTTAAATAGTTGACTATAGTCTTATTCTCTTATACTAAATATCTTAATCTACAAAATTAATTTTCCTTACAAAATCTATAAGCTTATTCTCTTATACTAAATATCTTAATCCACAAAATTAATTTTCATTACAAAAATATTCCTGTAAATCTACCAAAATATTTAAATATCTACAAAATATAGTTATCTGAATTAAATTCACTGCATAAAACCATATTAATAATTTTTGAAAATATTTAAATTGAGAATATCTAATAGTTTATCTTTTTCTTCCCTCCCCCAAACTTAAATTTTTCAATAGGAAACGGTATAGGTGGAAAGAAAAATTCTAGATATAAATCATACCTCAGTATTTTAGGCATTTTCATCATTCTGAAATTTTTGCAGTCCTTATCAAAATTTTTACTTCACCTGGTCTGTAACATTAGGAGCTTTCTATAAATATAAATCATTCGAGGATTTACTGGGTAATGAAATTTTAAAGTAAGAACAAAACTGAACATTAAACAAACACAATATTTTGCTATCACATCCATAATACTAAACAAAATAATTACAATTAAAATGCAAAAATGAAAATCACATCACATTACAATTTTAGCAAATTTCAACTACCACACCAACAATTATAATAATAATTAAAATTATCCAATTACAACATAACAATAAAAATGAAAGTACAAACATAAATATCTATTTCTATTACAAAAATTACAAAAATAAAAGTACAAGTACATCAATTACTATCAAATGTCAAAATCCCAAACTATATCTTTGTCTCCTTGGTCAACAGTGGATTGGGTTGATACTGAGTACATCAGGGGCATTCAGGAAAAGTAACATCAAGCTCACCTCTGTAGTGCCTGACTTGAGCTTCGTAGTAAGCTATCTCAAAATTAGAATGCCTCTGTAGGTACTCACTATCATAATCATGTTTACATTCTAAACCTCCAATCCTTTCATTTATTAGCTTTATACTCTTTCGCTGCAAGTTCAACTCATTCATTAAATCAGTCAGGGTAGGGGAACTAGAAGGCAGAAGGTCATAACTAGTAGAGGGGATATTGACCAGAGGAAAATATGTTGAGATTTTCATACTTATTTTATATTATTTTTGATGATATTGCATTTTAAAGAAAGATATTTTTGATGTTTTGTTGCAGGAATGATGAATTAGGGTCATTGGAGCAAAAAGATGCAAAAAGGAGCGAATTTGGAGCGAAAAGGACCAAAATGTGAAGAATTGAACTAGGGCGCCGACGACGAGATTTTCCCGAGACTCCATAATTAATTCATTAAGAAGGTCTGTTGACGGTGCCCTCGAGGCTGTGGATAAGGATAAATTTTGAACGGATGCTTAGGCAACTCTTGGGAAAACTCATCCACAACTTTAAAAGAAAATTTTTGGCCAAACATTAGAGAGGTCCTGGATGTTAGAAAGGTCCGAGAGGAGGAGAGGCTCCAAATTAAAGTGTGAAAAAGTGTAGAGAGTCTAATTGTGAGGAATTCTTTGAGAGATTGTAAGAGTGGAGGGAAAGTGAGAGATTTCTTCCTCCTTTCCGTGAGGAATTCTTCGAGATATTGTAAGAGTGGAGGGAAAGTGAGAGATTTCTTCCTCCTTGCCGCTTCAAAGAGGAATTCTATGTGCTAAGAGTGGAGGGAAAGTGAGAGATTTCTTCCTCCTTGCTACTTCAAAGAGGAATTCTGTGTACAAAGTGAGAGATTTCTTCCTCCTTGCTGCTTCAAAGAGGTGTGCTGTAAAGAAAGAAAGAGATTCAGAGGAACTTCGAGGAGTTTTCTTGGGGAGAAATTATAGATAAGTTTATTTATTATTATAGTTTGTATGGCTTTGATTTTATATATGAATTCTGAGTTTTGTTGTGCTTTCCACATGAGATCTGAGTAGTTTTTTCTGTCTTTCTCCTTATCTTGAGATTTGTGAAATGGTGATTTGAATTGGTGAAGCCATGAAAGTGTTTAAGAAATTGTGATGATCTTTTCACTTCGATCTTAATTTACTTTCAATCTTGACAATTGATTTGTTAAAATATGTTGAGTTTTACAACTAAAGTGAAGATTACATCCAAGATTCAGGAAGTTCAAAGCCCTTGGAAGTTGGGTGCAAATAAATAGGGAAATAATATTATCGGGCGTAGAATTGGAGATTTTAGAGTGACAGACTAAAATCCCCAATTCGGTCCTATCGTTTGGGTGCTGAAGTGTAGATGTTAGCCCCCAGGCAAGGGGAACGTGGGAGCTCCAAAGTGAGAGCCGGTATCTTCCCAGTCTAGCCTCAGATTCAGTAAACAAGCATAGGATTAGTCAATATTCTTTATGCCTGGACCAAAGGGTAAAGAATAGGTATGCTCCTATTTGGCACAATATAATTTTAACCTATGCCTGGACCAAAGGGTAAAGAATAGGTATGCTCCTATTTGACACAATATAATTTGAACTGACCTGGACCAAAGGGTAAAGAATATGTATGCTCCTATTTGGCACAATATAAATTGAACTAATTTTGGACAAAAGGGGGCACAATATAATTTGAACTAATTCATTTTATCCATTCACTATAATTTCTTGACAAGGAGAATGAAGCTTTCTTATATATTGAATATCACATTTGAACCTTCATTAATATAATTAATTATTTAAAAGTTATTAATTTTACAAATTTATTTCAATTGCCTATTAGTGACAGATAAGCAAATTGAACGTCATTGTTATGATTAAAGTATTGCTTTTCTAAAATCTTAGTTCGTAGTTCTAATCTTACTCCCTGTGGGATCAATAACTAGGATTTGCTTTTCTAAAATCTTAGTTCGTAGTTCTAAAGTTACTCCCTATGGGATCGATATCTAGGACTCTATTGAAGCCCCTATATTACTTGAGCGATATGTATACTTGCGTTGATAAGTGTGACTTTACAAATATTGAAACTTATATTACTTGAGCGATACGTATACTTGCGTTGATAAGTGTAACTTTACAATTATTGAATATTTTATACATCCATCTTTATCGAATCCATTACTTGAGCGATACATATACTTGCGTTGATAAGTGTGACTTTACAATTATTGAATATTTAATCTACTTGAGCGATACGTATACTTGCGTTGATAAGTGTGACTTTACAATTATTGAATATTTATTTCGTCCATATTTATCTTATATTTTGAGCGATACATATACTTGCGTTGATAAGTGTGACTTTACAATTATTGAATATTTTATACATAATTCTAATATTACTCCCTGTGGGATCGATATCTAGGACTCCATTAGAGCCCTATATTACTTGATTTCTAAACCACTTCCTGTGGGATCGATATCTAGGACTCCATTAGAGCCCTATATTACTTGAGCTAGTTCTAAACCACTCCCTGTGGGATTGATATCTAGTACTCCATTAGAGCCCTATATTACTTGTGCGATATTATTACTCCCTGTGGGATTGATATCTAAGACTCCATTAGAGCCCTATATTACTTGAGTGATACGTATTACTCCCTGTGGGATTGATATCTAAGACTCCATTAGAGCCCTATATTACTTGAGTGATACGTATACTTGCATTGATAAGTGTGACTTTACCATTATTGAATATTTTATATATACATCTTTATCGAATCTATAACCATTATTAAGATAAGTGTGACTTTACAATTATTGAATATTTATTACGTCCATATTTATCGAATCTATAACTGCTATTGAGTTTTGGTACAGTTGCTGGGGAATTAAATCTTTTAGCAGTAATATTAAATACTTATATTTTTAAGCATATATAAAGTCACGGTCAAGTTTTTAGCGCTGTTGCCGGAAAGTGAGTAAACAAAAATCACAATTAGAGTAACGGACAAATTAGGATTATTAGAAAATTTTTACTTGAATTGCAACTTATTTTCATATTTAGTTACTTGTTTTATTGTGTGCATATTTCAAATTGTATGCTTAAATTTGGACCTGAAAATCTTATACCCTACGATTAGGAATTAGAACACACTGTTAGAAAGATTAGAAGATTGAGAAGAGAACCTAGAAATTTTGATACAATAAAAAAATATGAACAATCAAGGAATAGAGAATGAACACCAACCTAGACCCATACGAGATTATGCAAATCCTACAGTAGATGAAATTCACTTTTCTATACAAAATCCTAATATAGCTGCTAATTCATTTGAGCTTAATCCTGCTATTATCTAAATGGTACAAAACAATCAATTCGGAGGTACACCAAATGAAGACCCTAACTTAAACCTCACTAGTTTTTTAGAACTGTGTGCTACTTTGAAATATGATAGAGTTTCAAACGATGCTGTTAGAATTAGACTTTTTCCTTTTTCACTGAGGGATAAGGCTAAGATGTGGTTAAATTTGTTAGCACCAGGATCTATTAGAACTTGGGGAGAACTTTCACAAAAATTTCTTTCCAAATATTTCTCTCCTTCCAAAACTGCTAAACTTCAAAATGACATAACATCGTTCTATCGAATTGATTGAGAGTCAATATACGAAGCTTGGGAGATATTTAAAGATCTTATTAGGAAATGCCCTCATCATTCGTTATCAAACTGGTTGATAACTCAAAATTTTTATAATGGATTAGTGAGATCTCTTAGATCGATTATAGATGCTGCGACTGGTGGTTCTTTAATGTCAAAACCTTTTGATGAGGCTTATTCATTAATAGAAGAGATGGCTGCCAACTGGTGGTTCTTTAATGTCAAAACCTTTTGATGAGGCTTATTCGTTAATAGAAGAGATGACTACCATTCAAACTTTTTATAATGGACTAGTGGGATCACTTAGATCAATTATAGATGTTGTGGCTGGTTTCTTTATAATAGATTAGTGGGATCTCTTAGATCGATTATTGATGTTGTAGCTGGTGGTTCTTTATGTCAAAACCTTTTGATGAGGCTTATTCATTAATAGAAGAGATGGCTACCAACAATTTTCAATAGCCCTCTGAATGGGTAAATCCTAAAAGAATAGCTAGTATCCATGATTTCGATGAGNCTGGTGCGCGCAGGAGTGTGAATTGTGCAGAAGGCCAACCTAAGGCTCGGAAAGGTCCTATAGGAATCCATTGTGGGTTTCCTCATGTCGGTTTCATCCTTCTAAGTATTAGAAGTCGATACCACACACGCAAAACTTCTAAAAGAGGACGGAAACAGGTCGAACTAAAACGAGGCGGGCACCACCTCTAAGGTTCTAAGATAGTCGCAAGACGGAAACGGGTCGAACTAAAACGAGGCGGGCACCACTTCTAAGGTTCTAAGATAGTCGCAGAGGAAATAGGTCGAACTAAAACGAGGCGGGCACCACCTCTAAGGTTCTAAGATAGTCGCAGGAATCCCTAAGGCTAGATCCTAACTCCTACGAGAAAAACTAGACCTCACGAAAATTGAGGTCAACACCATCAGGGTATTGTCTGCATTGGCCTAGTAGCCTCAGGGTTTTGACCCGTTGGTGAAACTTCCCAAAGGGTCGCCCAACATAGGAGTGCTCTATGGCGAACACGCATAACTTTGGAGTTTCTATTGAAATTCCATTATTATACCAAAAGTTACCTGGATGTTTAAGAGTTTGACTTCAATCTACTTAAGAGGGTTTCATAGACTAAAATACTACTCTCAATATATAAATATATTAATCTTAAATAATTTTATTTAATTACATATATTTGTATTTTGCCAAAACTTATTATTCGTGCACTTCTAAATGAGTGCCGCGAATCTCAAGCACAACCTCACATTCGCAAGCCTCGTTTTAACGAATTTACGACAATTGAAATGAATCAATGTCAATTTGCAAGATATTGCATTTGTGATTTATTTTTTGATTGGCTTTACTTAATCAAGAAGGATTGGCCTTTTTAATTGCGATGGAAGCAACTTGAACTTGATTCGTATGTGTTCTAATTTGTCACCTGCCGATTTCATCTCACACCCTCCATTTTGGTGGTGGAGCACAACGAAGGTCAAGAGAAGTATGAATATACTTCAAAAAAAATCAAGCAATGCTTCGTGAAAGACCTAGCACCATCTTTCTTCTTTTATTTTCTTTTTGCATATTTTATGCCTTATTTTTAACCTAATTTTATATAAGAAAACTCTGATAATTACTGAAAATTTGATAGAATATGATAGTGAGAAGGATAGGAGAAATGAGAAAAAAGTTGATTTTAGGTTCTGTCACATATCATTCCTAAAAGCAGACCTAAGCTTAATAATCATGTATAAGCCATGTAACACTGAGGCATCAATATAAGTGTTAAGAAAGAAATAAAACCTCAAATTTCTCTTCTATCGGTAACAAGGTTGTAAAATCTCTCTTTTAGTTATGAAAGCTTTTAAATGCTCCCAGCTAGCTTCCATATGCTCTATCCTCTATGCAACAACGTCTGGAGGATCATTCTTCTTTTCATATCCAAGCAGTTGAAACAAATAATACAAGCAAAAAAAAAAAATAATAATAATAATAATAAGCAAACAAACGATACAGATGGACTGGCAGCAATGATAATCATAAATTCAGAGAAATAGCAGTGCGAACATTAGAAAGAACAAGTACCTTATAGAGTTGTTCCATTATCGCCGATCCAATAACACCAGTATAGAATGCAGTAACATAGATGATAACAAGAGGGGTAAAAGACTTTGGACGTCTATAGGGTTCAATCATGTCCCACAGCACCGTCTTCTCACCCTTGTAATAGAGATAATTTGAATACATCTTCCACATTCGACTCGTCATCTCCGTGGAATTAAAACGAAACCTATAAATGATAAATCACCTTTTTGAATGAAGAAAAGAAACTCAATTTGATGGCTAAATAAACTTAATATCAGTCTTTCTACAAAATGAACAAACAAAGAATAAAGAAACAGTTTAAATATGGAAAGTACAAATGAACTCTCCAGGGATCAGGACCTTCCATGATTTTTAATATTTAACCATCATAAAGACAGCTAAGGTCCAACTTAATTAGAAATAAAGTTACCCACGAAATTAATGGGATCAATGTCGAGATATTATTCTAACATCAATAATCTTATTTAATTTTACCATATAAAGTCAATTTTCCACTGCTAACTTAAATTGATTCATGTAGGTCATGNCAGTATAGAATGCAGCAACATAGATGATAACAAGAGGGGTAAAAGACTTTGGACGTCTATAGGGTTCAATCATGTCCCACAGCACCGTCTTCTCACCCTTATAATAGAGATAATTTGAATACATCTTCCACATTCGACTCGTCATGTCCGTGGAATCAAAACGAAACCTATTAATGATAAATCACCTTTTTGAATGAAGAAAAGAAACTCAATTTGATGGCTAAATAAGCTTAGTATCAGTCTTTATAAAAAGTGAACAAACAAAGAATAAAGAAACAGTTTAAATATGGAAAGTACAAATGAACTCTCCACGGATCAGGACCTTACATGATTTTTAATATTTAACCATCATAAAGACAGCTAAGGTCCAGCTTAATTAGAAATAAAGTTACCCACGAAATTAACGGGATCAATGTCGAGATATTATTCTAACATCAATAATCTTATATAATTTTACCATATAAAGTCAATTTTCCACTGCTAACTTAAATTGATTCAGTTAGGTCATTAGTCCTCCAAATCCCACCTACAACTGTAGAATTATGGGTAATTCTCTACATTTATACTTATACTTAATATAATAGTTTAAGCAATCATTTTAACTCAATAAACATGGCAGAAGAAATACGCAAAACTATCAATCTAGACTCATCTATCTAATCACCTTAAAAAACCAATTGCATATGAGAATTAGTACTTGATTACAGTGTTAAATGTCTTAATTAAGCTAATCAACAGGTATTCTTAATTTAATAAATTAGGCTTAAGCTATCCAGGCTTCAATCTTTTCAAACTTGACCTTAATCTATATCTATAAGAAAATCTAACTCAGGCAAAGGCAAAAAAATATTTTTTTAAATTTGCTAGCAACTTATCATAAAGTACACATAATGTGTGATTAAAAAGGTATTTTTTCATAAGGTTTCCTTTCAAAATCTTCAAGCAGGGTTCCAAAATTCTAAAGAGCTGCAAGTCAAAGAATTTCAAACTATTAGCAACACATTTCGCATATAAGTTCTTCAATTGAAACTGAGAAACTCTATATTAGTTAGATTAAAATATCAAAAGCAGAAGCTAGAAAAGCTATTATTGAAGAAGAAAGAAAAGTCTAAGGAGCTGTCTGGCAATGGATTTAGACCAGGATTTAAACTGGATTTAGACAAAATCTTGCCAGATTGTCAGTTTATACAACATAAAGCCGCGGATTTAATAAATAAGGGTTTCAAGGATTTCGGCGGTCAATCCCGGATTTACTAAATCCTGCTGTTCGGCGGTTTTAGTAAATTCGGGAAGAGCGAAGCGAAAAATGGCCCGAACAGGCCCACCTTATAGTAGCGGAAAGGAAGGAGGTGAAAAATGGGAGTTTCAGTGGATTCTGAACGCCTTAATCCCGTAGTTGCCTTCCCACCTAGCTCCAATCTCGACTGTATTGCGACGGCTCGGTCACGATGGCGATGGTTTTGGGCGAAACCGGGAGAGGGGAGGGACAAACCGAAGAAATATTACATCCGTACTCCGAAGGGCTGTCAAAAAAGCTGGGGGACGCTCGTGTTGGATTCGTGATCGTGTTCGGTTCGTGAGATACAAATAAATTTATTTTTTTTGGAATTGTTAAACGAACTAATATTTCATTCTTTCGTGTTCGATTCATCTTTGTTCGAAATNCGGTCAATCTCGGATTTACTAAATCCTACTGTTCGGCGGTTTTAGTAAATTCGGGAAGAGCGAAGCGAAAAATGGCCCGAACAGGCCCACCTTTGCTCAATGGCTTCGGATAATAGCGGAAAAGGAAGGAGGTGACAAATGCAGTGGTTTCTGAACGCCTTAATCCCGTAGTTGCCTTCCCACCTAGCTCTAAGCTCGACTGTATTGCGACGGCTCGGTCACGATGGCGATGGTTTTGGGCGAAACCGGGAGATGGGGGAGATGGGGAGGGACAGACGGAAGAAATATTACATCCGTACTCCGAACCTAGAGCTGCTCAGTCTTATGGAATGCGGACCTCAACCATAAAGGACAAAAAAATAGACATAACACGCGACAGCGGCTGAAACCGAGACCCAGAGTTTATAAAATTAAATAATTATTTTTTGATGTTGACCCTGTCCGAACCTAACCTGAGGTTGTGGAAAAAATATTATCTCAGGAGTACTGATGCATCAGTACTTCAATGAAGAGATGTCACGTGGCATTTTAATGGGACCATTGCATACGTGGCACCTCCTCATTGGAGTACTGATGCATCAGTACTCTTGAGGTAATATTTTTTCGAGGTTGTGAGGCCTCATCCAAAAAGCATTTTTTATCATTTTAATTGCAATATTACGACGGTTTGAAGCGCTGCGTCCGCTTCATTCATTCTCCACGAAACCCTAGGTTTTCATAAAGCATTCTGCGGTACTCAAGGGAATATGAATCATTCGGCAATGTATTTCGGTGCCAGAAACCTAAGTTGCGCATTGCAAATCGTTGCGTGAAATACACGACCATGGAGTCTAGCAGTTCGATAAAATACATTATTTTCCCTTGTGAAATAACCATAAAATGATTGTGATTGAGATGCTATTATTTTAGTTACACAACAATAACACATTAAAAACACATAAATAACACATGAATAATAAATCAACAGAGATTTTTCTTTTTCATTGATTTTATCACATCAATAACACACCAATAATGCATCAACATTACACCAACAACACATCAATAACAATCAATAGAGGTTATTCAAAAACACACCAATAACACAGTAATAACTCACAAATATAGATTATTCAATAATACAACAATATCACACAAATAGCACATCAATAACATATTAATAAAACATCAGTAACACAACAATAACCATCAAGTTATATAATTGTCATTTTTTATATATATTGTTTTGTTATTGTTGTGTTTTTTTGTGTTAATTAAGTGATAAAATCAATGACTTATGTACAAGATAGAATAACAGATACACCTATTCAAATATTTGTCGAAGCGGCAACAGAAAAAATAAAAAATGCAGAAGACAACGTACTTACTGGCGATGCGACAATACAGGAAAGTCCCGAAGAGGTTGAACAAACAGTGAAGGGTGTTCTTGAGTCGCTCACTCATGTAGTAAACATTGAATTCTATTGTGATACACATTTCATAATATGATACTATTTTATATATGTTTTGCTCTTTTGTAGGCTCGTCGTGCATCAACTATTGTAAATCACCCTAGCACTTTGGGTTTACATTGTCCTGCCAAAGAAACAATTGTACATACTGAAATAAATAGTGAAGACCATGAGGGCCAACATGTATCAATAATTGCAAATGTTGAAAAAGATTCCAATGAAGGTGAGCAAAATAGAACATATATACATGAATATATTGCGGAGACCATATCAAGTTTTGTGTTAGATGAAGAAGAAAAGGAGAGGCTGAGCTGAAGCTCCTATGCAAACGCCTTCATACTAGAGGTAGTAATATGTAGCTCTTTCTACTATTAACCATATTCTTAAGCTTCATATGGCATGTTATAGTAATTGATTTCTTTTGTAGCCTCTTACTGCGGTGCAAGTGAAAGATTATTGTTGACCTCAATTGGGTGAGGACTTTTTCTTTCTCTAGTGCTTAGAATCTAGCCATAAAACTTTCCTTTTGACTATCCTAGAAGACTAGAAATAGAGCCCACCTGCATAGAAATTCAAACCACTTCTTTACTCTCTTTGAAACCCACATGAGTGATCATGAATCTCCAACACTTGGAAGGTTGAGACCAACATGTGAGGATTCAAAGGATGAGTGCTCATAGGACTATTTGGACTTAGGGCAACATTGGGTGATTAGGGTTTGGTCTTTCACACACTCAAGCACATCACAACTCTCCCCTTATTCTATGACCCCAAAATCACACCCATTGAACTTATTCCCCTTTTGTTCTCTTGGAAACTCATGTGGGTGGTCCCCAAACTCTTAGCTTTTGGCTAGGGTGATTTGGACCCGCACTTGAAGGATCTAAAGTAAGCTTCCCCTTTGGTCCCATGGCTCCAATAGGGTAACCATTTGATTAGTACCTTCAATGGATTTCAATCTTACCCAAAATACACAATTTTATCTTTCAGCCCCAAACTTTTTCAAAATTACCAAATTGTCCTTATAACCCTAAAATTCCAGAGATGGCTCAAATTATCAATATTTTACCCAAAAATCATGGCAAACCATTCTAAACCATCAAATTTGACAAAGACACCCCAAAATTCTAAATTTTGCAAAATACCCCTAAATTTGCCAAAATTACCAAAATAACCATAAATTTGCCAAAATTACCAAAATACCCTTCACATTCCAAAAATTCCCAAAATCTCCCAAAATCACTCAAAACCTAGCCTAAAACAATCCTAACCACTCAATGGGCCAAATTTGACAAAATTGACCAATTTTCACCAACATCCAATTTTTGCCCCTAAAGGCCCAAATTCCCCAAATTAATCCCAATTTCCACTCAATTCATGTAAATACCCAATTTCAATCCTAAAAAAATTTATCAACATAACCAATCCCAATTTACATCAATTTGAAATCCAATTAAGCCAACATACAAACCCTAATTTCAATTTTGAGCCCAAATCCCCAATGTAACCATACCTCCAAATTCTATAAAATTGAATCACATGACCAATCCAATTATCCCAATTTTGAATTTTAAACTCTTCATAACATCCATCTAAATCAATTTGAACCCTCAATTGATTTAGGCCCAAACTCTAGCCTTGCTTAAATCCACGTTCAAACCAATTTTCCCAAAAATTGACCTTAAGCCAAAATTTCATTGATATAAATCTTTCAATGAACTCAATTCATTCAATTTCAATTCCTAAATTCTTTAAGACATCCCTTTAGATCAATTAGAGCCTTTTAGAAATTCTAAAACCAAACCCAAGTTGATCCCAAACCCCAATTTTGAGCCTAAAATCCAAATTAACCTAAGCAATTAGAATTAACCCAACCTTAATCCTTTCTTGCCATGCTTAGCCTCTTATGATGCTAATTAAATCATCAAGGACCCCATTTTGGAGCCTGATACACCAAAATAATATGTTGTTATAAGTATATATTTTATGCTTATTTTTTGTGATACTTGATACACAAAAAATATATGCATTTTTAAACCCATATTTTATACTCATTTTTTTGTGATATTGCACTTTAATGAAAAATATTTTTCATGTTTTATTGCAGGTTGTTGATTTTTAGGACTTGGAGCAAAAACGGAGAAAAAATGATGAAATTTGAAGTTAAAATAGAATTTTTGAAAAATTGTTCAGCGCCGACGGCGCTAGACTGGGCACCGATGGTGTCATTTGACAAAGAAGACATATTAATTAAATGGCCTCTGGCGCTGATAGCGCTAGTGTTGGTGCAACTCCTGTTTCTAGAAGATTTGACAAATTTGGATGCTTTTTGAAAGGTTCTTGGATGCACCTATTGGAGAACCGACCCTAGGCTCTATTTAGGGCCGAAATTGATCAGAAAAGAGGCCCCCTCTTTGCATCTCTTCATGCTCCTCTAGTCACTCAGATTTCCTCTTGGCACACCTACATCCACACCATTCCACACTGTTAGTTAGTTATTTTTTTTATAGTTTTGAGTTTTTGTGGTGAGTTTAAGTGTGAATTCTTCTCTAAGAAGTGTTGGAGAGGAAAAGAACTGAGAGATGTCTTCTTCCTACATTTCCTAAGAAAGGCTACAAGGAATTTGCTTTGAGAAAGAGTTTCAGATAAGTGTTGTTTGTTTATTATTGTTGTATGAACTTTTATATTTGAAATTTGTGTTTTGTTGTATCTTTTTCATGAAGCCTGAGTAGTTTCCTTTATCTTTATCTCTATTCTGATATGGTGAAATGAAGAGATTATTTGGATGTGCCAATGTTAAACTATAAAATAAATTGTGATGGTTTTTCAACTCCGCTCTTAATTTATATTTTGATCTAGCCAATTGAATTGTTAAAATATATTGTGAAACATATGATCTTGGAAATGGAGTATGAGTTCTACAGCAAAGTGAGAATCACATTTAAGTCCATGAAGGAGTATTTTTTTCATGGAATTAAGTGCAACTAAATAGGAAAATATACTTTGTTGGGTGTATAATTAAAGATTTTTAGGGTGACAGACTAAAATCCTTAATTCGATCTCAGTGTTTAAGAACTAAAGCGAGGGTTAGCCTTCAGGGGAAGGGAAGTGAGTACTCTGAAGTGGGAGCCAGTATCCTCCTAGCCTAGCCACAAATTTATGGACTAAACCTAAGATTAGCCAACGATTTCCTATAACACTGAATCAGGGCAGAGAACTAAAATTGCTCCTATTTGGCACAATACAAATTTAAACCATTTATCTCATCTCATTTCACCAAAAATCTCATTGTAGTGGGAAAGATGCTTTTTCATACAAGAAAACGTCATCACATAAACATACTTTAGTAGTTACTGTTTTGAACCTTGCATTTAAATTGTGCTAGTTGTTATTAATTTAATTTGATAGAATTTAAAACATTCAAAATTAGCGAAAGTAATTTCATTGTATTTCTATGAATTTCCTAGTTAATTTATCATTTCAAATTTAAATCTTTCTCATATGATCGATATTTGGAACTTAAATCGAAAGTCTTATATTACTTGATAACGATACGTATACTTACGTAGCATCTCAACCTTAAGTGTTTAACGTTATTATTAATAAAATATCACATCAAATTTTTGGCACCGTTGTAAAGTGGAGTCAACTTTATCAATTTTACACAAATATATTTTTGGCGATCAAGTTTTTTGCATTATTGCTAGGGAAGGTAACAGTAAATTAAATAGATTTGGTTAATTAGAAAATTTAGATATAAAATATAAAAAATCATATATATATATATA
>JXCR01073558.1:103658-122391 GCA_002079205.1 Phalaenopsis hybrid cultivar | reverse complement strand
AAAATTTAGATATAAAATATAAAAAAGCATATATATATATATATATATATATATATATACGAGTATTTGTTTAAGAAAATTTTCTCTGCTTATTATATTTGTTTATGTGAAATATTGGATCTGAAGGTTTAGTACCTCACGATTCAAAATTAGAACGTACTATTAGAAAAATTTGAAAACAATAAAAAGAAATTAAACATTTGAAAAAAATGGTGAATAACTTAGATAATCAAATAAATGAAAATCAACAATGACCTTTAAAAGATTATGCTAATCCAACAACAGATGAACTTCATTTAACTATTCAAAATACCGATGTTGCTGTTAATTCATTTGAGTTTAAACCTGTTATTATCCAAATGGTAAAAGAAAATCAGTTTGGGGGAACACCTACCAAAGATCCTAACTTACATCTTGCTAGTTTTCTTGAAATTTGTGCTGCTTTTAAAAATGATGGAGTGTCTAATGATGCTGCTAGGCTTAGACTTTATCCTTTTTCATTAAGGGATAAAGCTAAAGCTTGGTTAAATTCATTAACACCTGTATCTATCAGAACTTGGGGAGAACTATCACAAAAATTCTTAGCTAAATATTTTCCACCCTCGAAAACTGCTAAGCTTAGAAACGACATTACAACTTTTTATCAGTTTGAAAGGGAATCAATATATGAAACCTGGGAAATATTTAAGGATCTCCTTAGAAAATGTCAATGCCATGTTTTACTAGATTGGTTAATAATTCAAACGTTTTACAATGGATTAGTAGGATCACTTAAATCAATTATATATGCTGCTATAGGAGGATCTCTAATGTCAAAACCTTTTGATGAAGCATACTCTTTAATAGAAGAAATGTCTACTAAAAATTTTCAATGGCCCTCGGAACGGGTAATTCCTAAGAGAGTGACTAGTATTCATGACTCTGTTGCAATGTCTATTTTAGCATCTCAAATTGCTTTCATATTGAAAAAGATTGATCAAATTGGAGTGAACTATTTTCAAATTAATATGGAGAGAAAAGTAAGTCCCCGGTCGCCAGAAGTTATCGGCACAAAAAAATTGAGGAATTGTTAAGTTGTCGGCACTAGGATGGATATCCTAACACCTGTTTTAATTTAATTTAATTTAGATATAATTTGGAAAAAATAGTATTTTAAAATTTTGAAAATATAAGGCTGAACTGATCTTATATCCCTAGTAGTTTAAATAAACAAGCCTAATACCATAAGCAATGTATCTACCCCGAAGGATAAATACACTACTTATCTGTAAGACTTGATTAAATAAACTAAATATTGTATGACATCTGTTTAAATCTGCAAAAAACTATTTTATGTTGATCGAAAAATTCCCCTATTTAAAATGAAGGATTAAATAGGGTTTATATTAAGCTCGGTTCAGGAATGCTTCTATAAGGAGAAGCCCCTATAGTTAATAACCTCTTAGATAACCGAAGTCACCTAAGAAAACTCTCGATAAAAATCAGGGAATATTGTCTTCAAATAAGTTAAAGGATTAGAACTTTTCAACAAGGCCAGATAAAGAGGTGTGAAAGGGGAATGACTCAAGTTTGGAATATTTTATTACAGAGTCCAAAGGAGGAAGTACTAGGGGACTTCATAGATCTGGAGGAGACCCTCGGTGACTTCCCAAGCTATCATATGGTTTGACTTCAATTTAAATAAAAATATTTAAATGTTTCATCCTACCAATTTTATTAATTACGACTTATATTTGTGTGAAATAATCACACAAATAGCCTGAAAGATGTGAGGGTTTCGGCCTTAATGAACGATAACCTTGGAAACCTAAGACGAGTTAGGGCTTATATTGTATAGTAGAACCATACAAAGTCCTAAATAAAAATTGAGGATTTATGTTGCATAAGCAAACAACCTCAACTTCCTAAGGGTTTGTTGTTTAATTCTAAGGAAAGATATGTTATTGTAGATACTCCTGCTATTAGAGATGGTCGTGCTGCCCACAATGCTAGCTTTAAGCTTCTCATCATGATGAGTTTAAGTTTTCTAATTTGTCAAGTTATGATGTCAAATCAGATTCCCTTATGGTTATGGTCATTTAAAAATTATGGGGCATATTAAAGTTGATTAGAGAGACACCGGTTAAGATCCTACGGTTCCCTTGTTCCAGCACCACTATCTTCTATCAGGTTCACTTAGTTCAAATAAATTTACTAAACTTAACTTATTGAGTTCTATACTTTCATTTAAACCGTGGGACATCTCGTTAGCAACCGTAAGTTACCTCCTCCGGGGGATTCCCGATCATCCGATAGAGATGTCTTAATTTAGTTTGTTGTAGTTTTGTGTGATGTTTGTGATTAAATTTTGAGTTGTCTTATATTTTGAATGTTGTGGTGGTGAATTTTATCTTGATTAATTTTAGTTTTGGTTTTAGTTTCAGTTTTGTGGCTATCGTAAATGTTTTAGTTTTCATGCAGGTTGACATCGTTGTTTATCATGCAAGTTTACAAGCATAAAAGTACAATATAGGAAAGTATGAGGAAAAAAAGGCACTGTAAACTATAAAAGCGTACATGGCAAGTCTTCTCATTCCTCCACCTGAAACTTCAGTAATTGCAAAGCATATATATGTATAATTTTGCGGGAATTAAAGCATGCTTATAGAAAAAGTAGGAAGTACAAACTTAAAGTGTGCCTATCAAATCTTATGTCATATCTTTGGTGTATTTAAATTTTAAGTATGATTTCATTAAGTAAATCATAATAAGCTCACAACTCTTTCAAGATTTTCAAAGGATTATGAAGAAGTCTCAGGTAATACCCTAGACATTTCATGGTCCTTGAAATTATCTTGAGTTCGTTTTGGTTTTATCATATTTGCTACATAGTTCATCCAATTAATACCCTAATGCTTAATGAATTATGATGTTTTAATTATCTCTTAAGTGGGGGTAATTATCACTTGATATCTCACTTATGAATTATATAGGTAAAGACCCTTGGGGATAACTTGATTTAATTAAGGAATTTAATTAATTTGATTTAAAGAATGAGCTTGTAGTATTTTGAAAAGTTTTAAATTTATTTATAAGTTGTTTTCTAAACCTCATTAGACAACATTTTAATTAAGCCAAGTTCACTGCTAAGCCCTTAAGATTTAATGGGTAGATTTACAATTTTAGAAAAAAAAAGTTTTGAATATTTGTACTCTCGATTAGGAATTATAAATTATATTAAAACCATTGTCTAGGGTTCAAAATCAGTGAATTATGATTTTTCCAAATCAACCCCCTCACCTTAGTATCTCCCTATTTAATTATTCTTTCAAATTTCATTAAATTTTGAAAAATTACAAATTTATCCTTTATGAAATTCAAAGTGAGGTTGGTTTCTACCACTTATCCCTTTTTTATGTTTCAATCATGAAGACATGTTATTTTTAAGATCATTTATTACCCATTTACCCTCTTGGTTAGGCCTAAATATTAATTAAGCTCAAAATTCTAAAATTACACTTTTGCCCCTAAGGTCTTAGTACCATATAATTCATTAAATTTGACTCAAATGACTTAAAAGTTTTATGTTACCTCACTCATGGGTTAATTAAAACATCAGAGGAGAAAATGCGATTTTTCTGAATTTATTCAATTTTAAAATTATTTTTAATGCAAAAATAAGGATTTTTAATGAAAATTTAATAACTCAATCAAAATAAAACTTCTGGCCTTGAGAAAACTATTCGAAGTTCACCTATGTTAGAGGACCACTTGGACTAATTTTCATTATTTTTAGAGATTTAATTTAATTATTAAAATTACTAGTTGGTTTTAATTAAATAAAAAATAATATTTAAGTGGAAAATTAAGTTTTATATTTTTATTAAATTTCTTTGAGTCCAAGGAACCCAAAGAAACATATTTCATACTTTTGTGATTTATATTTCAATTACTAGAATTATTTTAGTGAAAGATTAGAAAAAAAATCATTTAAAGCCTTTTAAAACTAATATCTTGACTTAGAAAATTAGGAAAATTATTTTAATTAGTTCCAAATGATCAGGAAACTAAATATGAAATTTTAATGTGTAATTTTGTAATTTTTGTGATTTTAATTAATTTTTAATTATTTAAAGGCTTAAAAATAGCTTAAAATGAAGAATTTATTTTAATTTTAATTTTATTTTTCTTAGGTTCCTCTGATCATAAGGAGCTCCCAAAATCAATTTGGTGATTTTTTTAATTATTTTATAATTATTATAATTATTTTAATGCCAAAAATGTCATTTTACTTAATTAATCCATTTGAGTGGTCAAATTAACTTCAATTGACTTGAAATTTTTATGGGAAACTCCTTTAATATTAGTTTAGTGTGTTGAATAATTTTTATGTCATTTACATTTATAATTACTCCTAATTAATTTTCTTTTCATTTTTAGGGTTGGTGACAATTAGGGTTATTTTAAATGAATTAACCAAGTTTATATTTTTGCTATGATCCTTTGACCACAGTGAACCCATTAAAACAATTTTTGTATTTTTTATGAGTATTTTAATTATTATAATTTTTATATCAAAACAGAGACCATTAACTTGAAAATTAGACATCAATGCCTAGAGATCTCCCCTAACATTGGAAAAGTCAGAAACAACATCCCTATAACATGTAGAATCAAAGCCCCAAAGATCAAGTCATGGTGAAATGTCTATTCTAATGGAGTATCAAAATATGGAAAACACATTTAATAATTTAAAAATAAAATATGCAAAAAATATACACAAAAATATTTCTACATTGTTCTCCTCTCTTCACTGACCAACACGGTTTTTTCATTTTATTTTTATGATTTTTTTACTCAAAGTTATGCATTTTTGAAGTTAAGCTATTTATTTCAATCAGAAAATCTTTAATTTCCTACTTAAGTGACGCAGCGCCAGCGCATCGTAAACAGATCTAAAAACTCCACGCGGTGTACTCTCGTTAGACGCCGCCGTCCATGCGTCCGCCTGGTCAGCCCGTGATTCCGTTCCATCTCCCCATTCGGTACGATCAGAGGCATCCATTCGATACACATGCGATCCAATGGCGCTCGGTCATCATCCCCAACAAAGCCAACCCACAAACCGTCTATTTTCAAACTCTAATATCTCGCTTGATTCTCAACTAAATCAAGTGTGGTTTTTTCCTATAGACTTGTCTTGACTAGAAGAACATATCCATATGGTTCATTAACCCTTAAATCAACTCTATACACATGGAGAATCATATGAAGCTCAGTTTAGGGTTAACTTTCAATACCTTTGTCCCAGAGGGAAAGCCTCTATTATATGCTTTTAAAAGCTTCATGGGGGTTCCAAGAGCCTAGGGATGGAACCTTAAGCCACGGTGAATTTCCTAGATATGAATTCAACCAAAATAGATTTGAGGTGTTGATCAAAGTCCACCTTAGGGTGCTCTGGTAATGGGCTTTTGTGGGGGATTTACTTCTCTTGATGTGGGGATGGTGTGGGTGTAATTAATTTGAATTTGGTGGAGGTTAGAGGGGTGTCCTATTTTGGCCTAGAAATTGGGCTAAAAAATTGAGCTCAAATAGTGGCTTTAAGTGGCTAAGGATGGTGGGGTTAAGCTCAAGAGGTCTCAAAGAAGCTCTGGAAGCAATTGGCCAGGGAGGGATCACCATCTAACTCAGGGAGATCAGGGCTTGGTCTTGGTGAAGTCCATTGGGGTTGGCCATGTGTAAAGGTATGAGATCGAAATAGTATGGGAAGAGGGACATTTTGGATCGATTTGGGTCAAATCATGATTTGGGTTGGGTTCAACCACCAAGGTTGGTCTTGGGCTGAAGAGGAGATCATTTGGTTCAGCTTAATCATTGGGGATAAGTCACCATCCAAAAAGATTTGCCTAAACATGGGTTAGAGTGATTCATGGGAGGGTTTAAAACCTTTTTAAGGAGGCTTAAAAGTGGCTTGGCCTCTTGCCATTAATAGTTTGATGATGTGGCAAGGCTCTCATGGTTTTTCTGGGAGGGGCTTCATGGCTTGTATGTGGCTTGGCTAATTTTCATGAGGAAGGATTTCAGATTTATTTAGTATTTTTGGTGAATTTTGGTTTGATGCTTGATTTAGAATGATTTGATTTTGAATTTAGGACTTTAGGAATGATTTCAATCAAATGGATGATGAAGAGAAAGAATTGTCATGTGGGCTATAGATTTGGGCTTTTGAAATTAAATGTGGAGACCTTGGGCTTTTAAAATGTAAATTGAGTTTAGGCTAAATTTTGGGCTAATTGAATGTTGAATTTTGTGTATGAGAATTTCATGAATGATTTGGCAAAATTTCAAGTGATTTTGAGTTGAATTGATGAGCTAATTTGATGAATTTAGACATATGGTCAAAATTGGGCAAAGAAGGGTTTGGAATTTCTAATGGTGAGGGTTCCTTTTCTAGTCCTCTAAGAATAGACCCTAGGCTACTAAAAAGGAAAAACTAGACCTCAACCAAAAATGAGGTCAACAATGTGTTGAGTGTTAAATATTGTTTTCGAAGTTTATGTTAGTTTGTTTAGTGTTTACTTTTAGAAAAATTTGCTCATCCGAGACTGTTTGGAGTGAGAATTAAGTGTTATATGTACTTGTACTAGTTCATGAATGAATTTATATGTTTGTTTGTGTGAAAATTTAGTGTTATTTTAGCCTCAAATCAAATGAGTTATATTGGAGAATTTTTGGAAAAGGAGGGTTAAGGAGAGGATAACAGTCATTTAAGTGAGACCATTTAAGGGTGTTATACTTAGGCTTATAGACCATTTAAGGGTGGTATACTTGAGGCTTATAGTGCATTTTACTAGACCTCAACCAAAAATGAGGTCAACTATGTGTTGAGTGTTAAATATTGCTTTCGAAGTTTATGTTAGTTTGTTTAGTGTTTACATTTAGAAAAAATTGCTCATCCGAGACTCTTTGGAGTGAGAATTAAGTGTTATATGTACTTGTACTAGTTCATGAATGAATGTATATGTTGTTTGTGTGAAAATTTAGTGTTAATTTAGCCTCAAATCAAATGAGTTATATTGGAGAATTTTAGGAAAAGGAGGGTTAAGGAGAGGATAACAGTCATTTAAGTGAGACCATTTAAGGGTGGTATACTTAGGCTTATAGTGCACTTTACTTACATTCAAAAATATAAAAAAATGTGCAATTGCACCTAAGCGCAACATTCTCACGCTTAAGCGTGATGTAACCCGAGAGGCAGACGCCTAAGCACCACTTATCCACACTTAAGCGCCGGTTTACGAAAACCATTTCACAAATGGTTGAAGTGAAAAATAACCCCAAAATTTGCCATTTTTACTCTCACTCTCACCTTCAACCTCTCGAGTTTGTGATTTTGAAGTCTAGGGCAAGCCATTTTGTGGAGATTTCTTGGTGGAATTGAGAAAATTTTGCTAGATTTGGATTTCTTGAGGTAAGAGCTTCACTTCTATGTAACAATTTTGGATTTTCACCATGTATTTTGAGTACATTTGGAAGAACACGAAAATCACTATTCATGGTGAAAAATGAGGAAAAATTTATGAAAATTGCATAGAAAGTGTAGTTTGTGCCTATAAGAGTTAAGTTTAGTAGATTAGACTTGATTTTTGAAGTTATTGTGAAATTTTATGAAATTTGTAGAATTGCACCAACAATGAAGAGGAGCAAAAGAAAAAACCCCTTTAATTCGAGCAAGTTTGTGAGTTTGAAAGCTTAAGATAGGTACAGTGATGCTCTGCAATCATCAAAACTTATTCAGGAGTGATGTTTCAAGAATCCAGGTGGATCCGTAGAAGATCTGATCGTTCGCCGACAATGGGAACGATTATGTTGTTTTCCTGTTGTGGCCGTTATTTCAGTGGTTAGAGAGTTTTATGCAAACCTACCCGAGGCTAAAGATAATTGAGCCATGGTTAGAGAAAAATTGGTACCTTTTTCACCGGAGATAATCAATATGCTTTACCATCTACCACCTAAAACTTTGTGCTTTTATGCGAACTATAGTCCTACTGAGACAGAGCTAGACGAGATTATTTCCTATTTGACAGTTGGAAGAGGGCTCTAGAAAATTACAAATGAAAGAAGAGTTAATTTTTCCACCTCAAAGTTGAGTGCACCTTTGAAGGCGTGGCACTATTTTATTTCAGCTCATCTATTACCAACAAATCATCTCAGTGAAACTACTAGAGAGAGCAACGTTGAATTATTTTATTCAAGAAGGCAAGCTGATTAGTATTGGAGCTTTGATTTATCATACTATCATCAGTTCTGCCCTGCTTTTACTACTGCATGTTTAAGATTTGCTTCCTTAACCTTTTTTTTATATGAGCAGGCTAGAGTAAGATATGATAGCTGGGAGGAAGTACTGTTGCCTCTAAAGCCAATTACAAGTGTGAATATGAAGTCATATTTGGGGCATTTTATTTTTGGCTGGAGAGGAGGATTTATAAGGGGTTATGGAATGACAACGTCTGTTGCTTCTACCTTTGCTGCATCTACATCTAGACCATCTACCTCACGAGCTTCTACTTCTAAAGGTGAGTATACGGAAACTCAAAGTCATTTATTACAGAGGATGATGAACAATATCATCTATACCACAAATAAGGTAAGAAATTTAGAAAGCTTTGCAGGTCATATTGATGGGTATAATAGAAGAAAAAGTGATTATGAAGAGAAATTTCATTCATCTCTGGAAAACCTCATTAGGGGTAACCAAGGAGTGGAATTTCCTCCATATCATAGATACCCTGATTATGACTCTACAAATGTTTCGGAATAGCTGTGATTCTGAGGATGATGAGGAGGAGGACTGAGTGATTTATTTTTATGTTTGTAATATGTGTTGGACTACGTGGTTTGGACTTGCTACATTTGCATTTGTGTACCTGTTTAGACCTTGTGATGTGTGAGACTTTTGTTTAATTGTATTGTGATGTTGTGTTTGGTTAGTGTTTTGTTTTAAATTATAGGGTAGTGATTGTTGCTCTGTGTTGATTATTGAGTTTTAGTTAGTTCGGACTGAACTTATTTCTATGTCTTGTGAAAAGTTAAAAAATCTTACTAACTTTACTTTTATATTTTAAACTTAGAAAACTGCTACTCTATATTTTTCTTTTATCTTGCCAGTGTGTTTGTTTTTATGTTGAGACTAGAAATCAAAGTTAGTGTGTTAGTTTGTTTTTATGTTTGTACCCACTATTTAGAAGTCTATTAATCTCTACATGTTGAATTGAAATGAAAATGATAGAAAATTGATCAAAAATTAATTTTACTCATGTTCTTAGATTTATACTTGTATAATTAGGGTATACAAATTCCTGTAAGCATGTTATTTTAATTCTCATTCCTGCTTATATATATGTGATGCTAAACTATTTAATCTTGTTAGAAATTTAAGTTTGGGGTGGGGAATGAAAAATATTTTCAAAACTTGAATATTATTTATTCTCAAATGTTCTACAAGTGAAATTGATTTGAAAAGTGATCATGTATATGAAGTTTTATTAGGGAAGTTAAATTTGATTATAGAAATGGGTAAGAAAATTTAGTTGAAATTTTTAGTAACGAAGAAAAACATTCAGTTAAAAATTTTTAGTGTAGAAAATGTTAAATATAGTGTAACTATCTTTATTAAGAAAAAATGTATTTTTGAAAATTTAAGAAATTTAGACTTCTATTTTTAATACTTACATTTCTTTTATTAAAAATCATTTTCAAAACTATTATTATATTTATAAGTAAAAGTTTTATATCATGACTTTTCTTTAGAAAAGAAGAAGTGGAATTCAAAACCATTAAAGACCTATCCAAATATAATAATCCTTGCTTGAAAAAGAAAAAGAAAAAGAAAAAGAAAAAGCAAAAGAAGTCCACTTACAACTAAAAAAGTCTACTTACAACTAAAAAAGTGATCCAAAGAAGTCGAGGATTAATCAATGCTCGACAGTAGTAAAATTTTTGCTACTTTACTGCCAAGGCTATTGTTGGTGTAATGATGGAGTTCTATGCCATTTTCAAAGAAACTTCTGAAGACTGTGTTTGTTCGAGGGAAAATGGTGGAGTTTACTCCAAGGAAGATTAATGACTTTATCAGTTAGAAGATGTGTATAGCTGCTAGTAAAAATCATTTTCTACTACAAATGAGACCTTGGATGAGGTTATTTCTTTTCTTACTGATGGAAGAGGAACCTGGAAGGTGAAAAACTTTTTTCTTTCTATGTTAAATGTAGTATCTAAAGTCTGGCACTACTTTATTTCTGGAAGAATGATACCAATAAACCATCATAGTGAGGTAACAAAGGATAGAGCAATCTTGAACTTCTATATCCAGCAGGTGGTGAGGATAATTGTAGGCTCTATTATTTATAAGAACACTCAATCTATTGCTTTGGAAGAGACCACTGGTGGTTTAGCTAACCCTGCACTGATCTTCACATTATGTAAACAGGCAGGAGTTGATTATAGAGTTGATGAGGAGATGATTGAACCTCTAAGACCTATTGGGCCTGCTAATATAAAGACTTATGAATCTCATGTTGGATGGAGATCTGGAATTAGGACCGGGGATATTCCTTTCACTTCAAGTACTTCTAGCACCCCTACTACTCAAGAACTTATGAAGCAGATGATGATCCAACAGGGATATATCTTAAGAATGGATCATAGAGTGGAAAATATGGAGGGGAGAAATGCTCACATTGATGATTCGATACACAAAAATTCGAATATGATGTTGCTTATGATGGTGCAATCGTCAAATATATGAAGGTTGATCCTCAGTTCAGTGTCCTACTCACCATGTTTTTACTTAATATTATTGGCAGAAGTTGGATGTAGAAAAAGAAGAAGAAAAAGAAGACGATAATTGGTGATATGTATGTTAGATTTTTTTGTTTATTTTTATGTTTAATTGTATGTTATTGTTAAGATTGTTTGTTTGCGGATTGTGGTACTCTATTTTGTTGTGAACTTTAGATTTGTGAAACTGCTGGAAATTATTAGTTTTTAGTACTTTGTTGGATGTATTTTTAGTTAACCCTTTCTTAGCAAATTTTTATATGTATTATGTTCAATTTAATGTTTTAAGTCTTGTAGCTCTTCATATTAGCACCCGCAATATTTCAAAGTAAATTTCAAATCAGAACCTTCAACAGATATGTCTTTTCTTTATTTATAAATGTTTTCTTTCACCATTTATTTTTCAGTTCTTTCATGCAAAATCTTTTAAAAGTTTAAGTTTGGGCGGGGGGAGGGGGAAGAAAAGTTCCTTTTTAAAAAGAAAAGTGAATTAATTTTATTTGTCCCCAATTAGTTATATTTTCAAAATTTTTTAAAAGTTTAACACGGCCTTTGGTAATATAGGGTAACTTTAGATAACTATATTTATGTTTCTAAATATATAGTAAACTTAAGTAAAAATTTTTAATAATAAAGGTTAATTTTAGAGATTAAGATATTTGGTATGATAGAATAAGACTATGTTTTTCTATTCTAAGTAAGAGAATTTGTATTTTTTGAAGTATTAAAAATCTTATAGATTCATGTAAGAAGAAAAGATTAAAACTTTATGAAAGATATTTAAAGCTAATATAAATTTACAAGTGAAGGAATGTGAAAATTTTTTAACTTTAAGAAGAGGATAGTGAAGTTCAAAATCATTAAAGACTATCCAGATATAGTAATCCTCACGTAAGAAAAAGAAAAAAGAAGAAAAAAAAGGAAAATAAAAAGGATTGAAAATGATCCTGAAAAAGAAAAAAAAGGGAAAAAAAAGAAAGAGATGTGAGGAGAAGTTTGAGGAGATGCCTAATTAAAAATTGGTTTCACTTGATTCAACTTAAAGAAGAAAGCTTGTCTACATTTTATAAACTTATATTTCAGTATTAGCATATTTACTAGTAAAGTTTTATGAAGCTCTTTTCCATATGAATACTCTAAATGGCTTTAATATGAATAACCTGCAATTTTCAATAGATAATAAAAAATCTTAGACTTGACAACTAGATATTCTTATACCTTTAGTGTTAGCTGGAGTTATTTTAAATTTTCTTATGTTATGCTATTGTATTTAGTGAACTGAGTTATGGAAATCTAGAAGTCAAAATCTTTACCATGAATCATATTTTTATGCAGTAAAGGAGTTACTTGAGGACAAGTGATATTTAAATTTGAGAGATTTTGATACACCAAAAATATATGCATTTTTAGACCCATATTTTATACAATTTTTTGTGATATTGCACTTTAATGGAAGATATTTTTTATTATTTTATTGTAGGTTGTTGATTTTAAGGGCTTAGAGCAAAAAGGAAGCAAGAAGGATGAAATTTGCAATCAAGATGGAGAATTTAAAAAAATGTTCAGCACCGACGACGCTAGACTGGGCGCCGATAGCGCTGGACTGGGCGCCGACGGTGCCATTTGATAGAGAAGGTGGAATTAATTGAATGGCCTCTGACGCTGAATACACCAGTGTCGGTGCAAACCCTGTTTCTAGAAGATTCGATGAATTTGGATGCTTTTTGAAGTTTTTGGATGCACCTATTGGAGAACCAACCTAGGCTCTATTTAAGGCCAAAATTTAATCAGAAAACTACCCCCCTTCACACCATTTCGAGTTCTTCCACTCATTTCAATTTTTCCTCTTCACACACCAACATTCCACGTCATTCCACACCCTCAGTTAATTATTTTTTTTATATTTTTGAGTTTTTGCGGTGAGTTTAAGTGTGAATTCTTCTTTAAGAAGTATTGGAGAGGAAGAGAAGTGAGAGATTTCTTCTTCCTACATTTCCTAAGAGAGGCTACACAGAATTTGTTTTGAGAAAGAGTTTCAAATAAGTGTTGTTTGTTTATTATTGTTATATGAACTTTCTTTTATATATGAAATTTGTGTTTTGTTGTATCTTTCTCATGAAGTCTGAGTAGTTTCCTTTATCTTTCTCTCTATTCTGATATGGTGAAATGAAGAGATAATTTGGATGTGCCAATATTAAAATATAAAATAAATTGTGATGGTTTTTCAACTCCGCTCTTAATTTATTTTTTGATCTAGCCAATTGAATTGTTAAAATATATTGTGAAACATATGATCCGAGAAATATAGTATGAGTTCTATAATGGAGTGAGAGTCACATTTAAGTTCATGAATGAGCGTTTCATTCATGGAATTAAGTGCAAATAAATAGGAAAATATACTTTGTTGGGTGTAAAATTAGACATTTCTAAGGTGATAGACTAAAAATCCCCAATTTCAACTTAGTGTTTAAAAACTAAAGTGAGAGTTAGCCTTCAGAAGAAGGGAAGTGGGAGCTCTGGAGTGGGAGCTAGTATCCTCCTAGTCTAGCCAAGTATTTAGGGACTAAACCTATGATTAGCCAATGAGTTTATATAACACTGAATTAACACTGAATCAAGGTAGAGAATTAAAATTGCTCCTATTTGGCATAATAAAAATTTAAACTATTTATCTCATCTCATTTGACCAAAAAGCTCATTGTAGTAGGAAATATGTTTTTTCATATTAGAAAACTTCATCACATAAACATAGTTTAGTAGTTACTATTTTAAACTCTGCATTTAAATTTTGCTAATAATTAATAATTTAGTTTATTAGCAACTTACACATTCAAAATTGGTGACAATAATTTTGTTTGATTTATGTGAATTTCTTAGTTAATTTGACATTTCAAATTTATACCTTCCCCGTGGGATTGATATTTGGGACTTAAAACAAAAAATCTTTGTTGACCTCAATTTTGAGGTCTTCTTTTCCCTTCTTTAGATACCCTAGGATCTAGACTTGGGATCTCCCTATTTTGACTCTTTTAGAAGGCTAAACTAGGACCCACACCCCTTAAAAATTCAAGCCATTTCTTCGGTCCTTGCAGTTTCATATGGACAGTTTCAGATCTTCAACATTTGATTGAGTCGATCAAAAGGCCGACATATTGAAGCTCAAATTGAACTCCTATAGAAATTTGAAAGACATAGGTGGACACTGTGGCATGTGCGGTGTTTGACTTGCCACTGTAAGTGTTATATTTGACTTTGGTTGTTGTTTATGCGAGGACCGGTCAATTTTTTTTATCTCACTCGTTGGATGACTCCGATCGGGTCAAAATAATTTTATTTGAAGCGCCACGCTCGAAGTGAAGTTAATTTGGCACGATCACCAACGAATTTGTTCAGGTGATCCCGGGTGACGAAATGGATCATGTCGTCGCGTTCGAAATGTCAATTTTAGCTAGAAACGATATCTATTTTTGTTAGGGCACCACACATGAATGAATTTCACAAAATTTGATATTTTCTTTTAATAAAAAAATATATAATAATATTTTTTAAAAAGAAGTTTTCTTCCTTCGTTCCCTATCAAAACCTTCACCTCCCCCTTTCGGCGATTGCCTCCTTCGCGAAACTTCTTGTCAGTTTTCCATTCACCTTCCTCATTTCTGAGCCCTTGTCACCGGTGGCTTCGCCAGAAGCCCGTCTCTAATGATTTTTCCCACCCAAACGATTCCGGGTACCTTCATTCTCACATCTTGGTCAGTTTCTTGCCCTTTGTGACGTATTCCCCTCACCTTCGGTGACTCCGTTGGCAAACATATCTTCCCATTGTCCGACTATAAATACCCCATGGGACGGGAAGAATGCACGACATTTTTTTTGATGACTTGGAAGAGATACAGAGCTGCAATTTCTTTTTCTCTCTGTTTGGAATCATTCTTTCTTGCAATATTTTCTTCTCCACCCTCTCTTTTCTTGAGCTAGCAAAAAATCCAGGTCAGATTTGAGAATTAATTACTCTTGATCATGGCTTTAATAGATGGATATTACATTCACATTATTTTACTGCCCCATTCGAATACATGTAGCATGCTTATCTCTCGGTTTTGATCGATAGATTGAAGGCTAAATTTCTACTATTTTTATAATATTATTTGAATACATATTAGTTTAATTTGAACATATTTCTAGAGTTGTAGTTCTTAATCTTCTAGCTGCCTTGTTTGAATACATGCATTGAATCTTGTTTATTTGTTCTATGATTTTGAGTAACAGTTTGGGGCTAATATTTCTGTTTTCTTCATTACCCCTCACTTAGATAAATATTCAGAGGTTGTTTTGGTCTCAAATTTATTTGGAGCTATGGTTTTCTGCTCTTCTTTTACCACCTTATTCAAGTATATGTTGGATATAATATTGTTTGGCTTTGGAAAAATTGTTTGGAGTTTTAGTTCATACTCTAACTCCTTATTCAAACATGTTTTGGCTTTGTTCAAATGTTATTTGGAACTGTAACTTAGCTCCCTTGGTTGTCTCATTCGAACACATATATTGAGAATATCTTTTGGGTTTGGGGAATTAACTTTGAAACTTGAATGTGGTTCTTTTGATGACTAAGTTTGGCCCTGTTACAATATTTAGCTTTATCTTATTTGTGGTTCAACTTTACCAATTTACGGAGCTTGATTTTATTCTCAATGGCCTAATTTTTGCCCCTTCTTTGGGCTCGGTTCTACTGAATAGTGGTTTGGGTTTTTGTCCCTTGTCGAGTTTGGTTCTGTTGGCACTTTTTTTAGCCTTCCTTCAACTTAATTTTGTCCAATATGTGACTTGGGTTTTGTCCCTTACTGAGTTCAGTTCTGTCCTTTAATATTGGCACTTACATGGCTCAATTTTAAACTCTCGTAAGGTTCAACTTATTCATTGAAAATTTGGGCTCTGTCCTTTTACCAAGCTTAAGTTTATTTCAAGAGGTCTTGGATTTTATACTCCTCGCTGAATCAAATATTTTTTATAGATTGTTATCTCCTTAAGCGACTAGAATTTGTTTTGGTGGTTGGGTTTTGTTTCCTGATGTTCCCTCTATCTGAATATATACTGGAATATTTATTTTGTGTTTTGAGCTGTTATTTTGGGACTCAATTTTTCTCCTTATTTTTGCTGCCCCTATTCAAATATATGTTGGAATCTATTCTAATGCTTTGAGCTGTTGTTTTGGGGCTCAGTTTGCTCCCATTGCTGCTGCCCTTATTCAAATATGTGTTGGAATCTATTCTAATGCTTTGAGTTGTTGTTTTGGGGCTCGGTTTACTCTTATTGTTGCTGCTCCTATTCGAATATGTGTTGGAATCTATTTAAATGCTTTAAGTTGTTGTCTTAAGGTCTGATTTTGCCTCTTATTGTTGCTGCCCCGTTTGAAGTATGCACATAAATGAAAATTTTGGTTTTAATGCTTTAAATGTCCTTATTTTGGGATTAGTGGTTTCCCTTGAGTCTTCTTGGCTCATGAGCATTCAATTGTGATCTCTTTTGGTGTTGGCTGGTGGTTTCCTTTGCTGCCTTACCCGAACAACACCTTTTTTTGTATTAGCTAGTGGCCTTTCTTTGATGCCTTGCCCAAGAACATGTATTTGGATTCCTCTGTGCTAGCTTGGTGGTTTCTCTATTATGAGGAAAATTTAAATGGTATATTCATTTGCTTGATATTTTCAAGACGATCGAGATTCATAATTTCTTGAGTTGGATTGATTACAGTATAATGTCCCTTTTGATATTTGTTGGAAGAGTTGCAGCTAATTCCTTTAGTTATTGGAGAAGTGTTATAGCAAGTCTTATACTCATTTAATTTAAATTCAAAAATTATGAAATTTTATGTTGGGACTTTATACATTTTGATTTCATTTGAATTATAAATTCTCATTAAAAAAAAAAGAGTATATGAAGCATTTAGAGTGGGATATTAGTTCGAGAAGATGGCTAATAGGCAATGATGCAAGAGAACCATTGATCAGCTCTTCTTATAGCTGAAAGTAAAAAAATCAATATTCAATTAGTGTGATGCCCTTTCACCCCTAGATCGTCAACAACTCTAACTTTTTTTTTTCAAAAGGTTCGAGAATTGGTAGTCACAAAAGAACAGATACTACAAACACTCTATAGATACTTTACTTAAGAAAGAACAGATACTGCGAGTTTTACACAGTTATTACACTTGCACAACATTTTGATGAGTTCAGATATTACATATAACATATAGGTGCAAAACACTTTGATGAGTTAAGATACTACATATCACATATAGGTGCACTAAATTTTGATGAGTTCAGATACTACATTTCACATATAGGTGCACTACACTTTGGTGAGATCAGATACTACATTTCACATATAGGTGCACTACACTTTGAGGAGTTTAGATACTACTCCATTCACACACCTTTTAAACGATAGGGTTTAGGGCTGCCTGATTATAGGGGTGATTCGTTGGTGACCTCTAGTTGATATTGATAGGTTGACTTTGATATATTAGTTGCATGTGGGATTGAGAGAAAGAGAGGTCTAGTCTGAGCCTAAACCTAAATTAAAAGCTAATAATCCACTTTAAATTTTCATATACTCATCACTTAATCTTTCTTTTATCATTTGTAAATATTTATCTAACCCCTTTATATTATGCAATTGTAATATGTTTTGTAGCATCACCAGACTTAATCACGTACACTTAGTCGTTTCAGTTTTGTTCCTTTATTGCACATTTTCTTATTATTGCATAGTCTTTCCTTTCTTTATGTTGTTTCATTTCCATAATTTTCCTCCAGTATTTTCCAGTTACAGTACATCACTACATAGTTGTTTCTTTCTTATATTATATTGCACTATAGACATTCACCTACATTCAAACTTTTAAATACAAGTTCTTTTAGTATGTTTATATAGTCTCCTAGGATAGGCCTTTTGAGGCATAGTTTTCTCTCTTATTCCCCCCTTCTTCTCGGGACAAGACGACGACGTTGTCGATTGGTGATTCATCTCTAGGCAGCAATCGGACTATGAAGAATGATGACAGAAGGAACTTCAACCAAGTTTTGATAAATTTAAATAATATACCTACAGGACTCTGAGGTCGTTCGTCTGGCACAACGTAAATCCTCACATTATCTTTTAGGACTTTCTACGATTTTTATATCGTACGATATAAGTCCTAAACTTTTTAGGCTTCCGAGGTCGTCGTTTGGTACGACATAAATTCTGACATTTTCTTGGGTTATTTGCATATGATATACAAATATAAATCCCGAATATCTAAAAAATTTACAGGACTGAAATATCACATAATCTCCCTTTCAAAGACATAAAGCCAAATCATTGGTTAGTTTAAGATGTCACTGAATCTCCTTCAATATCTTCGACATCTCCTACTTTTCACATCTTTAGAATCCAAAAATAACTGTTCCTATTTGAACCTATCCTATTTGATTTTTCCTATAAAAAATTGTGTAAACTTGAACGTTGAATTCTTGAAGACAAAACCTTTGATCATTATCGAGAGTTTTCTTAGGTGACTTCGGTTGTCTAAGATGTAATTAACTATAAGGGCTTGCCTCTATAGGGAAATAAGAACCTAGACTAATCTAAACTCTATCTAGATGTATTAGATAGGGGAATTTGTCGGCTATAAATTTTCCTGACCAAAATAGATTCATAAACTTTTAAGTTTAGATAGTTAAGCCTACTAATAAGTGATACGTTCATCATCATCCGAGATGATATATCATTTTATGGTATTGTGCTCAGCTATTTAAACTATTAGATATATGAGATCTATTCGGTCTCATCATTTTTCAAAAATAAAGGATACCATTTTCACAAAATTAAAATTACATTATAGATTTTAAAATTAAAATTTAGAATTTAATATATATAT
>JXCR01073558.1:72990-103413 GCA_002079205.1 Phalaenopsis hybrid cultivar | reverse complement strand
TATATATATATATATATATATATATATATTAAATTCTAAATTTTAATTTTAAAATCTTATTTTCGAAACAAAAAATATCCGACAGTCTTATATTACTTGATAATGATATGTATACTTGTGTAGAATCCTAACCTTAAGAGCTTAACGTTGTTATTACTAAAATACCACATCAAGTTTTTGGCACCGTTGTAAAGGGGGGTCAAATTTATAAATTTTACACAACTATATTCAACTGGTATTAGATGTTTGGGCCTACCCCGAAGAGTATTTACGGGAATAGAACGTCTACGCATATCCCGAAGAGTATATATGGGAATAGAACGTCTATGCCTATCCCGAAGAATATATACGGGAATAGAACGTCCATGCCTATCCCGAAGAAAGCACATATGGGAATAAGATGTCTGAGCCTACCCCAAAAAGTGTATATGGGAATAGAACGTCTATGCCTATCTCGAAGAGTATATACCGGAATAAAACATCTATGCCTACATTTATGGGAATAGGACATTTATGTCTATCCCAAAGAGTGTATATGGGAATAGGATGTTTGGGCCTACCCAGAAGAGTATATACTAGAATAGAACGTCTATGCCTATCCCAAAGAGTATATACAGGAATAGAACGTCTATGTCTATCCTGAAGAAAGCACATATGTGAATAGGACTATTGACCTCATTGTTGGTTGAGGTTTATTTTTTCCTCTTTAGTAGCCAAGCCATAGGATTTTCCTATTGGCTATTCTTAGAAAACTAGACATGTGACCCTCACCATTAGAAATTCTACCATATTCTCTGCTCAACTTGAAGTTCCACATGTTGGTCTCAACCTCTAAATGCTTAGTGATGGTTGGTACCAAAACTCTATAAAAAATAGCCATCTTGGCCTTTTGCCCCAAAACACCCCCAGATTACCAAAATACCCCTTCATAGCCCAAAACTCCAAAAATTCCAAAAAAATTCTTAGAAAATCTCAATAAATCCCAAATATTCCCAATTTTATTTTTTTCAACTACACATGACCTAATTTGGCCAATTTGACCATCTTTAACTAAAATCCCCAAATTTGTCTTTAAAAACCCAAATTTCCCCATATCCAACTCAAATGTCCATCAATTTGATCTCAATTGTCCACAATTCCAATCCTAAACTCAAATTAACTCTTTATATGGCCAAACTAAACCAAATCCAAGCTTAATTGGATCATGATTTGAGCCCAATTTTGATTTAGGTCAAAACCCAAATTTTGACCATAAGACCTAATCTTACCAAATTGAACATATAGCCTAGTCAATTGGCCCCAATTGATGTTACAAAAATCTTCATAACATTCCTACCCATCAAAATCAACCATCAATTGGCCTTGATGAAGTCTCAAATCCATTTGATTTTGGCCTAATTCCAAAATTCCTAAATTTAGCCCCAAATTGGCTAAGTCCCCAAATTTCTTCCAATTGATTGCCTTAACCCCAAAATTGGATTCCAATTCATATTGAAAACTCTTCATGAGGTCCTTATTGACCATTTACAAAAAATAATTTGGATTTAGCCCAAGGCTAACCCAAGCTAGACCCAAGCCTAGCCCAACATGACTAAAAATCAAACTTCCCTCAAGTTGACCCTTTAATTGAGCTCAAAACCACTTTCATTCTTCACCAAAGTTGTTATTTATGATCATATACACCAAATAAAACATTTATTTTGGCCAATTAACATGGATAACCTATCCCAAAAAAAGTTTTGGTCATTTGCACCAACTTGGACCCATGCATTAAATGTGACCTAACCACCAAAATGTCACCAAATTAACTCCATCACATACATTAGTTGGACTTAGTGACCAGTCCAAACACCATGATACCACCTAAATCAAGCTATGTACCAAAGGTCCCCCAAATCAAGGGATATTACTTCCAAAAATGTATGTGCTTAAGATATCTTTACCAAAATTAGGTATTATTGCAGTAAATTGCTGTGACATATTCCCCTGGGTTCCCCGAGCTCCTAACCACCTCCCCCTGGCTGGCCGGCTAGCCTAGTGGCCAAAAAAGCTCAAAACCGAGAGCCACCCCCATGGAACCTCACTCAAATCAAATATAAAGGCCAACTCAGCCAAACCAATTGATGGAGCTCCTCTGCCCTCCACCTAAGCACCACAATGCACCCAAGCTTATGACCTAAGAGCCACTCCCATGACCATTTTTATAAAAACTCACCTCCACTGCCATGGGAGGTGTGCTAAAATTTCCTTAGTGAGGCCTCTCCAAACTTCACACAGAGCTTCTCTAAGATCCCCTCAGTGCATTCCAACCGTTTTCCCTCACCAATTCACATTGCCAGAGCTCAATTTTGAGCTTGGAACCTTGCTGGAAACCAGAACAGAACCCAATACACCTCCACAGTCCACCCAAACTCAAATTAACTCGACCCACACCTTCACAATAGTGAAAGAAGCCAAAGCCCCATAAAATCCCCCTTCCACAGAGCCTCTACCATAGCTCTAGACCAACACCCAAATCCAGTCGTGATCGAATTCATACCTAGGCCTTACACCAAGACCAGAAACTTAATCCCTAGTCTCTTTGCATCACAACAAACATGCCAAGGCCCTCTAATCGAAGTTCACTTCTCAGAGCAAAGTTATAAAACCTCACCTCATCCCGAGCCTATTTTGATTCTCCATTTTCTTAGGCTTAATTTAATTATGTGATTACTGTATGGATGTGTTAGTCTCACTTAGATGAGTCCATAGGACCAAACCTGAGGTGATTTGGTTGAGTCTAGGCTGAGATCTTAAGTTTTTAGTATAGACGGTCATGGGATCATTCTATCGGGGATGATGATGGACGACCGTTTGATCGAGCGTGTATCAAATGGATGGAGGAGATCAAACCGTATAACACTTCTGAGCATGAACAACAGTACGCATGGCTGCTGGAATGGACAACGACGTCAAATAGGCGTGTCACGTGGAGTTTCGAAGCTGCCTAGGATCTAGTCAACACACGCGGTTTAAATAGAAAAATAGGGCTTTTCTATTTATTTAAACTCTTTGAACTTCAATAATTCATAACTTTGTGTAAAAAAATCACAAAAATAAAATAAAAATACCCTCTTGCTTAGTGAACAGAGGAGAATAATGTGGAATAAATTTCAAGTCCATTTGATGCATAAAATATTTTTTAATTAATTAAACACTGTTTGGTATCATTTGATTCTTCATGCATATTGATACTCAACTTGGCTTGAAATTTTGGCATGTTGTAGCCTCTGTCAAGGGAAACATCCTCTGATTTTTCAAAGTCAGAGGAGGTTCCTATACAGAAAGCCATATTTCTCAAGTTCTTGCACATTATTTTCTTAAAATAATCATGGAAATAAGCATACTGATTAGAAAATTCTAAGAAAATTTTGGAAGATCCACTATGACTAGAGAAGCTTTTGGAAATAATTTCATTGGTTAAGTCATTTAAAATACACTTAAATTTTACAAATACTAAATCACTAAAATAATTAATTTTGGAAAATATAAACATTTAAATGACTTGATTTTTGATCTCCATTCAATTTTGGAAAATATAAACATTTAAATGACTTGATTTTTGATCTCCACTATAATTTATGATCCAGAGGAGAAATTTAAACATTTAAATGACTTGATTTTTTATCTCCACTGTGATTTATGATCTAGAGAACTTGAAAATAATTAATTTTGGAAAATATAAACATTTAAATGACTTGATTTTTAATCTCCACTGTGGTTTATGATCTAGAGAACTCATCCATAAAAGTTTCAAAATATTTTGAGTTCATTTAATAACTTAAATTGATTTTTAAAGATAAATTCCACTCTAAAAATTTCAAAATATTTTGAGTTCATTTGATAACTTAAGTTGATTTTTAAAGATAAATACTATTTTTGACACCTAAATGATTTTTAAAAATCAAAGTACAACTCAAAAAATTGTGAAACTTAGTTTTTTGAGTTCTCTCTGATCAAGAATATTTTATAAAAATAAAATAATATTTAGAATAAAAATTTGATTTTAGCGTATTTTAAATATTTTAAATATTCAAAAATTCATAAAAAACACAAAAATACAAAAATTCATGGAAATGTTCTAAATTGCTTCCTAATCACTTAGGAACAATTAGAATACTTTTCCTAATTTTCTAAATAAAGATATTGACTTTCAAAGCTTAAAAGTAATTTTTAAAGGCTAAAAATGTGTTTTTACTAAAAATAATTCCAACAAATCAAAAGAAAAAAAAAAGAAATTTGTTCCTTTGGTTTCTCTAACCTTAGAGAGATTTTTCGAAGGCACAAAACTTAATTTTCATTATTTAAAATATTTTATTTTTATTAAATAACCCAGAACTTAAAATAATTTTGATAAATTACAGAGAATTCAAAAAATTATGAAATTTGGTCCAAGGACTTTTCTAATGTAGGTTCACCTCCAATAAAAATTTCAAGGGATTAGGATTTAACTTGGTCAAGTTAGAAATTTTCTTTGAAAAAATCATATTTTGGCATAAAAATAATTATATAAAATAAATTAAATTCTGAAAAATCACATTTTCTCCTCTAATGTCTTAATTTACTCATGAATGAGGTAGGATTTAAATTTTGAAAAATCACATTTTCTCCTCTGATGTCTTAATCGACCCATGAATGAGGTAGGAGAAAATTAAAAATCACATTTTCTCCTCTGATGTCTCAATTGACCCATGAATGAGGTAGGATAAAAAATAAAATTAAATTTTTAAAAATCATATTTTCTCCTCTGATGTTTCAATTGACCCATGAATGAGGTAGGATAAAAATTTCAAAGTAATTTGAATTGAATTTGACAAATTATGAAGTGTTAGAGCCTTAGGGGCAAATGTGTAATTTTGTAAATTTAGCCTTAATTAACATTTAAGCTTAAGTCAAGGAGGGAAATGGGCAACCTCTGATCTTAATTAATTTATTTGATGCTTAGAACATAAGGGGTTAATTGGTAGAAAACAATCTCACTTTCTTTATTAAGTTAATAATAAATTTCTAAATTATTAAAATTTGGAAGTTTATTAAAATTAAATGATCCTAGACTCAGGGGTATGACTTTTGAAGTCAATAATTAATCAATTTAATACCCTTATTTTGATTTTCAAATAAAAATTCAAATTATGAATCATGAACACTTAAAGCTTAACCTTTTCAAAACTAATTAAGACACTCACCTAGATCTTAAGGGCTTAGTGGTGACTTAGGCTAAATCAAAATTGACTAAGTGAGGATTAGAGAAATAAACATAACATAATCAAACATCCTTGAAACACCACTAGGCCTAAAAAAAAAATTTTGGCTAAGTGTCCATGTTACACCAACTTGCCCTTTAAGGAAATTCACTCACATAATTTTTCAAATTAAATGATAAAAGATAATTACCCCTTTCTTAGGGATGATTAAGACCACAATGTTCATTGAGCATTAAAAGTATTCATAGGATGAACCATTAAGCAACATAATAAGTTTAGATGAACTCGAGGCTTTTCACCAATTGGTGAGAGGGAGGCATGGACCTGCTTCCTCCTCTTAACTTGTTGGATACCTCAGAGGCCTATTAAACTTAATATACTTTGCTCAATGAACTCATCCTTAATTAAACTTTTAAGGACTCACCAAAATACAACATAGAGTTAGGAAAACCACCAGAACTTTACTTTTCCCGCTCTTCATAAATGCCCTCACACGCATTTTTAAGTTTCAGGTAGTGGAACGAGAAGACTCGCCAAGTACGCTTTTACAATTTATAGTACTGTCTTTCTTGTGCCTTTTCCTTACATGCTTTATGCTTGCATTTACCTACATGTATGAAAACAATATAAACTTGCATGTTAGCCAAAACCAAAGCCCAAAACCAAAATTAAAATCAACCAAGATAAAATCCACCGCCACAACATTCAAAAAAATAAAACAACTCAAAATTTAATCACAAACATCCCACAAAACTACAATTGCAACTAAATTAAGGCGTCTCTATTTGATGATCGAGAATCCCTTAGAGGAGGTAACCTACGGTTGCTAACGAGGCTTTCCATATTTAAATGAAATTATGGAACTCATTAAGTTGAGTTTAATAAGTTCATTTTGACTAAGTGAATACAATAGAAAATAGTGGTGTCAAAATGAGGGAACTGTAGCATCTTAACCGGTGTTGCTCCAATCAACTTTAATATGCATTCATAAAATTTAAAGAACTTCAACCATAGGGACACCTGATTTGACATTATAACTGACACACTAGAAAAATCAAACTCGTCGCTGTGAGGAACTTGGAGCTAGCATGGAGGACAGCATGGCCATTTTCAACAGCAAAACTTGTCTTCCCCAGCTAAACCAACCTTCATTCCTTAAACTTAAAAAACAAAGTCATAGGACTTTGAGGTTGCTTGCTTATGCAATGTAAATCCTCACCATATCTTTAGGCCTTTGTATAGCCCAGCCATACAATATAAGCCCTAACTCGTCTTAGGATTCCGAGGTTGTTGTTTGTCACAACATAAATCCTCATATCTTCTAGGATATTCGTGTGATTGGATGCCAAGGAGTTTTAAATTTCTATACACTACTGTATGTATATGTACAAGCCTCGCCATATCTTTAGGTCTCTGTACAACCCTGCCATATAATATACACTTTAACATGCCCCATAACATTTAAAGATGTCCTATTCTCATATCTTCCTCACCATATCATTAGGCGTTTGTATAGCCTGCCATACAATATACACTCTATTGTACAAATAGCCTGGAAGATGTGAGGGTTTAGGTCGTGATGGACGACAACCTCAAAATCCTAAGATGAGTTAGAGCTTATATTGTATAGCAGAGTTGTACAGAGGCCTAAAAATGAGGTGTGGATTTATGTTGAATAAGAAAACAACCTCAAAATCCTATGTTTTGTTGTTTAAATCTAAGGAATGGCTTAGCTGGTGTAGATCCTCTTGCTGTTGAAGATGGTCATGCTGCCCATAGTGCTAGCTCCAAGCTCCTCGTCGTGGCTAGTTTAAGTTTTCTAAGGTGTCAGATTATAATGTCAAATCAAATGTCCCTATGATTATAGGTCTTTAAATGTTATGGGGCATGTTAAAGTTGATTAGAATGACACCGGTTAGGATCCTACGGTTCCCTCATTCTGGTACCACTATTTTCTATTGGATTTACGTAGTTCAAATGAATTTACTAAACTCAACTTAATGAGTTCCATACTTTCATTTAGACCGTGGGAAGTCTCATTAGAAACCGTAGGTTCACTCTTCTGAGGGATTCCCGATCATCCAATAGAGATGTCTTAATTTAAATCATCAGTTTGGTAGACTTCCAAATTCTAATAATCTAGGAGATTCCAAATTTACCCTTTAATTGGAAAAAGCGAGATTAGTTTCTACCATTTAATCTCTTGTGTTTCAATCATCCAAATATATTAATTAAGATCAAAGGTTACCCATTTCCCTTTCTTGAATTAAGCCTAAGTGTTAATTAAGGCTAAATTTCCAAAATTACACTTTTGCCCCTAAGGCTCTCACTTCATAATTCATTAAATTTAATTCAAATGACTTTGGAACTTTTATCCAACCTCACTCATGGCTCAATTAAGACATCAAAGGAGAAAATGTGATTTTTCAAATTTTAATTTAATTTATATATTTATTTTCATGCAAAAATAGGATTTTTCAAGGAAAATTTAACAACTTGACCAAGGCAAAGTCTAATCCATTAAAATTTTTATTGGAGGTATAATTAGACTAAAGAAAAACTTGGACCAAATTTCATGATCTTTTGAGTTGTATTTGAATTAATGAAATGATTTTAAGTTCTTGAGCATTAATTAATTATAAAATGCTTTTAATGTGGGAAATTAACTTTTATGTTTTTATTAAATCTCTATAAGGTTAAGGAACCTAGAGGAATAAATTTTACATTTTTTTATTTTTATTTAAAATATTAACAATCTTTTAAGTGAAAGAATAAGAAAAATTCATTTTTTAGCCTTTAAAAATTATTTTAAGCTTTAAAATTCAATATCTTCACTTAGATAATTAAAAAAATATTCCAGTTGTTCCTAAGTGCTTAGGAAACAAATTAGAATATTTCCATAAATTTTACACTTTTTAATTAATTTTTAATTACTTAAATATTTAAAATAGGCTTAAAAATGGAGTTTTTATTTTATTTACAATTTTATTTTTAGAAAATTCCTCTGATCGCAGAGAACTCCCAAAACTATATCTTATGATTTTTTGAGTTATATTTAAATTATTAAAAATTATCTTAATGTCAAAATGGCATTTAAAGTAAAAAAAAAAAACAATTTGAGTTATTAAATGAGCACCAAATATTTTAAAAATTTTATGGAGAGTTTTCTGAAGTTTATATCATAGAGTAGAATCAAAATCAAGTCATTTAGATATTTATTTTTCCTAAATTAATTTCCTTTGTGTTTTAGGGTTTTGTGCAAATTAGGTGTGTTCTTAATGACTTAACTCATGAAAATTTTTCAAAGGGTTCTCTGGTCACTATAAACCTTTCAAAAATTTTTAGATTTTTCTAAAAAAATGCAAATTATTATGATTAATTTATGCAAATAATAGAGACAAATTTGAAAAATATGGATCTCTATCTACAGTTCTTCTCTGACGTTGGAAAAATTAGAGAATATCCCCCATGACAGAGGAAGCAACATGACAAAATATCAAGCCATGGTGAAATGTCTACATGCATGGAGAGTTAAAAATACTCAAATCAGTATTTAATTAATTAAAAATAAAAGTTTCATCAAATAAACTTCAAAATAATTCCACATTGTTCTCCTCTTTTTACTGAGCAATAAGATATTTTTATTTTATTTTTGTAATTTTTCTGCAGCAAGATATGAATTTTTGAAGGTGGGAAGCATTTTTTGAATTATTTAAATCCCTATTTTTCTACTTAAACACGCTGCACCACGTCATCCTTGGCAGCTTTGAAGCTCCACGTGTCTTCATTTGGTTTGGTGCCGCTATCTGATTCAACCCGTGCTTTATGGACCACGCTCCCATCCGACGCAATCAGAGCCCTCCATTTGATACATGTGCGATCCAACGGTTGTGGGTCATCATCCCCAAATAGACGAACTTGAGAATCGTTCACACTAAAGCCTTAAGATCTCCCTCTAGACTCAACCAAATCTCCTTAGGTTTGATCCTATGGACTCGTCTAAGTGAGACAAACACATCCATATGGTAAACATGCCATTAAATTAACTCTAATCAAATGGAGAATGAAAATAAGCTCGGGAATAGGGGAAGTTCAATACCTTTGCTCTGAGAAGGGAAGCTTCAATCAGAGGTGCTCGACACATTTGTGGAGGTTCAAGGAGGCTAAGGATTGAGCCTCTAGTAGTGTTGAAAGGTCTAGACCCAAATTTGATCAAGGCCAAATTTGGGTGTTGATCAAAGTCTAGTGTAGAGGCTCTCTGTGAGGGGGGTTTGATGGGGCTTTTTCTTCTTTCACTGTGGTGAAAGTGTGGGTAATTTAATTTGATTCTTGTGCACTATGGAGGTGTGAGGAGTTCTGTCCTGTCTCCGGCAAGGATTTGAGCTTAAGCTTTGACGAAGGAAATTAGGGTAAAGGAGTGGTTGGATTGCACTGATGGGGTCTTAAAGAGGCTATGAGAGCAATTTAGAGGGCTTGAGAAAATTTTAGCACCTCTCTCTTGGCTGTGAAGGGGCCATTTTATAGCCATGAATGGAGAGGGGAGCTCAGGGCCTGGTCATGGGTGCAAATGTCTGCCTAGGTAGTGGGCTAAAAAGCTCTAACGTTTGATTTTGGTGAGCTGGCCCCTAGGGTTAAGATTGGGTTTTATTCAAGGGTGGTGGATCTCGATTTAGCCATTTTCTGGCCATCAAGGTGGCTGACCGGTCAGGGAGTGGTTACCTCTTGGCTTAGGAAGGTTAGGGGATGGCTAATGATGGTTAACTCCGTATGAAAATCAATGATGAAGGACAGTTTGAGGTTAAGGCATAAAAAATGGAATGAATCCCTTAATTTGGGGATCCATTGGTCCACATCATGCCATGGCTGGTCCAAAGGGGTTTATCCTGGTCCTTAGGAGGCGCTTAGTGGCTATGGAGTCATAAATATTGTGACTTTAGGGTGGTTAGGCAAATTTTGGTGTATGAGTTCAATTTGGGTCCAAATGGATAAAAGTTTGGTTTGGGTTAGATTAGCCATGAATTTGAACCCAATTGATTGATCAACATTTTTTATATGATTGTAATGAATATTTTTTTGTGAAGGATTGAAATAATTTTGAGTTCAATTGGGGGTTCAATTTGAAGGATTTTATAATCTTGGTCACTTTGGGCTTGTTGGGCTAGACTTGAGCCTAGATTGGGCTAGGATTAGGCTAAGTACAAATTGATTGTTGAAAATGGTCAATAGGAATGTCATGAAGAGTTTTCAATATAAATTGGGTGTCAATTTTGGGGTTAGGGCAATCAATTTGGTGGAATATTGAGGTATGGCCAATTTGGGGCAAAATTGGGGTTTTTGGACTTAGTTCAAGATTAAATGAAATTTAGGCTTCATCAAGGCCAATTTAAGGTCAATTTTGATGTATAGGATTGTTATGAAGAGTTTTCCACACAAATTGTAGCAAGTTGAGTAGGCTATGGGGCTCAATTTGGTGAGATTAAGTCATGTAGCCAAAATTGAGGGTTTCACCTAGATCAAATTTGGGCTCAAAGAATGGGCCAATTGAGCTTGTATTTGGTTTAAATTGGTCATATGGAAGGTGAATTTGAGTTTAGAATTGAAATTGGGGGAGATTTGGACCAAATTGATGGACATTTGAGGTAAATTTGAGTAAATTGGGCCTTTTAAAGCCAATTTGGGGGTTTTGGTCAAAAATGGTCAAATTGGTCAAGTTGGGTCCAATTAAGGGGTCCAAATGGGTTTTGAAAACATTTGGAGGGATTTTGAAGTTTTTGGGAAAGTTTGGGGTGCCAAGAGAATTTTTGTAATTTTGGCAATTTTGGGGGTATTTTGGTAAATTTGGTATTTTTGGGTAATTTTGGGTAATTTGGGTATTTTCAAAAAGTTTGAAATGATTTTTAGATAAATTTGGGTATTTTGGGTGAATTTGGGAATTTTGGGGATTTTGGCCAAATTTAAGGCTCTAAGGGTCTCTAGGTAATTTGGGAGATTTTGGGGCAAAAGGCCAAGTTGATATTTTGGGTTGAATTGGGGAGCTAACCACCATAAATGAGCTATTGACCAATGGAAACCCCATTTGGGTCCTCTATATATTGGTCTTAGCTAAACCCTAGCCTAGGTCTAGTGGGTTTAGGGGACCATCTACATGAGTCTCCTAAAAGCTCAAAGGACCTAAGTTAAAAAAATTTGGGTTTAGGGTTGTGAGTGATTGTGAGTGAGAGTGAGTGCAAGTGAGTGAAGGTGACTGCCTTAGCCCTAGGAAAACTCTCAGAGTCAACCCTAAGGGCAAGCAGTTCTATGGCAACTCACCTTGAGCTCCCCCATACTAACCCCACCTACTAAGTGCTAGAGGTTAGGACCAATACGTGGAACTTCAAGTTGAGCAAAGAGGAGTGTAGAATTTCTGATGGTGAGGGTTCCTTTTCTAGTTTTATAAGAATAGTCAACATAAAATTTCTATGGCTACACCTTATGCTACTAAAGATGAAAAACTAAACCTCAACCAAAAGTGAGGTCCACATGACCTTCTTATCTCAACCTCTTAAACAAGCAATGTCTGCTTTGTATTTGCAGGTATTGAAATATATGACTCAACATCTGTATGGGCTACCTTGTGACCTCCCACTCTGGCATATGTGATTTCTTGCACTAAACTGTAGCAATCTAAGTGTAGAACATTGCATCTTGGGCATTCGACGAATGCTCGTCCGGTAGATGCTCATGCGGGCAGCTCTGCATTACACATTGGACAACCCCTATAAGACTCATGAGGTATCTTCTTCTGCATTGGCTCTGCGGCTGGCTCTAGCTCATCCTCTGTACTTGGTAGACTGGAAGATGTTTCTTTCATAAGTGTTTCATAAATCCCCCGTTCAGGAATTGGGGTAAGTAATTTGGTTACTTTTCTCTGTTGTTTCCTTTCCTCCCGTAGAAAGGCTCTGTGTTTGTGTCGGTTGGCATTGCGACGATGCATTCTTCAAAGTGGTGCATCAAGCACTCTATCTTCATTGACATCTATTAAATCCCCCACCGGTGATGTTGTTAGGGATTGTAGATGACTAGTCCCTTCCATTGGATATTGTGGAGTGATCATCTATTTTCTCTTTCACAAGGAATCGTCTTCAGCTCCAATTTTTAGTAGAGACAGTAATCCTTCTTTTTCCCACCGGCTGACAATGTCCATCAGGGGACCTTCATAATTTACATCAACCTGACCAAAGTCAAAATCGACATCCATGACACTGCCCTAAACAACCCTTCCCTTATCTAGTGTGATATTTAGGCCATCTTTGAAGGAAAATATCAGCTTACATTTCGACATTTCTTCTACAGAAGACAGAAAAACATCGATGTGCTAACATCTAGCATGAACAAGAAAAAAAATGAAGCATAAAAAAATTTGATAATTTGAAAATTTTATTTATTCAATTTTATTTAATTTAATTAGATTAAGAAATTAGAAGAAAAACAAGATGAGCAAAGCCAAAAACATTTTCATTTTACTGAGGTTAATTTTTTACAAAATTTTGGACCCAGTCACAGATGTTTGGCTAAATAAATAACCCCGAAAAAAAATCAAAATTTCAGAAATCAGATGTTGATTTCAAGCGGCATCATGGTTGGTAGTATATCTTCAAGTAGAGGCCATTTACCAACAACATGGGTCTTTCGCTCTGAAAATCCACCAGCTAGTAAGATCTTCCTAAGTAGACTTCTTCTATGACAAATGTTCCCTCCCAAGTGGGTTCAAAATTTTCACCTATTTTACGGTGTGTAAGAATATATATTTTAAGAATGAGGACAAGATCACCAAGTTTAAACGTCCTCGGGAGGACCAATTTGTCATGAGCCTGCACCATCCTTGCTTGGTAGAGCTCCAAGTGTTGCTGTACTTCTAGTCATTTTCGCTCAAGACTTTTGAAGTCCTCAAGTCTGAGTTTTGCACTTTCTTCGATTGTGATTTCGTTGGTGACGACAACTCTGAGAGATGGTTTCTGAACTTTTAGCGGTAGTACGACCTTGGCCCCGTACACAAGCGCATAGGGTGTACATTGAGTGGGAGTCTTAAACGTCATCTGGTAGGCCCACAAAGCTTCTAGTAGTTTGTTATGCCAATCTCTCTTGTTTTCATCCAATGGCTTCCTTATGATTCACACAAGTGTTTTGTTGAAGGCTTCCGCCAATCCATTTTCTCTAGAATAGTAAATTATTGAGTACCTCCAGTCTATCCCATGTCGTTTGACAAAGTTGTTGATTTTCGTGCTCTTGAATGTTGTCTCATTGTCAAAAATTACTCTGCGTGGAACACCAAAATGGTAGACTATATTGATCTTGAAAAATTGCAAAACATGTTGTGATGTAACCTCTCGTAACGACACTACCTCTGCACACCTTGAGAAGCAATCCGTAGTAGCGAGAATAAATTTGTGTCCCTTATAGGATGGAGGGTCTATCGGACCTATTATGTTTGTTTCCATCACTCAAATGGCCACGAGGCAACATTTGGGTGTAGCACATTCAGAGGTCGGTGTAAGACCACCCCATGCACTTGGCAAAGGTGACACCTTCTAGCCGTATCTATACAATCAAATATCATTGCTAGCTAATAATATCCGAGTTTTTTAATCTTCATTATAATATTCAACCCTAACTGGTGAGCACCACACATCCGACATGTACTTCCTTAACGATATTTTGTACTTCTGCTCTACTCAAACATCACGACCATATCAGATCAAATGACCTCCTGTAGAGAACATCTCCCACCAGAGTGTATGACATAGCCCTTCTTGTTATGTGATATGCCTCATACTTATCTTCTGTCACCTTTCTAGTTTGAAAATATGTTATTAATGACTTATGCCAATCCTCATTGATGTCAACAACTGTAATCATCATTCCTTATTCTTTTTTGAGCTTATGTAGATTGACGAGGTTGACTCGAGACAAGACTCATCTTCCCTATATTGTAATATCAATGAAATCTTCCGGGGGTGATGCGACTTCTTTATATACCTAAAAATACAAGAATTTGACATTACTACTAGAAGAATTAAATCCCCAGCAATGACGTTAAAAACTTGATGCAACTTTTAATATGCAATAATTTATGAACCCATATTTATATATTTATATATTTATACTGATTTTGTAAAGTCATAATTGGAAACGCAAGTATATGTATTGCTCAAGTAATACAGGGCTCTAGTGGAGTCCCATTTATTGATCCCACATGGAAGCGAGGTAAGAGGTCCTTAGTCAAATTTTAATCTACTACTATTAGTCCTTAGTTTGGAAGTGCAATTTAAGAGGTTTTACTAACAGATACTCCTAAATGTAAGTCTTAATTTTAACACAACTAATAACTACTCCTAAATGCAAATATTAATTCTAATGATAACCCTTTTGGATGAACTGGTTTGGAGAATTTTGAGATATTAAAAACTAATATTCCTATGTAATGAATTGGATAATGTAAAGGAAAGAGATGCATTAAATATTGTATGTGCCAAATAGGAGTAATCTTATTCTTTACCCTTTAGTCCAGGCATAAAGAACATTGACTAATCCTATGCTTATTTACTGAATTCGTGGCTAGGCTGGGAGGATACTGGCTCTCATTTTGGAGCTCACACATTCCCCTCGCCTGAGGGCTAACATCTCTACTTCAGTTTCCAAACCCTAGGACCAAATTGGGGATTTTAGTCTGTCACCCTAAAATCTCTAATTCTACGCCCATCAAAGTATATTCCCTATTTATTTGCACTCAACTCCCATGAATGTCACTATCCATAGAATTTGAATGTGGTTCCACTTTGTTGAGAATTATACCGCCCTTTCAGATCAATGAAATTACAACAAATTTTAACACTACAACGGGCCCTTGTTATAATGTAACTGAAGTGCAAATAAAAACCATCATATTTCTAATTAAATCTTCTTCTAACAAGCATCCCAAAATCCTAAACATGAATTCTGCTCATTTTAAAAGAAAGTAAAGTGAAAACAATGACATAATCTTCCCATGCCTCTATTTCCAAAGAAGAAGAAAGAGTAAGAGAGGCTCATCACAAAGCACGAAGAAAACACAATGGAAACTTCATTTAACCAAAGCAAATCCAGTAGATAAGTGTTTATAAAAGTTAAAAGATAATGAAGAACACAATACTTAGGTTTTTCCCTTTGAAAGAAAGATGAATATCTCTCCTACAAAGTCTCCTGCCGATCCATGCAATGCTAGAACATCTTCTTATAATTTTTCTCAAAATCTCCTCTCCAATCTCTCCAAAAGGGTAGAAATCTACATTTCTACTCCTATTTTAAAAACCCTAACCTTTCTCCACACTTTTTCTAACATTCCTCTCACAAAAAAACCACTTTTTCTAACCTAAATTCATTCTTTTAAAGTGTAGGGACGCAGTTTGAACAGTTGCCACAAGAATCCTTTCAAAAAGCGTCCAAATACGTCGAATCTGGGCCCATAACCGCCAATAGTCGGTCTAGAATCTTCCCGGGCGCCGTCGGTGAGATTTTTTGCCATTTTTTGGTTTACTTGGGAAAATCTCATTGTCGGCGAGCTCGAGGGCGCCGTCGGTGAGATTTCTGCGCAGCTGCACCGTTTCGCTCTGTTTGGCTCCGTTTTAGCTCTGTTTCGCCCCATTTCAGTTGCGTTGTGTTCCTAAAAGATAGCCCTAAAAAATAAGCATGAAAAAAATCCTTCCTTTAGAGTGTAATCAAATTTAAGAATATGCAAGAAGTGAAAAAGATACAAAATAAGCATGAAAAAAACCTTCCTTTAAAGTGTAATCTCATTAAAAAATATGCAAGAAGTGTAAAAGTGATTAAGCATTAAAAGACTTATCAAAAGGTGACAGGGCAAAATTTCATTTCTTGCTCGTTTTTGCTCCAAATTGCACCTTTTTTTGTCTATTTTTCTCCAAAAATCCATTTCTTGTACCTGCAACCAGAAACATGCAAAATACCTTCCTTTAAAGTGCAATATCATTAAAATTAAGCATAAAATATATATGAAAAATCAAGTATTTTTTAGGAGTGTCAAGACCCCCAAACTTAAATATTAATTGTCCTCAAGTAACCCTTTTGCTACATAAAAATATGACTTAGGATACAAATTAACTTATAAACTTCTATACTTTAGTTAATTAAATAAAATAGTAAAATTTAAGAAAAACTCTTAATAACTTAGATTCAAATTCTTAGTCTAAGAATACTTAGTAATCAATTTTAAGATTTCTGAATTTCTATTCATTTCAAGAAGAATTGTAATTTGTTATATCAAGGATATTTAGAACATTCATATGAAAAAGAACTTCATAAAAACTTTACTAGTAATGCTACTAATACTCTTATACAAGTTTAGAAACTGTAATAAAGCATTTTCCTTAAGTTGATTCAAGTGAAGCCAATTTTTTATAACCATCTCCTCAAGCTTCTCCTCAAGCTTCTCCTCACTCATTTTTCTTTTCTTTTTATCCTTTTTTTTTTACTATTTTTCTTTTCTTTTTTTTTTCTTTTTTTTGCTTTTTTTTTAAAGTGAGGATTACTATATCTGGATAGTCTTTAATAATTTTGAGCTTCACTATCCTCTTCTTAATGTCAAAACTCCTTACCTTTCTTCACTTTATAATTTCATATTAGTTTATGATTTTTCATAAATTTTCATTCCACTCTAAAATTCTTAACACTTCAAAAATACAATTTCCTTTACTTTAAATAGAAAAACATAATCTTATCCTTTCATACCAAATATCTTTAAATTTAGAATTAATCTTCATTATTAAAAACTTTTACCTAAATTTACCATAATATTTGCAAACTTAAATATAGTCATTTGAAGTTAAACTCCAATTCCAAGGTCATGTTACATTAATTTTGAAAAAATAGTTAATTAAGGATAAATAAAATTTAATTTAGTTCTTCTCAAAAGAAAATTTTATTTTCCCCCAAACTTGTATTTTTAAATATTTTACAATTTTATTTCATAAAATGTAGCAGAAAGGAAAAGTAATTTAATATACTAGCTACTACAACTTCCTATCAAATTTATATACATGCATAATCAGGATAGAATGACAAAAGCCATAAGTAAATTAAGCCTAAAACATGCTTGCAATAATATTAAACTAAAAGGAAGTATATTCAATTTAAAATTTCATTTTTCCTCCTACTCCCAAACTTGATTTTTCGGATGTATAACATTTAGTGCAGGAAAATATAAGTAGGAAGAAAAATAGTTTAGAAATTCTATCTACCAAAAATTTCTATCAAAAACATCTAATAAGTAGGAAGAAAAACAGTTTAGAAATTCTATCTACCACAAATTTCTATCAAAAACATCTACCAAACATGTAGTATGAAATTAACTAAACAAAGTTCTAACTAGCATAACATGTATTAGCATTGAAATATAAAAATATTCTTCAATTCTTATAAATTGTAACACAAACACAAACACAAACACAAACACACAAACAAGATAAATAAGGTCAATTCTTCCTCCATCTCATCGCATCGCATCTCACTAACTTACTTCCAATTTCTAACGGAATCCCTACATAAATATATTAGGTGCTTATAAATGATTTTATATATTATAATCCANAAGTCTATAGTTTGTGTTCCCCTGATTATTCCAACTCCCATTAGGATTTGCATGATTATTTTCCCATTGTTTGTTTCCACCCCAAGTAGTATGACCCCCGTTAAAATTACGATGGTTCTTCCAACCTGGGTTGTAAAAATTAGAATACGGGTTGTTTATGGTATTTAAAGTCTCATATGATAAGTTAGAATCAATCATATGCCCTAATGAAATTTCCTCACTTACTGGAGTAAATTGATCTTGGTTCATTCTGAATTGGNCTCAAGTCCGGGTGAGACCCGAGTTGTAGTGGACTCGTCAATCCAATTACTACAAGAGAACATACACTTCTAACCATAATAAGAATTTAAGGAATCATCTCCCTCATGACACACAAAAAGCAAATCAAAACACTAACAATCCAAACATCTACCAAAGATCAAGTAAACAGATCAATCCACACTAAAGCAAACACAATACAACACTGACAATCATGACTCTTAAGCATACTAAATCAAACCACACATATAACTATGTGTTGCCTCACATAAAGTGCTTGATTTAACGTCACTAGCCCGACAAATGATTCCACCTAGATCAAAATTTCAATTAAGTAATCCTTGATCAATAGCCCAATTTTTTCCAGATCTAGGCATTCCTACAAAGTCCTCGAATTTAAAATTTTCTTTCAGCCCTTCCTTTTCATATTAATTCATATCCTTGTTCCTCATATTTCTTTCTAGATCCGATATTATTCTTGTAATTTTCTCAATTTGCATATTAATATAATCCTTGAAATTTATAAGAAATGGATCTTTATATGATACTTCATGATCTCCTAAATTTTGGATTAGATTCTCTCTAGATAATTCATATTCTAGATCAATATCTTCTATGTTACTCTTTTGTTTCAAATTATCTTCCAATTCTTCAGGAATTTCTTCCATTCATCTTTTAATTTCCTTGTCCTTATCGCTCAACTCAAAGCTCTTTTGAAACAAATTCTCGTTCTCTTCTAAATATCAGTTCAATATTTTTAAATTGCTCATAATTCATTTTCTTAGGATTTATCCCAGAGTCACTAGGTAAAATCTCTGGGGGTAACTGTTAATTACATTAATAATCTGCCCCAACATCAGAATCTCATTCATTTTGTTCGTATACCACGGAATATGTCATTCAGTGACTTTGAATAGCTCTTTTATAGGAGATCTTTTACTGATTTCATCATTCAATTTAGGTTCATCTTATGATTGAGTCGAATATGAAGAGATAAAGACTGGTGGTTTATATGAATTCACCAAAAAGGTAGGCTTTAAAATAGTATGAGGTAAATTCATTTTAAGATCATGAGATTTTTCAACAGATGGAATTAAAAGTTTACTATTTTTGGTAACGTCCATCATTTCACACATCTCCTGAACATACATACAGTCTTCTTTAAAACAACATTTTAGACTCATCATGAAAGTCCATTTTGATCTCATCTGTTAACTTATTTTCAAGGAATTGGTTTTTGCTTATACAATAAATTTCATCCATCCAAAAACAATCATCATCATTTCTCTCAGCTGGATATTTCATAGGCTTTAAAACATCAAAAATGATGGTCATTAATATTCATAGTTAACTTTCCTTTTTACACATCTATCATAGCTTGTCCAGTAACAAGGAAAGGTATACCCAAAATAATGGGAATATCTGTATTTTCCTCCATATATAATACAATAAAGTACATAGGAAAGATAAATTATCCACTTTAACAAACACGTCTTCTATAACTCCTTTTGGATAAATAATAGATCGATCAGGTAACAGAAGGGTTACAGTAGTGGGAGAAATATCGGTTAAACCTAACCTTCTAAATATAAATAGAGGCATAACATTAATGCTCAGTCCTAAATCACATAAAACTTTTCCACATAATCTTTCTCCAATTTCACAACGAATTGTAAAGCTACAAGGATCTTTAAGTTTCTGAGGAAACTTTTTTTGAAGTATAGCGCTGCACTCCCCACTTAGTGAAAATGTCTTGTAATCCTCAAATTTCATTTTCTTGCTTAATAACTCCATCATAAATTTTGCATATCTTGGCATTTATTTCAAAGCTTCTGCGAAAGAATATTTATCGTTAACTTCTTAAGTAAGTCCATGAACTTTGAAAATTGTTTATCCAACTCATGATGTCTAAGTCTTTGAGGAAATGGAGGTGGTGGTATTTTTAAATTGATTTTACTTGGAGATATTAATTTTTTCAGATCCTTAGAAACATGTTCTTCAAGCTTTTAGTTTCCTTTGTTTCTCTCACAACATTTTTCTCTTTTCTAACCACATCCTCTATCTTTAGTTTCCTTTGTTTCTCTCATAACATATTTCTCTTTTCTAACCACATCCTCTATCTCTCTTTCACTTTTTAATTGGACAGCTTCTACTTGTTCATTAGTGTTCTCTTTAAGGTTGATCTAAATGTTGTTAGGAAGTGTTCATTAGGGTCTATTGCTAAGTGAATTAGCAATTTGTCCCAGTTGATTCTCTATGTTTTTAATCACAACATTTTTACTTTGCAACTGGTTTTCCATTTGCAGTACTACTTCTTCCATAGACATCTTCTTATCCTCAAATTGTTGATCATTGTTAGAGTCTGGTGGATATGAAAGTCTATAGTTTGTGTTCCCCTGATTATTCCAACTCCCATTAGGATTTGCATGATTATTTTCCCATTGTTTGTTTCCACCCCAAGTAGTATGACCCCCGTTAAAATTACGATGGTTCTTCCAACTTGGGTTGTAAAAGTTAGAATATGGGTTGTTTATGGTATTTAAAGTCTCATATGATAAGTTAGAATCAATCATATGCCCTAATGAAATTTCCTCACTTACTGGAGTAAATTGATCTTGGTTCATTCTGAATTGGTCCAACTTCTTTGATATTGCAGCAACTTGAGATGCAAGAATTGAAATCTCATCTATATCATAAACACTGATTGCCTTTTTAGGATTTACCCTTGTAAAGGGCCATTGAAATTCATTTGTAGCCATTTCTTCAATTAATGCATATGCTTCATCAAATTATTTTGACATTAATGATCCACCAGCGGCAACATCAATTATAAACCTAAGGGATTCTACTAACCCATTATAAAAAGTTTGAATGATTAACCAATCAGGAAAAGCATGATGTGGACACTTTCTTAGGAGTTCCTTAAATATTTCCCAGGCTTCGTATATTGATTCCCCTTCATACTGACAAAATGTGATAATATCTTTTCTAAGTTTAGTAGTCCTTGAAAGTGGAAAATACTTAGGAATTTCTGAGTTAACTCCTCCCAATTTTTAATAGAGTCGGGTGCCAATGAGTATAGCCACATTTTAGTCTTATCCCTTAATGAAAAAGGAAAAAGCCTTAGTCTGACAACATCGTCTGACATGCCGTTATAACAAAATGTAGCACAAAGTTCTAGAAAACAAGATAAGTGTAAATAGGGATCCTCAGAAGAGAGTTCCCCCAAACTGATTGTTCTGCACCAGTTGGATAATCTCTGGATTTATTTCAAATGAGTAAGCTTCTATGACAGGGTTTGTATACTTGAGTGAATTTTATATGTCGTAGGATTTACGTAATCCCAAAATGAAGTATCATGATTTTCCAAGTTATTATCTTGAATGTTTTCCATTTCCATTTCTATTTTTTCGAGTCCATTCTATATTTTTATTTTTTTTTATTTTTTTTCAAACTCAGTATCTTAAGGCACAAGTCCTACAGATCCTTTGTTTTGCATACGTAACACAACAAACAATACATTAACAATTAATCAAATAATAGATGAAATATATTCAATACAACAAAATAATTTCACGAACACCTTATTTTTCACACAAACAGTTTTTTTTTTCATAACACTTTTTCATATAAAAACACTTTTCACACAAAAATAGTTTTTTACGACACTATAGTTTTCCAAGTCTGCGCCTAATTAATTCAACTAAAATTCTCCTAAAGTTCTTACTGAAGCTTCCCCGACAACAACGCTAAAAACTTGACAGAGACTTTATATATACCTAAAAATACAAGAATTTGACACCACTACTAGAAGATTTAAATCACTGACAACAAAGACAAAATTTGATGTAACTTTTAATATGCAAGAATTTATGAACCCAGATTTATATATTTATAATGATTTTATAAAGACACAATTTTAAACGCAAGTATACATATCGCTCAAGTAATACATGACTCTAGCAGAGTCCCGTTTTTCGATCCCACAGGGAAGCGAGGTAAGAGGTCCTTAGTCAAAATCTAATCTACTACTATTATTCCTTAGCTTGGAAGTGCGATTTAAGAGGTTTTACTAAAAATACTCCTAAATGTAAGTCTTAAGTTTAACACAACTAATAACTACTCATAAATGCAAATATTATTTCTAAAGATAACCCTTTTTAGATGAATTGGTTTGGAGAATTTTGAGATATTAAAAACTAATATTCTTATGTAATAAATTAGATATTTTAAAGGAATGAGATGTATTAAATATTGTATGTGCCAAATAAGAGCAATCATATTCTTTACCCTTTGGTCCAGACATAAAGAACATTGACTAATCCTATGCTTGTTTACTAAATCCGTGGATAGGCTGGGAGGATACCGACTCTCACTTCAATTTCCAAACCCTAGGACCAAATTGGGGATTTTAGTCTATCACCCTAAAATCTCTAATTCTACGCCCATCAAAGTATATTTTCTTATTTATTTGCACTCAACTCCCATTAATGTCACCGTCCATAGAATTTGAATGTGGTTCCACTTTGTTGAGAATTATACCGCCCTTTTGGATCAATGAAATTACAACAAATTTTAACACTACAACAGGTGCCTTGTTATAATGTAAATGAAGTGCAAGTAAAAACCATCACATTTATAATTAAATCTTCTTCTAACAAGTATCCCAAAATCCTAAACATGAATTCTACTCATTTCAAAAGAAAAGTAAAGTGAAAATAATGGTATAATTTTCTCATGCCACTTTTCCAAAGAAGAAGAAAGAGTAAGAGAAGCCCATCACAAAACACGAGGAAAACACAATTGAAACTTCATTTAACTAAAGAAAATCCACTAGATAAGTGTTTACAAAAATCAAAAGATAATGAAGAACGCAATACTTAGCTTTTTCCCTTTGAAAGAAAGATGAATATCTCTCCCACAAATTCTCCTGCCGATCCATGCAATGCTAGAACATCTCCTTACAAAATCTCCTCTCCAATCTCTCTAAAAAAGTAAAAATTTACATTTCTACTCCTATTTTAAAAACCCTAAACTTTCTCCACACTTTTTTCCGAACATTTCTCTCACAAAAAAAAACCACTTTTTCTAACCTAAATTTGTTCTTTTAAAGTGTAGGGACGAAGTTTGAAGAGTTGCCACAAGAATCCTTTAAAAAAAGCGTCCAAATACGTTGAATCTAGGCCCATAACCGCCAATAGTCGATCTAGAATCTTCCCGGGCGCCGTCGGTGAGCTTTTCTGTCATTTTTTGGTCTTTTTGAGAAAATCTCTCCGTCGGTGAGATTTCTGTGCAGCTCCACCATTTTGCTCCATTTGGCTCCATTTCAGCTTCATTTTGCCCCATTTCAGTTGCGTTGTGTTCCTTACAGATAGCCCTACAAAATAAGCATTAAAAAAACCTTCCTTTAAAGTGTATTCTCATTCAAAAATATGCAAGCAGTGTAAAATATATTAAGCATCGAAAGACTTGTCGAAAGGTGACAGGGCAAAATTTCATTTCTTGCTCGTTTTTGCTCCAAATTGCACTGTTTTTGTTTCTTGTTCTTCAAAAATACATTTCTTGTACTAGAAACCAAAAACATGCAAAATACTTTCCTTTAAAGTACAATATAATTAAAATTAATTATAAAATGTATATGGAAAATCAAGCATTTTTTAGGCGTGTCAGGGGGACATGCCAATTCCTTAGTAAGTTTTCCTAAAGCGTCGGCATGGGTGTTACTCCCTAAGGAATCTGGTATAGAGTTACATTAGGAATGTGCTCTAACAGTTTCATCACATATTGATGGTATTATTCTAGCCTCAGTTTCAAAATCTTCTATTGTCCAAAAACTTTTTGAATGATAAGTTGAGACTCACCATATATGACAATATTAGTTATATCCATTGAATTTTCCAACTCCAATCTGGTGATTATTGCTTCATAATCTACTCCGTTATTTGTACATGGCTCTATCAAGTGGTAGGAGAACTTCAACATACCCTTATTTGGCATGATCAAAATCATACCAGTCCTCGCTTTCCCTGGTATGACCATTTCTGATCCTTTATTTTCCATGGCTAAAGAAGCTCCATCAAAATACATCTCCCAATGTCGGACATGAAAGGGTTCTATTTGTAGTATCTGCTCATCCGACATTTCATCGTTGAGTTGGGACCCAGCTGGAAGTGGGTGTGTGGCAAGAAAGTCTGCTAAAATCTATCCCTTGATAGCGCAGAGGGGAACAAAAGTTATATCAAATTGCAATAAGATCATCAAACATCTTGCTAGATGTCTGTAGAGTGTTGGTTGGGGCATCAAATACTTCAAAATAAGAAAGCATGTAGTTCCTAAGCTTTTGGCCCACAAAAATTAAAGCTAAAAAAAGTTTCTCAATAGGCGGATACTTCACTTCTATCGGTATTAGACGATGACTTAAATAGTATAGTGCATTTCATCATTGACTTGGGCTAACAGTGGTTGCACAAACAAAAGGTGGCATTAATTATTTTTTAACATTTTCGAAAGCCCGCTGGCATTTCCTTCCCAAAAAAATTTGGCATTTTTTTTAAGAAATGCCGAGAAGGGTTGACACCTACCTGAGAGATTAGAAATAAATCGTCTCAGATATGCCAACCTTCCTTGGAATGAGCGTAGTTGTTTCAAAGTTTTGGGAGGATACATTTTCAAGATAGCTTTAATCTTATCTGGGTCAATCTCAATTCCCCGATGATGAACAATAAATCCTAGAAATTTTCCCGAGGTAACACCAAAGGCACACTTTAAGATATTCATCTTAAGATTATATAGTCGTAATCATTCGAACACAATCCTTAAATCTTTCAAATGGTCTATTTTCTGTTTACTTTTGAAGACCAAATCATTCACATAACACTCCACTTAGTTGTGAATGAGGTCTCATCATTGCTCGATGATATGTTGCTCTAACATTCTTTAATCTGAATGACATCGCTATGTAGCAAAAGATCCCAATCGGCGTCCTAAAAGCTATAAGTGTTGCATCTTCTAGGGCCATCATCATTTGGTTATAACATGATGATCCATCCATAAAGGAGAAAATCTCATGTATCGAAGTGATGTCCACCATTAACTCTGGTGCTGGTAACGTAAATTCATCTTTCAGACATGCTTTATTTAAATCCCTGAAGTTGAGACATACACATATCTGTCCATTTTTCTTCTTTACTGGTACGATATTGGCTAACCATGTCGGGTATTCCTTTTCTCTTACAAAGTTAGCATCTATTAATTTTCTTACCTCAGTAATGACTTGTTGCTCTATTTCGAGATGCATCCTTTTGGGAGCTTATTTCACTGGCATCATATCATTGTCCACTCCAAGCTTATGTAGTGCAACTTCTGCTGACAGCCCTGCCACTGCATCATAGCTCCAGGCGAAGCAGTCTTTAAATTCTGATAAAACTTTATCAACTTTATGGATTCTTCCTCGCCGAGTAAGTAACTTATAAAGGTTGGTCGGAGCTGCTCCTCGATCCCGAGGTTGATTTCTTTTAACTCATCAACCGTTGATTTAATTTCTTCTTCAAATTCTGACGGAGCACCACCTAGCAACTGTTCTTGAGAGTCATCCTTTACATTGAGGAAAACCTCTTCTAATCTATTAGTAACAACCATGCAAAATTCTGAATCATCAACTAAACCTACAGTACCAAACCTGAGTTCTTCTTTAGAATTAGGATATCAACTTTTAACATTCCATCATTTTTTAAAAAGTTGTAGTTTACCTTTTGGAATTCAATTTGGCACATATCTCTGTTGAATTAATTTTTGTATACAAGGAGAAAAGTAACCAAAAAGGTAATTCCATTAATTCATTAAAATTATCATCCAAATTTACATGATTTTAAGAACTAGTAGAAGGGGAATGACCAGAGGAAAATATGTTGAGATTTTCATACATATTTTATGCTATTTTTGATGATATTGTACTTTAAAGAAAGGTATTTTTGATGTTTTTCATTGGAGCAAAAAGATGCAAAAAGGAGAGAATTTGGAGCAAAAAGAGCCAAAAAGTAAAGAATTGAACTAGGGCACCAACGATGCCATCGACCCCACCGACGACGAGATTTTCTTGAGACTCCAGAATTAATTCATTAAGAAGGTCCGCCAACGGTGCCCTTGAGGCCGCCGACGGTGAGCTCCACGGTTATGCCCAATCAGGCTTTGGATAAGGCCAAATTTTAAAGGGATGCTTATGCAACTCTTGGGAAAACTCATCCACAACTTTAAAAGACTATTTTGACCGAAAATGGAGGGGGTTTGAGGAGTTGGAAGGTTAAAACAACATCCAAGAGTTCCAGCAGTGTGTAGAGAGTCTAAATTGTGAGGAATTCTTCGAGAGATTGTAAGAGTGGAGTGAAAGTGAGAGATTTCTTCCTCCTTGCTGCTTCAAAGAGAAATTCTGTGTGTTGTAAAGAAAGGAAGAAATTCAGAGGAACTTCAAGGAATTTTCTTGACGAAAAATTAGAGATAAGTTATTTACTTATTGTAGTTAGTATGACTTTAATTTTATATATGGATTTCGAGTTTTGTTGTGTTTTCCCCATTAGATCTGAGTAGTTTTCTTTGTCTTTCTCCTTGTCTCGAGATTTGTGAAATAGTGATTTGATTTGGTGAAGCCATGAAAATGCTTAAGAAATTGTGATGATCTTTTCACTTCGTTCTTCATTTACTTTCAATCTGGCCAATTGATTTGTTAAAATATGTTAAGTTTTACAATTAAAGTGAAGATTACATCCAAGATTCAAGGAGGTTAAAGCCCTTGGAAGTTGGGTGCAAATAAATAGGGAAATAATATTATCGGGCGTAGATTTGGAGATATTAGAGTGACAGACTAAAATCCATAATTCGGTCCTATCGTTTGGGTGCTGAAGTGTAGATGTTAGCCCTCAGGTGAGGGGAATGTGGGAGCTCCGAAGTGAGAGTCGGTATCCTCCCAACCTAGCCACAAATTCAGTAAACAAGCGTAGGATTAGTCAAAGTTCTTTATTCCTGGACCAAAGGGTAAAGAATATGTATGCTCCTATTTGGAATCAATGTTCTTTATGCCTGGACCCAAGGGTAAAGAATAGGTATGCTCCTATTTGACACAATATACATTTGAACTAATTCACTTATCCATTCACTATAATTTCTTGACAAGGAGAAGGATGATTTCTTATATATTGAATATCACAGTCCATTCACTATAATTTCTTGACAAGGAGAAGGATGTTTTCTTATATATTGAATATCACATTAAAAACCTCAATCCATTCAATATAATTTCTTGACAAGGAGAAGGATGCTTTCTTAGATATTGAATATCACAAATTAAACCTCCATTCACTATAATTTCTTGACAAGGAGAATGATGTTTTCTTATATATTGAATATCACATTTGAACTTCACTATAATTTCTTGACAAGGAGAAAGATGCTTTCTTATATATTGAATATCACATTAAAAACCTCATTAGCTATAATTTCTTGACAAGGAGAATGATGTTTTTTCGTATTGAACTCACATTAGATCATTTCACTATACTTGACAAGGAGAAGGATGTTTTCTTATATATTGAATATCACAATTAAACCCTACTTTATATCATTAGTTATTTATTAGTTAGTAAACCCTACTTTATATCATTAGTTATTTATTAGTTATTAAAATTATCCTAAACCCTCTATAATCTCCTTGACAAGGGCACAATATAAATTGAACTAATTCATTTTATCCATTCACTATAATTTCTTGACAAGGAGCATAAATTGAACTGATTCACTTTATCAATTCACTATAATTTCTTGACAAAGAGAATGATGTTTTCAGTGTATTATTGAAATATCACATTTAAACCTTCATTAGTATCATTAGTTATTTAATAGTTATTAAAATTATGTAAATATTTCAATTGCCTATTAGTGACAGATAAGCAAATTGAAATTCGTTGTTGTGATTAAAGTATTGTTTTTCTAAAATCTTAGTTTGTAGTTCTAAACTTACTCCCTGTGCTCGATATCTAGGACTCCATTAGAGCCCTATATTACTTGAGCGATATGTATACTTGCGTTGACAATATCTAGGACTCCATTAGAGCCCTATATTACTTGAGCAATACGTATACTTGCATTGATAAGTGTGACTTTACAATTATTGAATATTTATTTTGCTATATTTATCGAATTTATAACTACTATTAAGGATTTGGTACAGTTGTTGAGGAAGTAAATCTTTTAGCAGCAGTATTAAAGACTTTTATTTTTAAGCATATATAAAGTCACGGTCAAGTTTTTGGCGCTATTATCGGGGAGTGAGTAACAAAAATCACAATTAGAGTAACAGACAAATTAAGATTATTAGAAAATTTTTACTTGAATTGCAACTCTTTTTTATATTTAGTTAATTATATTACCGTGTACCGATTTCAAATTGTATGCGTAAATTTGGACCTGAAAATCTTATACCGTACGATTTAGAATTAGAACACACTGTCATAAAGATTAGAAGATTGACAAGAGAACCTAGAAATTTTGATACAATGGAAAAGAATATGAACAACCAAGGATTAGAAAATGTACACCAACCTAGAACACTACGAGAGTATGCAAATCCTACAGCAGATGAAATTCTCTTATCTATCCAAAATCCTAACGTAGCTGCTAATTCATTTGAGCTTAAACCTGCTTTTATCCAAATGGTAAAGAACAATCAATTCGGAGGTATACCAAATGAAGATCCTAACTTACACCTCGCTAGTTTTTTAGAACTGTGTGCTACTTTTAAATATGACAGAGTCTCAAACGATGTTGTTAGACTTAGAATTTTTCCTTTTTCATTGAGGGATAAGGCTAAGATGTGGTTAAATTCGTTAGCACCAGGATCTATTAGAACTTGGGGAGAACTTTCACAGAAATTTGTATCAAAATATTTCCCTCCATCCAAAACAGCTAAACTTAGAAATAACAACATCGTTCTGTCAGATTGATGGAGAGTCAATATATGAAGCTTGGGAGAGATTTAAAGATCCGTTCTATCAGATTGATGGAGAGTCAATATATGAAGCTTGGGAGAGATTTAAAGATCTTCTTAATAAATGCCCTCATCATTTGTTACCAGATTTGTTGATAATTCAAACTTTTTATAATGGATTAGTGGGATCTCTTAGATCGATTGTAGATGTTGTGGCTGGTGGTTCGTTAATGTCAAAACCTTTGATAAGGCTTATTCATTTTTAATGGCCATCTGAATGGATAAATCCTAAAAGAGTAGCTAGTATCCATGATTTTGATGCAATATCTATATTAGTTTCACAGATTGCTGCAATATCAAAGAAATTAGATCACTATGGGATGAATTATTCTCCGACACCTATGATGGAAGAGAATTCATCTGGGCGGTTTGTGGATGTTCAACCTTCATATGAGACTTTAAATGTTATTAATAGACCTAACAACCCTTATTCAAACTATTATAACCCAGTTGAAACCTTAAATGCTATTAATAGACCCAACAACCCATATTCGAACTATTATAACCCAGGATTGAATAACAATTCTTCTACAAATCAACAATGGACAAACAACCCAGTGAACCCATTAGGAAATTTATTCAACTAAGAAAATGTTAACTATATACCTTCTTAACCTCTGAGATTTAATAATAACACTCAAATTAGGGAGAAGAAGTTGTCTATGGAAGAGCTGATATTAAACATGGGTCAACAATTACATAATCAAGGAAATCAATTACAAATTCAAGGAAATCAATTACAAAATCAAGGAATTGCTATTAAGAATATTGAAAATCAATTAGTTCATATAGCTACTGCGCTTAGTAACCGAACATTAGGAAATTTTCCTAGTACTGTGGAATCAAATCCTAAAGATTAAGGAAAAGAACAAATCAAGGCGATACAATTACAAAGTGGAAAAGAATTGGAAACAAGGGCACAAAAAGAAACGAAAACTGAAAAAGAGAAAACTGATTCCAAAAAAGAAAAGGATCATGAGTACCCAGATTTAGAGTATCCATTTCCACCAATGAAAATTACTGTGGAGAAACCTCCACCACCGTTTCCTCAAAGATTGAAGCAACACAAAAAAAATAAACAATTTTCTAAATTTTTAGAAATTCTAAAGAAGTTAACGGTAAATATTCCTTTTGTAGAAGCATTAGAGCAAATGCCCAATTATGTGAAATTTATGAAAGATATTCTGAACAAGAAAAGGAANTAATTTATTTTTTAAAAATAATTTATGCATCAAATTAATGTAAAAATAATTCCACATGAATCG
>JXCR01073558.1:45289-72983 GCA_002079205.1 Phalaenopsis hybrid cultivar | reverse complement strand
GTATTTTTATTTTATTTTTATGAGTTTTCTATGCAAAGATATGGATTTTTAAAGTTTAATAGCTAANTGAGAGCCAGCATTAATCTTATGCTTCTATCAATTTTCTAAAGATTAGGATTAGGAGAAGTCTCACCTACTTCTGTAACTCTACAGTTAGCAATCGTTCAGTTACATATCCTAAGGGAGTTATAGAAGATGTGTTAGTAAAGTGGATAAATTTATCTTTCCCATGGATTTCATTGTTTTAGAAATGAAGGAAGATAAAGAAATACCTATCATTATAGGGAGACCATTTTTAGCTACTGGAAAATCTATGATAGATGTTCAAAAAGAAGAATTAACTATGAGAGTTAACGATCAAGAAGTGGCCTTTAACATTGCGAAATCTATGAAATACCTTGCTTTTGAAAGAGATAATGATTGTTCTCGCATGAAAATTAGTGAACATCTATTAAACAAACATTTTAAAGAAAATTTTGAAGAGAAAGAACAATTTGAAGAGAGTGATGAAGTTATTCTGGACAAATTAGAAAATGAAGAATTAGATTATGTTCAGGAAAGATTTAAGATATTGGATATTACGAAAAATACTGATAAGAATCTATTTCTGTTAATTATAAAACCACCAGAACTTGAGTTGAAATTATTGCCTAGCCACTTGAAGTATGTGTTTTTGGGACACTCATCCACATTACCTGTTATTATATCTTCAGAATTAAACTATTTGTTGAAATATGTGTTTTTGGGAGACTCATCTACATTACATGTTATTATATCTTTAGAATTAAATTAATTGCAAGAGCTTCTGGGAGACTCATCTACATTACATGTTATTATATCTTCGGAATTAAATGATTTGCAAGAGCAAATATTTTGGATAGTACATTACATATTATTATATCTTCAGAATTAAATGATTTACAAGAACAAAGACTGATAGATACCGACTCATCTACATTACCTGTTATTATATCTTAAGAATTAAATGATTTGCAAGAGCAAAGACTTTTAGATACATTAAAAAGATATAAGAAAGCTTTTGGTTGGACCTTAGCTGATATTAAGGGAATCAATCCTTCGATATGAAAGCATAGAATTATGCTAGATGAACAATATAAACCAAGAGTTGATCCACAAAGGAGATTAAACCCAATGATGAAAGAATTGATGAACAATATAAACCAAGAGTTGATCCACAAAGGAGATTAAACCCTATAATGAAAGAAGTGGATGAACAATATAAACCAAGAGTTGATCCACAAAGGAGATTAAATCCAATGATGAAAGAAGTATTTTAGAAGGAAATTTTGAAATGGTTAGACACTGAAATTATATATCCTATTTCAGATAGTGTGTGGGTAAGTCCAATTCATTGTGTTCCTAAGAAAGGATGAGTGACTGCTGAGATAAAAGAAAATAATAAATTAATACCTATCAGACAAGTTACTGGGTGCCGTGTTTGCATTGATTATAGGAAAATTAAACACTGCCACCAAGAAAGATCACTTCCCTTTACCCTTTTTAGATCAAATAGTAGATAGACTTGATGGGCACAAATATTTTTTATTTTTTAGATGGATATACCGGTTACCATCATATTTCTATTGCTCCTGAGGATCAAGAAAAGACAATATTTACTAGTCCTTTTGGAACTTTCACTTTTCAAAGAATGCCTTTTGGATTATGTAATGCACCTCCAAGATTCTAGAGATGTATGATGTCCATATTTAGTAAATTAATGGATGATGGATTGGAAGTATTTATGGATGATTTCTCTATATTTGGAACATCATTTGATGCATGCTTAAATTACATTGAAAAAATTTTAGAGGTATGCGAAAGAACTAATTTAGTTCTAAATTTGGAGAAATGTCAATTTATGATTGCAGGAGGAATTGTATTAGGGAATAAAATTTCGGAAGATGGTGTGGAAGCAGACCCTGCAAAAATTCAAGTTATATCTAAACTAACACCTCCTACTAATGTAAGAGAGGTTAGGAGTTTTCTTGAACATGTTGGATTTTACAAGCATTTTATTAAAGATTTTTCAAAAATTACCGAACCTCTATGCCAACTTTTAGAAAAGGACAAGAAATTTGAATTTACTAGAAGCTGTTTAAATGCCTTTTAGTTATTAAAGGTAAAATGATTTGAATTGATGTGTGATGCTAGTGTTATGCTATTGGAGTTGTTCTTGGACAAATGTACGAAAAGATTTTTAAAGTTATATGTTATGCTAGTAAAACTCTTAATGATGCACAAATTAATTATACTATCAATGAAAAAGAGTTACTGGCCATTGTAGACTTTATATAAATTCAGATCTTATTTAATTGGAGCTAAATGTGTTGTGCATACTGATCACTCTGCGTTTAAATATTTGATGCAAAAGAAGGATGTCAAACCAAGGTTGATTAGATGGATACTGATATTGTGGTTATTGATAGAAAGGGAACTGATATTCAAATTGCTGATTATTTTTTAAGGTTAGAAAATCATGAATTATCTGACACCGACAATGAAATTACAAATAGTTTCCATGATGAACAACTTTATAATATTGATGAGCGGAAAATACCACAGTATGCTGATATTTTTAACAATATTGTAAGTGATATTTTGCCATCTATGCCAGACACTACAACAACAAAGGAAATTCATTCATGATGCGAAAGCATATTTCTGGGATGAGCCTTATTTATATAAACAATGTAAGGATCTGATTATGAGGAGATGTGTACCTTATTGTGATATTTGGCCACCTATGCTGACATTGCAACAGCAAAGGAAATTCATTCATGATGCAAAAGCATATTTTTGAATGAGCCTTATTTATATAAACAATGTAAGGATTCTATTATGAGAAGATGTGTACCTTATGAAGAAACTGAGCTAATCATTCAGAAATGTCATGATTATGATTTTGGAGGACATTTTGAGATTGATAAAACTGCTTATAAAATTTTACAAGCTGAATTTTATTGGACTACTATCTTTAGAGATGTTTACATAAAAACTTGTGATCGATGTCAACGAGTAGACAATATATCTAGAAGAAATGGAATGCCTCTAAATTTCATGTTAGAAGTTGAGATCTTTGACGTTTGGGGATTAGATTTTATGGGACCATTTATTCCTTCATTTGGGAACTTATATATATTAATTGGAGTGGACTAAGTTTCTAAGTGGATCGCACAAGTTTTACCTCGTTGTGACGCTAAAAGTGTTTCAAGATTTTTAATGAAAAATATTTTCACTGTATACGGAATGCCTAGGATGATTATCACTGACGAAGGATCCCATTTTAGGAATAAATATATTCAGAGATTGGTAGAAAAAATTAATATTATTCATAAAATCTCTACTCATTATCACCCTCAAACCAGTGGGTTAGCTGACGTTTCTAATAGAGAGATTAAACAAATACTTGAAAAGACTGTAAAACCTAGTAGAGTAGATTGGTTCATTAGACTGGATACCACATTACGAGCTTACAGGACTGCTTATAAAACTCCTATTGGAATGACTCCTTACAGACTGATTTTTGGAAAGACTTGTCACTTACCAGTAGAATTGGAGCATAAAGCATATTAGGTGATTAAAGAATTCAATTATAATTTGAAAGATGCTCGTAAGAAGAGATTGTTACAATTAAATGAATTAGAAGAATTAAGAAATGAATCTTATGATAATGACAGAATTTATAAGGAGAAACTAAAGTTATGGCATGATCAGAAGATTAATCAAAATAACTTTAAACCAGGACAAGAAGTTTTGCTTTACAACACTAAGCTGAAGTTATTTCCTAGGAAATTGAAGTCTCGTTGGTTAGTACCCTTTACTGTGACTCAAGTTTATACTTACGGAGCTGTTGAAATTGAATATCAGAAAAATTGAAGTCTCGTTAGTTAGGACCCTTTACTATGACTCAAGTTTATACTTACGGAGCTGTTGAAATCTAGGAAATTGAAGTCTCATTGGTTAGGGTCATTTACTGTGACTCAAGTTTATACTTACAGAGCTATTGAAATTGAAGATCAGAAAACGAAAAGATTAAAGTAAATGGACACAGATTAAAACCATATTTTGAGGGTAAAAGACCAAAATTTAAAGAGATTTAAATGATCAGTCAACTTGAATGACACCTGAATAGGTCAACTTAAACCAAGCGCTTTATGGGAGGCAACCCATATTTATATTTATTTTTATCACGATTATAGTAGATTTTATTTGAAATTATCGTTAGTTTATGGTAGTATTAAGCTCTACTACTCTTATTTACCATTAAATCATCATAAGAATTGGATCCATAGAGAAAAATTGGAACGCATTCGGACCAGAGCGAAACTGTGCAATTTTTACCTTGGGCGCCGACGGTGCCCTCGACACCACCGACGGCGCGAGTCTAGGAAAAATTAATACAGAGGCTCGCCGACGGTGAGATGGCAGTTACTTGGGTTCAAAAGGCGGTTTTTGGCAGTTTTTGGGCGGGAATTACCCTTTTAAACTCCAAAATTTGATTCCTAGTTCGTATTTTCCCCCCAAAAAATGAAGTGAAACTCCACCAATTTCATTCCTATGCCGTCCAATTCTCCGATAATCGCAGAATGTGAGTTTTAAATCGGCGAAAGTTTATTAGTGTGGAAGCGCAGCGAATCTTCAACAAGTTACTAATGAAGCGAAGATTGATCAAAGAACGAGGATTTGTAAATTGTGGATTGAATAATCCCACGACGGTAATTGAAGAAACGATAGTGTGGGGAAGATGGGAAGTGTTGTGCTACACTACCACCGTCGTGGTGGTTCCTGTGGTAAAAGAATTTTATGCAAATTTATATGGAATCAACTAGGGAATTATTTATGTGCGAGGAAGATGGATCACTTTCACTAATGCACAAATCAACAAATTATACATGATCGAGAATGTTCCTGTCTGCCACTATTTCAATTTCGTCCCAACAAGAAACCAGATGAATAAAATTTATCAATATTTAACGGACAAAACTGGCAACTGGGAAATAAGAGAAAACATGTATGTTAGTTTTTTTGCGACACTCCTAAATCCCGTTTCAAAACATTGGCACTTTTTATTTTCTACGAAACTGTTACCGACAATGAAGATTAGTAAAGTTTCTAAAGAAAGTGTTATTCTGAATTATTGCATCCAAAGGGGACTGCTGATCGACATTGGATCAATAATTGTGAAGTCGGTTATGGGCCTGATCGTTCATGGATCAACTTATGGGCTTGGACACCCCTCCACAATTTTCTTACTTTACAGTCAGTTCCAAGTGTCCTACGAAAATTGGGAAAAGGTACTTCTACCTTGGAAGCCTTTGGATCTAACTGAGAGATTCCCAGCTTTTCAAGATGAAAATGGCGTGGCCATTATAGTAGATCGATCATCTCAGAATTCACTGCCAGTTCAACCCTTAATTCCTGACAAGTCTCTGCTGATCCTACGCCGAATCAAGAAATTGGAAAAGGAGGTACAAAATGTCATGAATGCGATTAATAATATCTCTGATTTCTTCGATCATCTGGACTGGAGGATAAAAGAACATTTTGATCATTCTGGACATTTAGAAGATAGTTTGATACGATTGATGAGGAGGATGAAATTGATAGAAGATGATTCCACTGAAGAATAGCCATTCCGACCCTTTTACAACCTCTTCGTTCATGTGCAGTCAATGGGTGATCTCAGAGGAGAATCTAATACTGAATCTGAAGAATAGTAGATTTATATTACCACGTCTCTGTCTATCTATGTATTTTGATTTGCTTTGTTTTAGAATTATGCTTTTAGATCTCTGTATAGTTGAAACTAAGCATAAGATGTTTGTTTTCAGCATTTTGAGTGTTGTGGCTTGGATTGTGACGTTGAATTAATTTATGGAGATTGAGAAAATAACAAACTTAGGTGTGTTATGTAACGTATATTGTACCCCTTAGAATTTATATATATATTTGATGTTTTGTGTTGTGAAAGTTTATATGTGCTAAGTACATCATTTAGTCACTTAAAATTATGTCTATAATGATTGAAAAGATGTCGTTAAGGCTTGAAATTGATCGAAATCACAAAAATCTAGGATTTGAACCAAAATCAATAGAGCCTGCCGACGACGCCCTCAACTTCATCGACGACGAATTTTTCCCGAGACTCAGGTTCAAAATTCCAATAGAGTGTGCTGACGGCTCCATCAGCCCCGCCGACGGCGGGCTGGTGAAAAAAACACCTTTAACCATGATTTTAATTGGCCAATCGCCACTATTCTTCATCCCCTTCCTCCTAAGAACATCATTTTCAACCTAGGGCTTGAAAGATCTTGGATTGGGAGGCAATTTCAAGGCTTTCTGACACCGGATTTGATCATCTCTAGGTAAGAGCTTCACTCCAAGCTAAAAATATTTGATTTTCACTATGGCGGATTTGATCATCTCTTGGTAAGAGCTTCACTCCAAACTAAAAATATTTGATTTTCACCATTGATTTCTTCCACATTTGAGATTTGATCATCTCTAGGTAAGAGCTTCACTCCAAACTAAAAATATTTGATTTTCACCATGGCTTTCTTCCACATTAAGGAGATCTGAAAATTTTTAGAATGTGAAGAAAATTTGGGAAGAAATTCATGGATCTGAAAAATCTGAGAATGTGAAGAATTTTACTGCTTCCATGTTGAGTGCCACCTCTAAGGCGTGGCACTATTTCATTTCCTCTACTCTGTTACCGACTTATCACCATAGTGAGGTAACTAGAGATAGAGCTATTTTGAATTTTTGTATTCAGAATAATAGAACTATAAATGTGGGGAGAATTATTCTTAAGAATTTATTGACTACGGTGAGGAGTGAAACAAGTAGAGGTCTAGGACATCCTGCCCTTATTTATGCAGTTTACAAACTTTCTAGAGTGGAAATTCGAGATGAAGAATGGGTTTACCCTGTGAAACCCATTAGTAAGGCCAATTTAAAAACTTATGAATCCCATGAGAAATGAAGAACTGGAAGTAGAAGTCAAGAACCTTCTACTAGTAGAGATGTTCCCTCTACAAGTTATGATCTTCCACCTTCTAGTTCCCCTACCCTCACTGTTTTGATGAATGAGTTGACCTAGCAGGGGAAGAGCATAGAGTTCATAAATGAAAGGATTGGAGGTTTAGAACGTCAATACTATTATGATAGTGAGTACCTTCAGAGGTATTCAAATTTTGAGGTAGTCTATTATGAAGCTCAGGCCCGATACTACAGAGGTGAGCCTGATGTTACTTTTCCTCAGTGCCCCAGATATACTCAATATCAACCCAATCCACCTGTTGATCAAGGCGATGAAGACAGAGTTTGGGATTTTGATATTTGAATGTAATTGATGTACTTATATGTGTACTTTTATTTATGTAATCTTTTTGTAATAGAAATGAATGTTTGTGTATTTGGACTTTCATTTTTATTATTATGTTGTACCTGGATAATTTAAATTTTTGTTATAAAGTTAGTGTTACAGTTAAATTTGCATGTGTATTTTAATAGATATTGAGTAGTATTGTGAATTGTAATGTAATGTGATTTTTATTTCGGATTTTAAATTGTTTTGTTTAGTATTGTGGTTGTGTTAGGAAATGTTGTGCTTATTTAATGGTTCATAGTTATTTTAAAATTTCATTACCCGAAAATTCCTCTAATGATTTATATGTGTAGAAAGCTCCTAATATTACGCATCAGGTGAAGTACCCTCTAATGATTTATATGTGTAGAAAGCTCCTAATACTACAGACCAGGTGAAGTAAAAATTTTAAGGCTGATTTATATGTGTAGAAAGCTCCTAATATTACAGGCCAGGTGAAGTAAAAATTTGAGAAGGCCAATTTATATGTGTAGAAAGCTCCTAATATTACAGACCAGGTGAAGTAAAAAATTTGAGAAGGCCTGTAAAAATTTCAGAATGATGAAAATGCCTAAAATACTGAGGTATGATTTATATTTAGAATTTTTTTTCCACCTGTATTATTTTATATTGAAAAATTTAAGTTTGGGGGTGTGAAGAAAAAGATTAAGTATTGGATGTCCTCTATTTCAATATTTTCAAAAATTATTTATATGATTTTATGTAGTGAATTAATTCAGATAACTATATTTTTGTAGTTATTTAAATATTATGGTAGATTTAAGGAAATATTTTTGTAATGAAAATTAATTTTGTAACTTAAGATATTTATTATAAAAGAATAAGATTATAGTTAACTATTTAAAGTAAAGGAAACTATATTTTGAAGTTTTAAGAATCTGGAAATTCATTTAAGAAGAAAAGATTGTGGCTCAATGATGTAAAGGCTATGAAATATTTATAAGGTAAAGGAATGCTTGAGTTTCAAATTTAGGGAAAGAAATGTGATGTTCAAAATCATTAAAGGCTATCCAGATATAGTAATCCTCACTTGAGAAAGGAAAAAAAAAGGATTGAAAACAATCCTTAACAAGAAAAGAAAAATATATAGGATTGAAAGCAATCCAAATGAAAAAAGAGAAAAGAAGAAGTGAGGAGAAGCTTGAGGATATGCTTAATCAAAAATTGGCTTCACTGGACCTACCTAAATACATTCCTAAACTTATATTTATGGAATAGATCTTTTACTAGTAGAGTTCTCATGAAGTTCCTATCTTTTAAATATTCTAGGTGACTTAATATTGTAACATATTGTCATTCTTGAAATGAATAGAAGACTAGAGCTTTTAAACTTGATGACTCCATAATCTTATGGCTACAGAGTTAATTCAATTACTTGAATTTTTTCTGAAAATCTTACTATGATATTTATATAAATCAAACTTATAGTATTTCTGAATTAAAACTTTACTACATTAGATCATAAGTTTTATGTAGTATTAAAATTACTTGAGGACAAGTAATAGTTAAGTTTGGGGGATTTTGACCAGAAGAAAATATGTTGAGATTTTCATACCTATTTTATACTGTTTTTGATGATATTGCACTTTAAATAAAGGTAATTTTTATGTTTTGTTCCAGGAATGATGAATTAGGGTCATTGGAGCAAAACGATGTAAAAAAGAGCGAATTTGGAGCGAAAATGACCAAAATGTGAAGAATTGAACTAGGGCGGCGCCATCGACCCTGCTGACAGCGAGATTTTCCCGAGGCTCTAGAATTAATTCATTAAGAAGGTCCGCCGATGGCACCCTCGAGGCCGCCAACGGCGAGCTCAACGGTTATGCCCAATCAGGTCTTGGATAAGGCCAAATTTTAAAGGGATGCTTCGGCAACTCTTGGGAAAACTCATCCACAACTTTAAAAGACTATTTTAGCCAAAAATGGAGGGAGGGTTCGAGGAGTTGGAAGGTTAGAACAGCATCCAAGAGTTCCAGTAGTGTGTAGAGAGTCTAAATTGTGAGGAATTCTTCGAAAGATTGTAAGAGTGGAGGGAAAGTGAGAGATTTCTTCCTCCTTGCAGCTTCAAAGAGGAATTATGTGTGGTGTAAAGAAAGGAAGAGATTCAGAGGAACTTCGAGAAGTTTTCTTGAGGATAAATTAGAGATAAGTTATTTACTTGTTGTAGTTTGTATGACTTTGATTTTATATATGGATTTGGAGTTTTGTTGTGTTTTCCCCATGAAATCTGAGTAGATTTCTCTGTCTTTCTCCTTGTCTCGAGATTTGTGAAATTATGATTTGAATTGGTGAAGCCATAAAAATGTTTAAGAAATTGTGATGATCTTTTCACTTTGATTTTAATTTACTTTCAATTGATTTGAATTGGTGAAGCCATGAAAATGTTTAAGAAATTGTGATGATCTTTTAACTTCAATCTTTGAATTGGTGAAGCCATGAAAATGTTTAAGAAATTGTGATGATCTTTTCACTTCAATCTTTATTTACTTTCAATCTGGCCAATTGATTTGTTAAAATATGTTGTGTTTTACAAGTAAAGTGAAGATTACATCCAAGATTCATGGAAGTCAAAATTAAATATGTTGAGTTTTACAACTAAAGTGAAGATTACATCCAAGATTTAGGGAGGTCAAAGCTTTTGTTAAAATAAGTTGAGTTTTACAACTAAAGTGAAGATTACATCCAAGATTCAGGGAGGTCAAAGCCCTCAATATGTTGAGTTTTACAACTAAAGTGAAGATTACATCGAAGATTCAGGGAGGTCAAAGCCTTTATATGTTGAGTTTTACAACTAAAGTGAAGATTACATCCAAGATTCGGGGAGGTCAAAGCCCTTGATATGGTTGAGTTTTACAACTAAAGTGAAGATTACATCCAAGATTCAAGGAGGTCAAAGCCCTTGGAAATTGGGTGCAAATAAATATAGTTTTACAACTAAGGTGAAGATTACATCCAAGATTTAGGGAGGTCAAAGTCCTTGAAAGTTAGGTGCAAATAAATAGGGAAATAAAAATTATCGGGCGTAGAATTGGAGATTTTAGAGTGACAAGGTGAGCAAATTAAATAGGGAAATAAAATTATCGGGCGTAGAATTGGAGATTTTAGAGTGACAAACTAAAATCTAATAGGGAAATAATATTATCGGGCGTAGAATTGGAGATTTTAGAGTGACAGAATAAAATCCCCAAGAAATAATATTATCGAGCGTAGAATTGGAGATTTTAGAGTGACAGACTAAAATCCCCAATTCATACTAAAAGCACTTGCCCGATAATATCTACCCCCGAAATAATATTATCGGGCGTAGATATTATCAGGTAAGTGGTGTACCTTGGCACTCGAGAACTGGCTACTCACTCTTGGTGATACTGTAATTGGTATTTTTGATGTCTTCTTCATTCTCATTAACAGGTTTATCAAACTCAAGTATGATTTTAGGATCGATTTAGGAATCGATATCGAAGTTAGATTGAACAAAGTCACTTACGTTATCATTAGAGATAGTCAAAACTTAGCCAAAATTATAATCATTATAATCATAATTTCTCGGTGAGGCAAAAAGATAATCATAATTGGTCAGGGGTTTGGGGATTTTCTACCCCAAATATGAGATAACCAATCTAATAGTGGCAGTCCCTATCCTAACCCATGCGCTATCGATCTTCACGATGTCACTTTTTCTCTTCTCTTTCAATTGTGGTGACTTCTCTAACAAAATCTCCAACTTGGGCTAAGCAGGTTGTAGACTCTGAACGGCTGCCTGAGCTAAGGCAATCTGAATCTGATCCAATACTTCTTGGATGACTTGCTCTAAATTGTGCTCCATCCATCTTTATTTGCATATAGGTCTATTAGAATGATTGGCTTGGCTGAAATCATATTCACAGAACCTTTTTCAGACTCTTTTAAATATGCTTTCGGAATTGTTATATTTCCTTCTTTAAAGTTCCTCTCGAGCCAATTTTTGAAGACGAAATAACCTTCTATTGTATAACCCAACATTCTATGGAGAGACAAAAATTGGGACTATCTTTCTTATCAACCTCTTCGGGCTTCTTTGGTTCTGGCAATCTGAACTTTGGCTTTTTTGTCAAGTTTTTAAACATCTTCGGCACAGCCTCATATTTCAAGGAATATTTTCTTCTCCTTCATTCTGAAAGAGTTGGGTTTGCTCTACCTTCTATCTGGTATGATCCTCCATGGTATAGTTGTTGACTAGATTGTCCCTAGTGATCTACTTGTTGTTGAGTACGCTGTAACGATTGCTGAGAACTTCGGTAGGAGTGCTCTACTTGTATCTTTATTGGTTGCTTTCCTTTATCAATTGTTGTCACTATCCCAAACCTCTTCTTGAATGATCTAGCTATCTTGGATTTCCTTACTTTCTCTTGAGAATCCACATGTTTAGGTTTCTCATGTAAACTGCTGGCTTTGCTTAACAATTTCTCGAAGGACTTGATGGAGAGTCCCTTGAGCATGAAAGCTACTGGCCCATGTATGCTTTTGAGTAAAATTTCAATCACATGTTGTTCCTGTAGTTAAGTTTCACAATTCATGCTAAGATTTCTCCACATCAAGATATAATCCACTAGAGTCTCATTGGTTCGTTGCTTCTCCACTATGAGGTCTCCAATAGAAACATGGTGTTGTGTTCCAATAAATCTTTTCATGAACATTTTTTCTAATTTGGTGAACGTCTTGACTAATCCGTTAAGTAGCTCGGCATACCAATCAAAAGCAATCCCTGACAGGCTGCTGATGAACTATTGGATGAGTAAGGCTTCATTACCTCCTGTGTTGCCACAACTAGCCCGAAAATGTGCTAGATGTTGCCTGGGATTCCATTCCCATCGAATATCTTGAATTTTGGGTAGGGTACAACATCAAACTCCTTTAGGTAAGGTCTACCCCTTGAAATCAATGCACCACCCTTAGATTCAGTTAAGGCCTCTTGAACTTGTTGTTCGACCAATTGCTTAATATGTTTCTCACAAATGGTATTTGGTGAGGAATTCTTCTTTTGCTGCTCTTCTCCATTAGTGGAAGCAACTTCTCTCCATTCATTAGAAATATGGATTATCTCAGACTAATTAACTCCTTGTGAAGCTACCTACTGTTACTATGATTTCTTATTAATTGTAGCCATGGCGGCCATGGTGGCGGCCATTTCATCCATTCACTTTTCCATTTGACTGATCTATTCATTTCTTAAGAAAATAACCCTGCGCAAATCATCCACAGTGTTCCCTTTGACGAGAGGTTAGGCATCACGCGCAGATGAGTCAACTCTAGTCTCAATGACCTGAATATCCATGAAGTCTTCATCTAGATAATTATTGAAATCAAAATCTTCGTCATCATCATTAATGGTTACGCCATGTTCTCTGGCTAACTCGAAAATCTCATCCCCGAGGTTTTCAACGTTTCCTTCAAATATCACCTCCTAAATTATCGAAAATCTCAGCCCTGAGGGCTACACTTCAGCATCCAAATGATAGGTCTGAATTGGGGATTTTAGTTTGTCACACCAAAATCTCCAATTCTACGACTGATAATTTTATTTCCCTATTAATTTGCAGCCAACTTTCAAGGGCTTTGACCTCCCTGAATCTTGGATGTAATCTTCATTTTACTTGTAAAACTCAACATATTATAACAAATAAATTGGTCAGATTGTAAATAAATTAAGATTGAAGTGAAAAGATCATCACAACTTCTTTAACATTTTCAAGGCTCAACCAATTGAAATTACCATTTCACAAATCTCAAGATAAGGAGAAAGACAGATAAAACTACGCAACTCTTTGGGAAGATATGAAAAACATGGACTTTATATATATAAGCAAAGTTATACAAAATACAACAAGTAAATAACACTTATCTCAAATTCCTCCCCAAGAAAACTCCTCAAAGTTCCTCTGAATCTCTTGTTTTCTTTACAACACACAACATTGTTCTTCGAGACGAGCAAGGAGGAAGAAATCTCTCACTTTCCCTCCACTCTTACAATTTCTCGAAGAATTCCTCATAATATTGCTCCTCGAAGTTCCTCTGAATCTCTTTCTTTCTTTACAGCACACAGAATTCTTCTTCGAAGTGGAAGGAGGAAGAAATCTCTCACTTTCCCTCCACTCTTACAATCTCTCGAAGAATTCCTCACAATCTAACCCTAAAGTAAACTCTCTACACACTACTGGAACTTTTCTAACCTCTAGAGCCTCCTTAACCACCCAAGAGACCCTCAATTTTCGGCCAAAATCTTCTTTAAAAGTTGTAGAAGAGTTTTCCCAAGAGTTGCCTAAGCATCCCTCCAAAAATCGTCCACATTCAATGCACCTTTTGAAATAACTGCTGATCTCGCTGTCGGCGGCCTCCAGGGCACCGTTGGTGGGCCTTCTAAAATAATTGGTTGGAATCTCAGGAAATTCTTGCTGTCGGCGTTGTTGGGCTCGCCGTCGGTGCCCTAGTTCAATTCTTCATATTTTGGTCCTTTTGGCTCCAATTTTGCTCTTTTTTGCATCTTTTTGCTCCAATGACCATAATTCATCATACATGCAATAATACATCAAAAATACTTTTCTTTAAAGTGTAATATCATCAAAAACAGTATAAAATAGGTATAAAAATCTCAACATATTTTCCTTTGGTCAAAATTCCCCAAACTTAACTATTACTTGTCCTCAAGTAATGTTAGAACTACATAAAAGTTATGATCTATTATTGTAAAGTTTTAATTCAGAAATACTATAAGTTTGATTTAAATAAATACCATGGTGAGATTTTCAGAAAAAATTCAAGTAATTAAATTAACTTTGTAGGTACAAGGTTATCTAGCATCAAGTTTAAGAAATCTAGATTTTTATTCATTTGAAGAATGACTATATATTGTATATCAAGTCACTTAGAATATTCAAATGATGAGAGCTTCATGAGAACACTACTAGTAAAAGATCTAATCTATAAATATAAGTTCAGGAATGTATTTAGGTTTTCCCTTTAGGTAGGTCCAGTGAAACCAATTTTTTATCAGGCATCTCCTCAAGCTTCTCCTAACTTTCATTTTTTTTCTTTCTTTTCTTTTCTCTTTTTCATTTGGATTACTTTCAATCCTATCTATTTTTCTTTTCTTTCCATGGATTGTTATCAATCCTTTCTTTTTCCTTTTTCAAGTGAGGATTACTATATTTAGGATAACCTTTAATGATTTTGAACATCACCTTTCTTTCCCTAAATTTGAAACTCAAAGCATTCCTTTAACTTATTGATTTTGAACATCACATTTCTTTCCCTAAATTTGAAACTCAAAGCATTCCTTTACCTTATAGATATATTTTGAACTTCACTTTTCTTTCCCTAAATTTGAAACTCAAAGCATTTCTTTACCTTATAAACATTTGAACATCACCTTTCTTTCCCTAAATTTGAAACTCAAAGCATTCCTTTACCTTATAAATATTACATAGCCCAATCCCTTATTTTTCCTTTTTCAAGTGAGGATTACTATATCTGGATAGCCTTTAATGATTTTAACTTCACTTTTCTTTCCCTAAATTTGAAACTCAAAGCATTTCTTTACCTTATAAATATTTCAAAGTCACTTTCTTTCCCTAAATTTGAAACTCAAAGCATTCATTTACCTTATAAATATTTCATAGTTTTTGCATCGTTGAGCCCCAATATTTTCTTCTCAAATGAATTTTCAAGATTCTTAACACTTCAAAATATAGTTTCCTTTACTTTAAATAGTTAACTGTAGTTTTCTTCTCTTATACTAAATATCTTAATCCACAAAACTAATTTTCATTAAAAACATGTTCCCTTAAATCTACCATAATATTTAAATATTTACAAATCATAATTCTCTCAATTAAACTTACTACATAAAATCATATTAATAATATTTGAAAATATTTAAGTTAAGAACATCTAATAGTTAATATTTTTTTCCCTCCCCCAAACTTAAATTTTTCAATATGAAATGATAGAAGTGGAAAGAAAAATTCTAAAAATAAATCATACCTCAGTACTTTAGGTATTTTCATCATTCTAAAATTTTTTTTGTTCTTCTCAAAATTTCTACTTCACCTAGTCTGTAACATTAGGAGCTTTCTATATATATAAATCATTAGAGAATTTGCTGGGTAATGAAATTTTGAAATAAGTACAAAATTTAATATCATACAAACACAATATTTCACTAACACATCCGCAATACTAAACAAAATAATTATAATTAAAATGCAAAATAAAAATCACATTACATTACAATTTAACAAATTTTAACTACCACACCAAACAATTATAACAATAATTAAAAATTATCCATTTGCAGCATAAAAATAAAAATGAAAGTACAAACACACAAACATCTATTTCTATTACAAGAATTACAAAAATAAAAGTAAAAGTACATCAACTACTGTCATATGTCAAAATCCCAAACTATATCTTCATCTCCTTGGTCAGTAGGTGGATTGGGTTGATATAGAATATATTGGGGGCATTCATAAAAAGTAACATCAGGCTCACCTCTGTAGTGTCAGGCCTGAGGCTCGTAGTAAGCTATCTCAAAGTTTGAATGCCTCTGAGGGTACTCACTATCGTAATCATATCTACGTTCTAAACCCCCAATTCTTTCATTTATTAGCTCTATACTCTTTCGCTGCAAGGTCAACTCATTCATTAAATCATTCAGGGTGGGGGAACTAGAAGAAGGAAGGTCATAACTAGTAGAGGGGATATCTCTACTAGTAGAAGGTTCTTGACTTCTACTCACAGTTGTCCATTTTTCATAGGATTCATATGTCTTCAAATTAGCTTTACTAGTGGGCTTCATAGGGTAAACCCATTCTTCATCACCTCCAGCTTCCACTCCAAAAAGTTGACAAAGTGCATAAATAAGGCCAGGATGTCACCCTCCACTTGTTTCACTCCTTGTCGTGGTCAATATATTCTTAAAAATGATTCTCCCCACATTAATATTTCTATTAGTTTGAATACAGAAATTCAGAATAGCTCTATCTCTTGTTACCTCTCTATGGTGATATGTAGGTAACAGAGTAGAGGAAATAAAATAGTGTTACGCTTTAGATGTGGCATTCAACATGGAAGCAAAAAAATTTACCTGTTCTCGTTGTTTTATCTTCCATGTTCCTTTTCCATCAGTGAAAAAGTTGATAACATCATTCAGTGGGCCCTCCATTATACTCACGGATTCATAATGGCAGCTATAGGAGTCTGGGACTTCATAAAAGGTGTAATGTGGGCAACACTAAATTCAATAGAAAATCCCCGCACTTGAACGATTCCGTCCTCATAATAGAACACGTTGGCATAAAAATTTTTTACAATATTCGCAGCAGCCTTATTGGTGGTATAATAGAAATTTTCCCACCTCCATTTGATAATAACTCGTTCAATTTCTCCTCTCGGACTCTCAAAAACTCGATCTTGTATAGATTTCTTCCCTTCAAACACTGAGGTAAATTTCGATTGAGCCTTCGCATTGACGAAGCGAGACTCGTCAAACTCAAGTCGTCTCTTTTGTCGGGGAACCATTTCAATCCAATCAAAATTATAGAAAAATTTCAAAATATACTTCAAATATGCAAATAATGGCTTCCAAGAGGATCAGATTTGGTGTTTAAATGCTTTGAAATCGCCCCAAAATCCAAGATCTTCAAGCTCTAGATCAAAATTTTCATTTTCAAGAGGAAGGGGATGATGAATAGTGATGGTTGACAGGTCAAAATCGCAGTTAAAGGTGTTTTTTGGGATCTCGCCATCGGTGGAGTCTTTGTCGCCGTCATCAAGCTCTATTAAATTAATATCCTAAGTCTCGGGAAAAGTCCAACGTCGGCGGCGTCGAGCGCGTCATCGGCGCGCTCTTTTGAATTGGTTCAATTTCCAGATTTTTGCAATTTCAATCAATTTCAAGCCTCAACGACATCCGTTCAATCATTATATACATAATTTTACGTGATTAAATGATGTACTGTCACAAATAAATATTCACAACACAAAACATCACAATTATATATAAATTCCAAGGGTTATAATATATGTTACATGACACACCTAAGTTTTGTATTTTCTCAACCTTTATACATCAATTCAGCATCGTAATCCAAGCCACAACACTCAAAACACTGAAAACAAACATCCTATGCTCAATCTCAACTATACAGAGATCTAAAAGAAAATTTTTAAAGCAAAGTAAATACAAAGTTCAAATCAAATTACATACATAAACATACAGATAATAAGGTAAATTAACTACTCTTCAGATTCAGTGCTTGATTCTCCTCTGAGATCACCCATTATTGAACATGAACGAAGAGGTTATAGAAGGTTCGGTATGAAAATTCTTCAGTAGAGTCCTCTTCTATCAATTTCATCTTTCTCATTAATCATATCAAACTATCTTCGATATGTCTAGAGTGAGCAAATTATTCTTTCATTCTCCAGTCTAGACGATCGAAGAAATCAGAGATATTGTTAATTGCATTCATAACATTTTGTACCTCATTCTCCAATTTCTTGATTCTGTGCGGGATCACTAGTGTCTTGTCCGGAACTAAAGGTTAAATAGGCAGTGAATTATGAGATGATTGATCTACCATAATAGTCATATCATTTTCTTCTTCATGAGCTGGGAATCTCTCAATTGGGTCCAAAGGTTTCCAAGGTAGAAGTACCTTTTGCTAATTCTAATAAGATACTTGGAACTGACTGCAAAGTGAGAAAATTATTGAAGGATGTTCAAGTCCAGAAGTTGAACCACGAACAATCAGGCCCAGAACATACTTCACAATTATAGATCCAATGTCGACCGGTAGTCCCATTTGGATGCAATAATTTAGAATAGCACTTTCCTTAGTAACTTTAAAAATCCTCATTGTCAGTAAAAGTTTTGCGGAAATGAAGAAGTGCAAGTATTTAGAAATGGGGTTTAGAAGTGTCGCAGAAAAACTCACACATGTTTTATCTCATTTCCCAGTCTTCAGTTTCGTCCGTTAAATATTGGTAAATCTCATTCATCAGGTTTCTTGTCGAGACAAAGTTGGAATAATGGCAGACAAGAATGTTTTTGATCATATATAACTCATTGATCCATGCAGGAGTAAAAGTTATCCATCTACCTCACACATAGCATAAAATTCCTTCATCACAGGAACAACTACGATGGCTGTAGTGTAGCACAACACTTCCCATCTTCGTCGCACAATCATCTCTTCAATTATCGTCAATGGATTATTCAACCCTCTATTCACGAATCCTCTTTCATTGATTAATCTTTTCTTTGTTAGTACCTTGTTGAAGATTCGCTACGCCTCCGCACTAATGAACTTTCTCCAGTTGAACACTCGCATTCTATGGTTTTCAGGGGAATTAGATACCATAGGGATGAATTTGGTGGAGTTTCACTTCATTTTTGGGGAAATATGAACTTAGGAATCGAATTTGGAAGTTTAAAAGGAGTAACTCCCGCCTAAAACCGCCAAAAACTGTCCATTCAAACTCCAGAAACCGCCATCCCACCGGTCTCGCCGTTAGTGGCGTTGATGGCGCCATACGCAAGCCTTTAGAATTTCTTTTCCAAAACTCTCTGGAAAAACCCGCCGTCGGTGGCATCGATGGCGCCGTCGGCGCCCAAGGCAAAAATTGCACAGTTTCGATCTGGTCTGAATGCGTTCCAATCTTTTCTCAGATCCCAATTTTAAGATATTTCTAGGGTAATTATGAGTAGTAGAGTTCAATACTACCACAAACTAATGATAATTTCAAATAAAAATACTATAATCGCAATAAAAATAACGATAATTATGGGTTGCCTCCCCATAAAGCGCTTGGTTTAACATGGTCAGCCTGATCTATTCAAGCATTACTCAGGTTGACTATTCATTAAAACCTCTTAAAATTTGGTCTTTTACCCTCAAAATATGGTTTTAATCTGTATCCATTTACTTTAAATCTAGTCCCAGTCTTATGATTTTTAATTTCAACAGCTCCGTAAGTATAAACTTGAGTCACAGGTCCTAACCAACGAGACTTCAATTTCCTAGGGAATAACTTCAGTCTTGTCTTGTAAAGCAAAACTTCTTGTACTGATTCAAAGTTCTTCTGGTTAATCTTCTTATCATGCCATAACTTTAGTTTCTCCTTATAAATTATGTCGTTATCATAATATTCTTTTCTTAATTCTTTCAATTCATTCAATTGTAACAATCTCTTCTCACCAGCATATTTCAAATTATAATTGAATTTTTTGATCGCCCAATATGCTTTATGCTTCAATTCTACTGGTAAGTGACAAGTCTTTCCAAAAATCATCCTGTAAGGAGTCATTCCAATAGGAGTTTTATAAGCAGTCTTGTAAGCCCATAATGCAGTATCAAGTCTAGTGGACCAATCTACTCTACTAGGGTTTACAGTCTTCTCAAGTATTTGTTTAATCTCTCTACTAGAAACTTCAGCTAACTCACTGGTTTGAGGGTGATAGGAAATAGAGATTCTATGAATAATATTAAACTTTTCTGCCAATCTTTGAATGCATTTATTCTTAAAAAGGGATCCTTCGTCAGTGATAATCATTCTCGGCATTTTGTATCTAGTGAAAATATTTTTCATTAAAAATCTTAACACTTTTAGCGTCACAACGAGGTAAATCTTGTGCTTCAATCCACTTTGAAACATAGTCTACCGCAACTAATATGTATAAGTTCCCATATGAAGGGTTTAGCATCACAACAAGGTAAAGCTTGTGCTTCAATCCACTTTGAAACGTAGTCTACTGCAATTAGTATATATAAGTTCCCAAATGAATGAATAAATGGTCCCATGAAATCTAATCCCCAAACATCAAAGATCTCAACTTCTAACATGAAGTTCAGAGGTATTTCATTTCTTCTAGAAATATTTCCTACTCGTTGGCATCGATCACAAGCTTTTATGTGTTTGTAAACACCTTTAAAGATAGTAGGCCAATAGAATCCAGTTTGTAAAATTTTATAAGCAGTTTTATCAATCCCAAAATATCCTCTAAATTCAGAATCATGACATTTGTGAATGATTAGTTTATTTTCTTCATAAGGTACACATCTTCTCATAGTAAGATCCTTACATTATTTATATAAATAAGGCTCATCCTAAAAATATGCTTTCGCATCATGACTGAATTTACTTTGTTGTTGCAATGTCAGCATAGGTGGCAAAATATCACTTACAATATAATTAAAAATATAAGTATACCATGGTATTTTCCGCTCATTAATATTATGAAGTTTTTTTTCAGGGAAACCATCTGTAATTTCATTATCGGTGTAATTTCATTGTCGATTTTCTAATCTTGACAAATGATCAGCAATTTGATTATCAGTTCCCTTTTTATCATTAACCACAAGATCAAATTATTACATCAAAAGTATCAATCTAATTAACTTTAGTATAACATCATTCTTTTGCATCAGATATTTAATGGCATAGTGATCAGTGTGCACAACACATATTGTCTCAATTAAATAAGATCTAAATTTGTCTAAAGCATACACAATGGTCATTAACTCTTTTTCAATAATAGTATAATTAATTTGAGCATTATTGAGAGTTTTACTAGCATAGTATATAACTTTAAAAAACTTTTCATACCTTTGTCCAAGAACAACTCCGATAGAATAATCACTAGCATCACACATTAGTTCAAATTGTTTCTTCCAGTTATTTGAAACTATAATAGGGGCTGTGATTAATTTTTCTTTTAATAATTCAAAGGAATTTAAACAGTTTTTAGTAAATTCAAAGTTCTTGTCCTTTTCTAGAAGTTGGCATAGAGGTTTTGTAATTTTTGAAAAATCTTTAATAAAACGCTTGTAAAACCAACATGTCCAAGAAAACTCCTAACCTCTCTTACATTAGTAGGAGGTGTTAGTTTAGATATAACTTAAATTTTTGCAGGGTCTGCTTCCATACCATCTTTCGAAATTTTATGCCCTAACACAATTCCTCCTGCAACCATAAATTTACATTTCTCCTAATTTATAATTAGTTCTTTCGCATAACTCCAAAACTTTTTCAAGGTAATTTAAGCATGCGTCAAATGATATTTTCGCATAACTCCAAAACTTTTTCAAGATAATTTAAGCATGTGTCAAATGATGTTCCAAATATAGAGAAATCATCCATAAATACTCGCATAACTCCAAAACTTTTTCAAGGTAATTTAAGCATGCGTCAAATGATGTTCCAAATACGTAGAAATCATCCATAAATACTTCTAATCCTCAATTCCTCCTGCAACCATAAATTGACATTTCTCCCAATTTAGAACTAAATTAGTTTTTTCACTCCAAAACTTTTTCAAGATAATTTAAGCATGCGTCAAATGATGTTCCAAATACAGAGAAATAATCTCCTGCAACCATAAATTGATATTTCTCCCAATTCAGAACCAAATTAGTTCTTTCGCATAACTCTAAATTGACATTTCTCCCAATTTAGAACTAAATTAGTTCTTAAATTGACATTTCTCCCAATTCAGAACCAAATTAGTTCTTTCGCATAACTCTAAAACTTTTGAAATTGACATTTCTCCCAATTTAGAACTAAATTAGTTCTTTCGCATAACTCCAAAACTTTTTTATTTCTCCCAATTTAGAACTAAATTAGTTCTTTCGCATAACTCCAAAACTCTTTCAAGATATTCTAATTTAGAACTAAATTAGTTCTTTCGCATAACTCTAAAACTTTTTCAAGATAAATTAAGCATGTGTAATTAGTTCTTTCGCATAACTCCAAAACTTTTTCAAGGTAATTTAAGCATGCGTCAAATGATATTTTCGCATAACTCCAAAACTTTTTCAAGATAATTTAAGCATGTGTCAAATGATGTTCCAAATATAGAGAAATCATCCATAAATACTCGCATAACTCCAAAACTTTTTCAAGGTAATTTAAGCATGCGTCAAATGATGTTCCAAATACGTAGAAATCATCCATAAATACTTCTAATCCTCAATTCCTCCTGCAACCATAAATTGACATTTCTCCCAATTTAGAACTAAATTAGTTTTTTCACTCCAAAACTTTTTCAAGATAATTTAAGCATGCGTCAAATGATGTTCCAAATACAGAGAAATAATCTCCTGCAACCATAAATTGATATTTCTCCCAATTCAGAACCAAATTAGTTCTTTCGCATAACTCTAAATTGACATTTCTCCCAATTTAGAACTAAATTAGTTCTAACCATAAATTGACATTTCTCCCAATTTAGAACTAAATTAGTTCGTTCACATAACTCCAAAACTTTTTCAAGATAATTTAAGCATGCATCAAATGATGTTCCAAATACAGAGAAATCATCCATAAAAACTTCCAATCCATCATCAATTAACTTACTAAATATAGCTATCATACATCTCTGGAATGTTGCAGGTGCATTACATAATCCGAAAGGCTTTCTTAATTCCAAAAGGACTAGTAAATGTTGTCTTTTCTTGATCCTTAGGAGCAATAGGAATTTGATCGTAACCAAAAGGACTAGTAAATATTGTCTTTTCTTGATCCTCAGGAGCAATAGGAATTTGATGGTAATCAAAAGGACTAGTAAATGTTGTATTTTCTTGATCCTCAGGAGCAATAGGAATTTGATGGTAACCAGTATATCCATCTAAAAATAATAATATTTGTGCCCAGCAAGTTTATCTACTATTTGGTCTAAAAATGGTAAAGAAAAGTGATTTTTCTACGTGACAGTGTTTAATTTTCTATAATCAATGAAAATACGCCACCCAGTAACTTGTCTCGTAGGTATTAATTCATTATTTTATTGTATTTCAACAATCATTCCTCCTTTCTTAGGAACACAAAGAATTAGACTTACCCAAGCATTGTCTAAAATAGGATATATAATTCCAGTGTCTAACCCTTTTAAAATTTCCTTCTTGACTACTTCTTTTGTCTTTGGGTTTAATTTTCTTTGTGGATCAACTCTTGGTTTATATTGTTCATCTAATATAATTTTGTGCATACAGATCGAATGACTGTATATAATTCTAGTGTCTAACCATTTCAAAATTTCCTTCTTAATTACTTCTTTCATCATCGGCTTTAATCTCTTTTGTGGATTAACTCTTGGTTTATATTGTTCATCTAGTATAATTCTGTGCACATAGATCAAAGGACTGATTCTCTTAATATCAGCTAAGGTCCAACCAAAAGCTTTCTTATATCTTTTTAATGTATTCAAAAGTCTTTGCTCTTGCAAATCATTTAATTCTAAATATGTAATAAAAGGTAGTGTAGACGCGTCTCCCAAAAACACATACTTCAAGTGGTTAGGCAATATTTTTAACTCAAGTTCAGGTGGTTTTATAATTGATTTAGGCAATATTTTCAACTCAAGTTCAGGTGATTTTATAATTGACGGAACTAGATTCTTATCGGCATTTTATGTAATATCCAGCATCTCAAATCTTCCCTGAATATAATCTAATTCTTCATTTTACCTGTAATATCCAACATCTCAAATCTTCCATGAACATAATCTAATTCTTCATTTTCTATTTTTTCCAAAATAACTTCATCATCTGTTCTTTCTCTTCAAAATGTTCTTTAAAATGCTCGTTCATTAGATGTTCACTAATTTCCATGCAAAAACATTCATTATCTCTTTCAACAACAGGGTATTTCATAGATTTCGCAATGTTAAAAGTCACTTCTTGACCAATTATCTCTTTCAACAGCAGGGTATTTCATAGATTTCACAATGTTAAAAGTCATTTCTTGATTGTTAACTTTCATAGTTAATTCTCCTTATCTCTTTCAACAGCAGGGTATTTCATAGATTTCACAATGTTAAAAGTCACTTCTTGATCTTTAACTCTCATAGTTAATTCTCCATTTTGAACATCTATCATAGCTTTTCTAGCAACTAAAAATGGTCTCCCTAAAATGATAGGTATTTCCTTATCTTCCTCTATATCTAAAATAAAGAAATCCACAGGAAAGATAAATTTATCAACTTTTACTAACACATCTTCTACAACTCCCTTAGGATAAGTAACTGAACGATCCGCTAAGCGAAGAGTTACAAAAGTAAGTGAGACTTCTCCTAATCCTAATCTTTTGAAGATTGATAGAGGCATAAGATTAATGCTAGCTCCCAAATCACATAAAGCTCTTCCATAAAATGTTTCACTGATAGCACACGGTATAGTGAAACTGCCTGGATCTTTTAACTTTTCAGGAAGCTTTTTCTGAATAATTGCATGACACTCTTCGCTAAGTGCAACAGTCTCAATATCAGTGAACTTCTTTTTCTTGTTCAAAATATCTTTCATAAACTTCACATAATTAAGCATTTGCTCTAAAGCTTCTACGAAGGGAATATTTATCGTTAATTTCTTAAGAATTTCTAAAAACTTGGAAATTTGTTTATTTTGTTTATGTTGCTTCAATCTTTGAGGAAACTGTGGTGGAGATTTCTCCACAGTAATTTTCATTGGTGTAAGTGGATATTCTAAATCTGGGTATTCATGATCCGTTCCTTTTTCTGTATCCACTTTCTCTTTTTTCAGTTTATGTTCCTTTCAGCACTCTTATTTCTAATTCTTTTCCACTTCGTAATTGAATCGCTTTTATCTGTTCTTTTCCTTGATCTTTAGGATTTTGTTCCACAGTACTAGGAAAAGTTCCAAATGTTTGGTTACTAAGCACAGTAGCGATATGTCCTAATTGATTTTCAATATTCTTAATAGAATTTCCTTGATTTTGTGATTGATTTCCTTGAATTTGTAATTGATTTCCTTGACTCTGCAATTGTTGACCCATGTTTAATATCATCTCTTCCATATACAACTTATTTTCCTTAAATTTAGTGTTACTGTTAAATTCTGGAGGATAAGAAGGTCTATAATTAACATTTCCATGGTTGAATGAATTTCCTAATGGGTTAACTGGGTTGTTCGCCCATTGTTGATTTGTAGAAGAATTATTATTCAAATTAAAATTTGGATGATTCTTCCAACCTAGGTTAGAATAGTTCGAATACGTGTTGTTGGGTCTATTAATAGCATTTAAAGTCTCATATAAAGGTTGAACATCCACAAATTGCCCAGATGAATTCCCTTCCATCATAGTTGTTGGAGAATAATTCATCCCATAATGATCTAATTTCTTTGATATTGCAGCAATCTACGAAGCAATCCACAAATTGCCCAGATGAATTCTCTTCCATCACAAGAGGTGTTGGAGAATAATTCATCCCACAATGATCTAATTTCTTTGATATTGCAGCAATCTGCGAAGCTAACATAGATATTGCATCAGAAGCATGGACACTAGCTACTCTTTTATGATTTATCCTTTCAAAGGGCCATTGAAAATTGTTGGTAGACATCTCTTCTATTAATGAATAAGCCTCATCAAAAGGTTTTGACATTAAAGAACCACCAGCCATTCTCTTCTATTAATGAATAAGCCTCATCAAAAGATTTTGACATTAAAGAACCACCAGCCGCAACTTCTATAATTGATCTAAGTGATCCCACTAATCCATTATCAAAAGTTTGAATTATCAACCAATCTGGTAACGAATGATGAAGGCACTTCCAAAGAAGATACTTAAATCTCTCACAAGCTTCATATATTGACTCTCCATCAATCTGAAAAAATGATGTTATTTCATTTTTAAGTTTAGCAGTTTTGAATGGAGGGAAATATTTGGATAGAAATTTTTATGAAAGTTTTCCCCAAGTTCTAATAAGTCCAGGTGCTAACAAATTTAACCACATCTTAGCCTTATCCCTAAGTGAAAAAGAAAATAGTCTAAGTCGAACAACATCGTTTGAAACTCTGTCATATTTAAAGGTAGCACAAAGTTCTAAAAAACTAGCGAGGTGTAAATTAGGATCTTCATTTGGTGTACCTTCGAATTGATTGTTTTGTACCATTTGGATAATAGCAAGTTTAAGCTCAAATGAATTAGCAGCTACATTAGGATTTTGGATAGATAAGAGAATTTCATCTGCTGTAGGATTTGCATAATCTTGTAGAGCTCTAGGTTGGTGTTCATTTTCTATTCCTTTATTGTTTACGTTGTTTTCCATTGTCTCAGGATTTCTAGGTTCTCTTCTTAGGCTTCTAATCTTTCTAACAGTGCGTTCTAATTCTAAATCATAGGGTATAAGATTTTCAGGTCCAAAATTAAGCATACAATTGAAATCAGTACACATAAAAAATAAATAACGAAATATGAAAATAAGTTACAATTCCAGTAAAAATTTTTTAATAGTCCTAATTTATCCGTTACTTTAATTATGATTCTTGTTTACTTCTCGGCAACGGTGCCAAAAAACTTCACAGCGACTTTATATATACTTAAAAATACAAGTATTTAATACTACTGCTAGAAGATTTAATTCTTGAGCAACAACACCAAAAACTTGACAACGGTTATAGATTCGATAAAGATGTAGATATAAAATATTCAATGATGGTAAAGTCACATTAACGCAAGTATACGTATCACTCAAGTAATATAGGGCTCTAATGGAGTCCTAGATATCGATCCCGCAGGGAGTAATATTAGAGGCTACGAACTAAGATTTTAGAAAATTAATACTTAATCACAACAATATAATCCAAATTGTTTATCTATCGCTAATAGGCAATCAAAATAACTATTTAAATTTTTAATAACTCTTAAATAACTAATTATACTAATGAGGTTTTTAATGTGATATTCAATATATCTCTTAAATAACTAATTATACTAATAAAGTTTTTAATGTGAAATTCAATATATAAGAAAGCATCCTTCTCCTTGTCGGAAATTATAGTGAATGGATAAAGTGAATCAGTTCAAATTGTATTGTGCCAAATAGGAGCATATCTATTCTTTACCCTTTGGTCCAGGCATAAAGAACATTAACTAATCTTATGCTTGGTTACTGAATTTGCGGCTAGGCTGAGAGGATATTGGTTGTCACTTTGGAGCTCCCACATTCCCCTTGCCTGAGGGCTAACATCTACACTTCAACATCCAAATGATAGGAGCGAATTGGGGATTTTAGTCTGTCACTCTAAAATCTCTAACTCTACGCCCGATAATTTTATTTCCTTATTTATTTGTACCCAACTTCTAAGGGCTTTGACCTCCCTGAATCTTGGATGTAATCTTCACTTTAGTTGTCAAACTCAACATATTTTAATAAATCAATTGGCCAGATTGAAAGTAAATTAAGATCAAAGTGAAAAGATCATCACAACTTCTTTAACATTTTC
>JXCR01073558.1:15470-41296 GCA_002079205.1 Phalaenopsis hybrid cultivar | reverse complement strand
TATATATATATATATATATATATATATATATATATTGTTGCGGGAATTAAAACATGCTTATAAAAGAAAGTATGAAATACAAGTTTGAAGTGTGTCTACTTGATATTTTAGTGGCAAATTATAATAAGTCCAGACGTCCTTCAAGATTTTCAACGGATCATGAAGGAGTCCCTGGAATTATCTTGAGTTCATTTTGGTCTTATTACGTTTATTATATATTTCATTCAATTAATACCCTTATGCTCAATGAATTATGATGTTTTGATTATCTCTTAAGTGGGGTAATTATCACTTGATATATCATTTATGAATTATATGGGTAAAGGCTCTTGGGGACAACTTGACTTAATTAAGGAGTTTAATTAATTTGATTTTCAAGACATGGGCTTGTAGTGTTTTGAAAAGTTTTAAATTAATTATAAGTTATTTTCTAAACCTCATTAGATAAAATTTTGATTAAGCCTAGTTGACTACTAAGCCCTTAAGATTTAGTGGATAAATTTGTAATTTTGAGAAAAAAGGATTTTTTTCTTAATCCATATCATAAATTATGAATCATTTCAAAACCATTAGTCGTGGCTTAAAATCAGTGAGTTATGATCTTCTAAAATCAAACCCCTTACCTTAGTATCTTTTTATTTAAATATTCTTCAAAATTACATTAATTTTGAAAATTTGCAAATTTATCTTTTTAGAAGATCAAAGTGAGATTGGTTACTACCATTTATGTCTTCTATATTTCAATTATCAAAACACATCAACTAAGATCACTTGTTGCCCATTTAGTCCTTTGGTTAAGCCTAAATATTAATTAAGCCTTAAATTCCAAAATTACCCTTTTGCCCCTAAGGTCTTAATACCCTATAATTCATTAAATTAGACTCAAACGACTTGAAAATTTTATGCTACCTCACTCATAGGTTAATTAAAACATGAGAGGAGAAAATGTGATTTTTCCAAAACTATTTAATTTTATAATTATTTTTAATGCAAAAATAAGGATTTTCAATGCAATTTAATAACTCAGTCAAAATAAAACTTCTATCCTTAAAAAATTTTTTGAGGCTTCACTTAGGTTAGAGTACCACTTGACCAATTTTCATAATTTTTAGAAATTTAATTTAATTATTAGAATTATTTGTTGATTTTGAGTATTAATTAAATATAAAATAATAATTAATTGGAAAAATAAGTTTTATATTTTTTATTAAAACTCTCTAAGTCCAAGGAACACAAAGAAACAAATTTCATATTTTTATGGCTTATATTTAAATTATTGTAATTATTTTTTAGTGAAAATTAGAGAAAATTCATTTTTTAAGCTTTTAAAATTAATATATGGACTTAGAAAATTAGGAAAATTATTTTAATTAATCCCAAGTGCTTAAGAAGTAAAATGTCACTTTTTGTGTTTTTTATAATTTTACAATTTTTATGATTTTTAATTAATTTTTAATCATTTAAATGCTAAAAAATGACTCAAAAATGAAGTGTTTATTTTAATTTCAATTTTATTTTTCTTAAGCTCCTTTGGTCATAAGGAACTCCCAAAACCAATTTGATAATTTTTTGAGTTAGATTTTAATTATTATAATTATTTCAATGCCAAAAATGTGATTTCACTTACTTAATGCATTTGAATGGTCAAATTAACTCCAATTGACTTGAAAGTTTTATTGGAAGCTCTTCTAACATTAAGTTATAGTGGAGAATGATTTTCATGTCATTTATATTTATAATTACTCCAAATTAATTTTTTTTACTATTAGAGTTAATGACAATTAGGGCTATAATTAATGAGTTAAACTAAGTTTATATTTTTCCTAGGATCCTGTGACTATGGTGAACTTGCCAAAATAAGTTTTGTATTTTTTTGTTGAGTATTTTAATTATTATAATTTTTATACCAAAATAGAGACCATTAACTTTAAAATTAGATATCTCTAGTTAGGGATGACCCCTGATTTTAGAAAAATCAGAGGAGATGCTAAATAACAGAGACATCAAAAGCACCATGGTCCCATGCCATGGTGAAATGTCTATGCAAATGGAGAATCAAAATAAGAAAAATACTATTTAAGTAATTAAAAATAAAATATGCTTCAAATGAACATGAAAATATTTCCATATTGTTCTCCTCTCTTCACTGAGCAACAAGGTATTTTTATTTTATTTTTGTGATTTTTTTACACAAAGTTATAGATTTTTTAAGTTATGGCTATTTAAATAAATAAGAAAATGTGCTTAATTTCCTACTTATCCTACTCAGCCTCGTACAAGTCAAAGAGACGTGTGTCGCCGTGAAATTGGGCACCGCCATCTGCCTCAGCTCCTCCTTTTTGAACCACAGCTTCGTTGGGCGTGATCAGGACCCTCCAAGCGATACACACTCAATTAGACAGTGCATGGTCATTGTCCCCGATGAGTCAAGCCCACAAACCGTCCATTTTCAAACGTTAATATCTCACTTAATTCTTAACTAAATCAAGTATTGTTTGTTCCTATAGACTTTTCTTGACTAAGAGAGCATATCCATACGGTTAATCAACTCTATGCTCATGGAGAGTGAAATGAAGCTCGGTTTAGGGTTGAGTTTCAATACCTTGGTCCAAGAGGGGAAGGCTCGATTTGATGCTTGTGGAAGCTTCATGGGAATCCCAAGAGCCTAGGTATGGAGCCTCCAGCTGTGGTGAATTGCTTATATATTAAATTTACCATGGCCAATTTAGGGGTTCGATCAAAGTCCACCTTAGAGTGCTCTGGTGATGGGGCTTTATGAGATATTTTCCTTTCTCACTATGGGGATGGTGTGGGTGCAATTAATTTGAATTTGATGGAGGATTGGGGGGTGGGTGTCCTGTTTCGACCTTGAACTTGAGCTCCAAAATTGAGCTAGAAAAGTTGCTTTAGTGGCTAAGGGTGTTTGAGTTAAGCTCGAGGGGTCTCAAGGAAGCTCTGGAAGCAATTTGATAGAGTTTTCCCGAGGAACTTCAAGCTCTCTTTCTTTGGCCATGGAGTGGGGGGGTTTAAATAGATAGGGAAGGATAGGCCACTAGGGGCAATTGATGGGTGCTTTAGGTTGCTTATGTGGATGCCAGCAAGGTGCGAAAATCCAATTAGGATGAGACAACTTGGATAGGTTTAATTTTGAGTTTTGGCCAAGGTGAGATTTTTTATTTTAGGTTTTCAGGCAGCCTAGGTGGGCCGGTCAGGGAGGGGTCACCATCTGACTTGGGGAGGTCATGGCTTGGTCTTGGTGAATTCAATTGGGGTTGGCCATGTGTAAAGGCATGGGATTTAAATAGTATGGGGAAAGTGGTCATTTTGGGTCAAATTAGGTCAAAGCATGGTTTAGTTTGGGTTCAGCCGCCAAGGTTGTTCTTGGGCTGAAGAGGATCAGATGGTTCAGCTAAAGTGGTGTGGAGAAGTCCCCATCCAAGTGATTTGAAAAAGTATGAGGTTTAGAGGATTCATTAAAAGGTTAAAAACCTTTTTAAAGAAGCTTAAAAGTGGATTTTCCTCTTGACATTAATAGTTTGATGATGTGGCATGGCTCTCAAGGCCTATCTTTGGCTTGGGAGTGGTTGCATGGCTTACCTTTGGCTTGGCTAATTTTCATGAGAAGGAATTTTGAATTTTTGGTATATTTTTGTGGAATTTGTCATGAAGCTTGATTTAGAATGAATTGATCATGAGATCAAAACTTAGGAAGTGATGATTAAATAGATGATGAAGGGAAGGGTTGTCATATGGGCTTTGGACTTGGGCCTTTGGAATTAGATGTTGTGGGCTTGGGTTTTTAGGTGCTAGAGGTTAGGACCAACATGTGAAACTTCAAGTTGAGCAAAGAAATGTTTAGATATTCTAATGGCGAGGTTCCTTTTCTAGTTCTCTAGGAGTAATCAACAATAAAGTCCTATGGCTAGATCCTAGGCTACTAAAGAGGAAAAAAATTAGACCTCAACCAAAAATGAGGTCAACAATCATCATAATGAATTATAAATTATCTCAAAATTATTAGTTGGGGGTTTAAAATTAGTGAGTTATGATCTTCCAAAATCAAACCCTCACCTTAATGTCTCCTTATTTAATGTTCTTCCAAAATTCATTAATTTTGACAAATTACACATTTATCCTTCTAAGATCAAAATGAGTTTGGTTACTACCACTTATCCCTTTTTGTTTCATTCATTAAGATATGTTATTTAAGATCATTTATTGCTCATTAAGCCCTTTGATTAAGCCTACATAATAATTAATCCATAAATTCTGAAATTATCCATTTGCTCCTAAGGCCTTAACAGCCTATAATTCATTAAATTAGACTCAAATGACTTGAAAATTTTGATATTACCTCAATCATGGGTTAATTAAAACTTCAGAGGAGAAAATGTGATTTTTCTGAATTTATTTAATTTTATAATTATTTTCAATGCAAAAATAGGGATTTTCAATGAAAATTTAATAACTCAATCAAAATAAAACTTCTATTCTTAAGAAAACTATTGTAGTTTCACCTAGGTCAGAGGACCACTTGAACCAATTTTCATGATTTTTAGAGGTTTAATTTAGTTATTAAAATTATTTGCTTTTTAGCATTAATTAAATATAAAATAATATTTAAGTGAAAAATTAAGTTTTATATTTTCATTAAATCTTTCTAAGTCCAAGGAACCCAAAGGGAAAATATCTATATTTTTATGGCTTATATTTTTAAGTATTAGAATTATTTTAGTGAAAAAATAGAGAAAATTCATTTTTATGCCTTTAGAATTAATATCTTGACTTAGAAAATTAGGAAAATTATTTTAATTGGTCCCAAGTAATCAAGAAGCCAAATGTGACATTTTAGTGTATTTTTACTATTTCTTAATTTTTTATGATTTTTAATTATTTTTTAATTATTTAAATGCTCAAAAATAGCTCAAAAGTAAAGTATTTATTTTAATTCAAATTTTATTTTTATTAGTTTCCTCTGGTCATAAGGAGCTTCCAAAATCAATTTGGTAATTTTTTTAGTTGTATTTTAATTATTAGAATTATTTTAATGCCAAAAATGTGTTTTCACTTAATTAATCCATTTAAGTGGTCAAATTCACTCCAATTGAATTAAAGTTTTTATGGGGAGCTCCTCTAATATTAAATTAAAGTGTGGAATAATTTTTATGTCCTTTACATTTTAATTACTCTAAATTAATTTTCTTTTCATTTTTAGGGTTGGTGACAATTAGGGTTATTTTTAATAAGTTAAATCAAGTTTATATTTTTCCTAGGGTCATCTAACCACAGTGAACCTAACAAAATAAGTTTTATATTTTTTATGATTATTTTAATTATTATAATTTTAATACCAAAACAGGGACCATTAACTTGAAAATTAGATATCTCTAATTAGAGATGCCCCATGAACTTGAAAAAGTCAGGAGAGATGCCTAACAATAGATACATCAAAAGCCCCATGGTCTCATGCCATGATGAAATATCTATTCAATGGAGAATCAAAATAAACCACTATTTAATTAATTAAAAATTATATATGCATCCAATATACATGAAAATATTTTCACATTGTTCTCCTCTGTTTACTAAGAAAGAGGGTCCTTTTATTTTATTTTAGTGATTTTTCTACAAAAAAATATAGTTTTTTGAAGTTTTGGCTATTTAAATAATTCAAATAAACCCTAATTTTCTACTTAAGTTACGCGGCGCCACCTCAACCTAGGCAGATCCAAACTTTCCACGTGGCGTCTTCCAGTTCAGCGCCGCCAGACATCTCAACGATGACTCGGCCTACGGTTCACGTTTCAATCCTTCGTCCAGCGTAATCTCATCCGTCCATCCAATACATGCTCGATCCAACGACACTCCATCATCGTCCCCAAAGCCCTAGCCCAAGAATCGTCCAACTTCTAGGCTTAATATCTCTCTCGATACTTAACCAAATTAAGTGTGATTTGTTTCTATAGACTCTTCTTGACTATGAGAACATATCCATATGGTTAATCAACCCTTAAATCAACTCTATAAGCATGGAGAGTTAAATGAAGCTTGGTATAGGGTTAGGTTTCAATACCTTTGCCCAAGAGTTGTGCCCTTGATTGGGTGCTTCTGAAAGCTTGCCTTGAGTCCATAGAGCTCCAAGATAAAGCCTCAAGCAATGGTGAAATGCTTAGAACCAAATTCGACCAAGGCCAATTTAGGGTGTTGATCAAAGTCCACCTTATGGTGCTCTGGTGATGGGGCTTTTGTGGGGGATCTGCTTTTCTCAATGTGGGGATGGCGTGCGTGCAATTAATTTTGATTTTGTTGGGGTTTTTGAGATGTCCTATTTCGGCCTCAAATTAGAGTTTGAAAATTGGCTTGGTTCTGTGGAGGAGAAGGCTGGATTATGGTTACATTGCACTTAAGAGGTCTTGAAGAAGCTATGGAAGAAATTTGGCAGTCTCCCCAAGGATTTTCAAGCTCTCTTCCTTTAGCCATGGATGGTGGGTTTTAAATAAAGGGGGAAGGTGCAAAATAGTGGGTGCTTGTGGAGGAGAGGCCACCAAGGGAAATTAGTGGGTGCTTTAGGTTGCTTATGTGGATGCCGGCAAGGTGCAAAATATCAATTGGGATGGACAGTTTAGATGGGTTTAATTTTGAGTTTTAGCCATGACAGAGCACTTGGCCATGGCTTTTTCGACTACCTAGGTGGCCGGTCGGTCAGGCTCAGGTCACCATCTGACTCAAGGAAGTCAAGGCTTGGGTTTGGTGAAGTCAATTCTGGTTGGAAATGTGTAAATGCATTGAATTTAAATAGTATGTTGAAGGGCTATTTTGGGTCAATTCATGGTTTGAGTTCGGGTTCACCACTCAAGGAAGGTTTGGGTGCTGAGGAGAATCAAGTGGCTCAGCTGAAGTGGTGTGGAGAGGACTTCATCTAAAGGATTTTGGCTAAGCATGGGTTTAAGTGTCTCATTAAAAAGGTTAAAACCTTTTTAAGGAGGCTTGAAAATGGTTTATCCTCTTGCCATTAATAGTTTGATGAAGTGGCAAGGCTCACATTTCTTTTCTATGGCTTGGGAGTGGCTTGGCTAATTTTCATGAAAAGGAATTTTGGATTTATTTGGTATTTTTGTGGAGTTTGTCATGAGGCTTCATTTGGAAAATTTTGATCATGAATTAAAAACTTTAGGAATGAATTTAATTGAATGAATGATGAGAAGAAATAAAATTATCATGTGGGCTTTGGATTTGGGCTTTTGGAGGTGGGCTTGGGCTTTTGAAATTGAAATTGATTTTAGGTTAATATTTGGGCTAATTGAATTTTTAGTTTCATGTAAGATTGTGTCATTAAGGCTTTGAAAGAATTTCAAGTGATTTTGAATTGAATTGGGAGGTTAATTTGAGGAATTTATACATATGGTCAAAATTGGGGCTTTTTTATTTGAATGAAATTGGGCTTGTAATTGGATCAAATTGGGCTTTAATTTTGTTTATATTAGGATTGGGATGCTAAATTTTGATTTGGAATTGAAATTGGGCAAGATTGTGGTCAATTGGGCCAAAATTGGGGATAATTTTGGGACATTTGGGCCTTCAAGGGCAAGTTGGAGCTTTTGGTCAAATTGGACTAATTTGGTCAAACTGGGTCAAATTTGTATCAAAATTGAAATCGGGAATATTTGGGAAGATTTTGGAATTTTTGAAATTTTTAGGTCATGAGGGGCATTTTGGTAATTTTGGCAATTTTTTAGGGCATTTTGAAATTTTGGTAATTTTGGTGAATTTAGGAATTGGAGAGTGGTTTGAGATTATTTTTGGACAAATTTGAGTGTTTTGGGTAATTTTGGGATTTTTGGCAAAAATTAGGTTTGTAGGGGTATCTTGATAATTTGGTAGTTTTGGGCTTAAATGGGCCAACAAGCCATGAAGTCAAGTTAAACAAATAGGAGTCATGTGAGGACCCATTTTGGATGCTCAATATATTGGTTCTAACCCTCTTAGCCAAAGACTAGGGGTATAGGTTCATCCATATGAGCTTTCCAAAATGAGTCAGGAGACCAACTTAAGGGATCCTAGGTTTTGGGGTATGTGAAAGAGTGTGTAGTGTGTGCAAGTTAGCCCCACAAAAACGAGCTCACCCAGGGTTAGTCCTAAGGCCTGACCATCCTATGGGGGACTCTTCTAAGCTCCTTCATATCGACCCCACCTACTAAGTGCTAGAGGTTAGGACTAATATGCGGAACTTCAAGTTGAGTAAAGAAGAGTTTGGAATTTCTAATGATGAGGGTTCCTTTTCTAGTTCTCTAGGAATAGTCAACAGGAAAATCCTATGGCTAGACCCTATGCCACTAAAGAGCAAAAACTATATCTCAAGCATAAATGAGGTCAAAAGCTTTAGATCCCTTGAATCTTTAAAGCGGGGTTGAAATTGGTGACCCTAATAAAGTCATATGCTAGCCCTTACCCTTATACTACACATGCACTTAGATGTTGTGAATAAGACTCTATTCAACAAATGGTGTGTTGGGCTAGGATTAGGATACTAAGTAGTGTTTTTGATGTCTTCATTATTGTTCTCTGTTAGTTTGGTTGCCCTAGCCAGATATCTTTTTGAGTGATGATTTTGTGTGTTTACTTAGTTTGATACAAACACAGTAGTATATTAGTGGCGGTCTTCTTATAGGGAGTCATGTCTAAACACACAAACACATATAAAAAATGGAGGAGCAAGTAATGATTTAAAAACTAACATTTTATGCAGGTGTTGTTAAGAGCTCCTCCCGTCAGGCATGACTCATATGTGTTGCATGATATAACCCGTGCTAACTTTTCTGTAGGTCGAGTCTTTTTTTTTTAATTTTATCATGTATTTGATAGTCTATAGGAATGAGTATATATTGGAAATAAGATACTAGCATGAGTTTCAAGGTGCATTGGACATTGAGCCATGTGACAGTGACTAGAAGCAGAAGCTTGTGTCTCATACCTTAACTCAGAATTCATATTTATGTATAGAATTAGGACGGGCATGTATATGTGGAGTCTGACCACTTTTCCATCTTTTTTGAGATATGCTGTCAACCTAGCATCACCTTCATGTTATATATTTTGTTTGACTTGTTTTACTTGGTGCAGACTTTACTCTTTTTTGGCTTGTGGTTTGTTTAGGTTCTTACAAAAATGCAATCTTGGCTCATTGAGGACCCTTAAATATATATTTTCTATAAAAAAACCTAGTGATAAAAAATTCAAGATAAATTAAAATTTAGGATTAAGTTGTTTCAATTTTAAAATAAGCACTAACTTTTTTGCATGTACTTCGGTCTAATTTTAAAATGGGTTGCATTGCTTGGATATCATTCCATTTCATTCTTAATAGGGCATCTACTTTTAAATTTAATTGCAAATTGCCTATCCCGAGAAGAAGCCCCCATGCTCCTTCAATTGACTTGGTCAAGCATAAATTTCTATATAACAGGTTGTCTAGTACGACAAGGGTGTTAGAGGCTCCCCCGATTCAAACGTGGGCTTAAGTCCTTTGTGGAGTAGTTCTAGCTTTGTAGCTGGACCACCTTCCTCTCTTCACTCTAGTGGTATCTCCGTCATTTAATTGATGGGTATAAGTTTGACCTTCAACAAATTCTTCCTTTTAGAGGGTCATAGGAACTAGACTTTCCTTCTTTTGACTTTAGAGTTTTTGAGGTTCCCTTAGACCACGCAATTCATAGATTGCTGATAAGGAATCTCTGGTCTGGTTCGGTCTACTACTTTCACGACCAGATAGACATAAGTTCTCCATAGTTTGGGATGACAGATCAATGGTATCGTGACCTATCTACCTCTATCTAATTAGGGATTCCTCCTCCTTTCAGTTGACACCTTCTTTGAGCCCTATTGATTCTCTTGAAAAATTATTGGTATCGTCTCAAAGGCCCCACATGCCTAGGAGTCGCCGCCCATAGTAGATACAGTGATTCACCCTCTGCCTTATGGCTCAATACATGTATCAAAAGCATTACGATTCTACCACTCGGGATGATTAAAATCCTTTAGTTTCTCAAATAACCAGATATGATAAATTTTGTACGCATGACTATCTTTATCGAGGTTATTCTTGAGCTTCCCCCAAGATCTAATTAACCAAAGTAATATGTTCCTTTGGGAGCTGCTTTTGACCCAGAACAAACAAAAAAAACTTGATTCTCTGCTTGTGGGTTGCTTCCATAGGTTTTTCTTCGCGGATGTGTTTCAAGAGAATTTTTTATCTGATCTTATTTGAGACGTACGCTCTTTGACTATCATGCAAAGGTTACCTTGTAAAATTTCTCTTCATTTTTTAATTTTCCTATTTTTGTCATATTTTCTTCTTTCCATTTCCTCTATAAAGAGAGACTTATTTGGAAGGAGAATTACATGATGATGATAAGACAAGCCGACAACTCTAAAAAGTTCACTAAAAGTAACTAAAACAATACATACTGATGAAAATAATTCTGATATGATGACAAAAATATTATCTAAAGATAAATTTATGGTACGAAGAATCGAAGGAATGGGTAAGCCTTATCTCCATGTGATTGGGAAGGGAGAATTGTTGTGGGTTCCTCCCACGTGAAGGAAAAAAGTTGTTTAGTTTGGGAAAGATACAAATTATTATTTTTCCTTGTTAATAAAAAAAAATCTCTATTTTTTTCAGTAAGAAACATCAACCGTCTCTCTCCCATTTCGACTCTTCTTTCTGCTCCCTCTCTCTCTCTTTGCATTTTACGAATACAGGGAAGACCTACGATTTCATGGCATTTGGTGGCAGGAGTTCCTCTCACGACTCGGAGTATTTCAGGGCAAGAGCATGAAAGGAATCCATAGTAAGAAAATTTCATTTTTCTTGAACTAGGTGAGATTACCAAATCTTTTGTATTTTATAGAGTTGACATATACCACCTATTTTTTTCTAAGAGTGTTCAAGAGAAGAACTTTGCATGTCTATTAAGTTGATTAGTAGAAGTGTTTAAGTGGCCTACAGGTACTGTGATTTTTACTCTATGACAGAGGGTTTTCATGTTAAAATTTGGTGTTGCTTTATTTTTTTTTTGTTTCATCAATTCTGTTGTGGGTGTGCTTGTGGTGTTGTGGATTTTTTGGCTTTCCTTAAACAACAAAGTGAACAAGTGAGCAATAATAAATATCAATATGTTGTGTCTTATTAATGAAACGATCTTTTTATTTATAAAAGATGAAGTACAATATAATGATGTTATATTTTTACATCTATTTTAATAGGAGTTGTACAAAGTGTTATATTTATTTTACATGTATGAGCCTATCATTTGACTGCTCTGAGCTTGATTGGTTTTAGACTGGTAGGACCGACTAGGTCTGCTAGGCTTGGTTGGTATTGTCAATCAGCCAACTTGATTGACTTTAGGTCGGTCGGACTGGCTCGATTGGCATAACCGATTGGCCCATCTACTTTGGCTAAGAGCCCTTGATCCATGGTGAGGAGCTCCTATTGGTAGAGTGACGTCGTACTATCAGGTAGAGGGTTAATCACCATAACATGTGAAGTAGTTCGCTCTTCAATGAGGAGAGCCTGAGGGATGGTTATAAGTTTCTTTGTTGCATTGTCAATAGTTGTTATTGCGGAGTTGAATCTTTTCGTTGATCGACTCTTAATAGTTAGTGGGGAGACTATTGGACCCCACTAGTATAATTGGAGATGTCAAGGAAATAGATTTACCATCAGGGCGGCTTCTTCATAGTGATTGGCTTGGATGGCTTTCTGTATCTTTTTGATCGAACAGTTGGACTTCGTTGATTTGATCACTTTTTTATTCTCCTCGTGGCTAAATCGTCTTTGGCCTTACTGTCTTTAACTTGGACAGTTGCATTTAATTGGCTTTAGCTTTAGCTCAAATGACTATATCATGTCAGATAAGTGTATCTCATAATCTTCTGTCTGTGGGTTCTCCTTCATTGTACTCTAATTTTTCCGCAGTTGAACATCCATGGAGTTCACACCAGCAAGGCACTTTCACTAATAAAGCAGAAGTAGCGTACTTTTTTTTTATTTGATATTTTAGCGTACTTCTAATGTAATATTAAGGCACATTTACATGGATACCACCCAAAACTTATGTATTCACATTTCCGACATCTAAATATTACTTTTGACATTTATAATAGCTAAATCTTTCATATCCCATAAAATAAATATTACTATTACAATTTAAAAAGGTAATGTATTCTTTTTTCATGCATATGTAAGATGTCTGCTTGTAAAAAATTAATTTAGGTGTTAGTTATGTAAATACATAGAAATTGAGTAGTACAGAGATAAGACACTCGATGGGAAAAAATTATAATGAATTCCACTGACAGAAAATCATAAGATCCACTTTTCCAACCGAGAAAAGGTACCCAAGCCAAAGCCAGTAACATCAAAGTCGATCGAGTCACGAGGATGACAAAAATGTTATCAAATCATCAAAGTCTGAAAATTCGATCAGAAATGATGCAAAGAGAAGTATGAGCTAACCACCACAAAGAAGAGGAAAGATATTGTGGAGTGCGTGGAGCCGGATGCACTTCTCATTTGGAAATCTCTCTTGTGAATGTTATTTGGCTGTTAATTATTTTAATTACTCCACTAAAGTTTCCTTTAACGCCTCCCGGTTTTTCTTCCCGCACCCGCCATCTCCTCACGCGCTACCACGTCCCCAGCTTTTGGCAAACGTCTGGCTTTTTTCTCTTTATAAAAGGGCAAAAGCCTACAGGAAGATTCTACCTTTTCTTCTGCTAGTCCTGCAGAAAAAAAAACATAGTGCGATTTCTTTGTAATCATCCAGGCGACGTGCTGTAATACCCGGCTAATAAAATCTTAACTTTGAATTTGTTGAATCGCGTAAATTTTTGTGTTCCGCTGTGTGTTTATGTTTTATGAATTTCTCATTCTAATTTTGTCGCTTTATTGTCTTCGCTTTTCAACACAGATCTAACCAGTCACATAGTATCTCCAATCATATCAGGGAAGTTCATAAGTCTCTTCGCCTATTTTCAAGAGTTGATCCAAGGAAGAATCTAGTTCCAAAATATCAAACACATCCCATGGATGCCCCAGAGGCTCCTCATCAAGGACCAAGAGCTGACAACCAGATTAGATCAACCGACCGGCAACGCCGACTGAGCCTAGCCAATTGATCGACCCTATCAACCAGAAGCCAGCGAACCGAGCCAGCGAGCAGCCGAGCAATTGGCTCACATGTATAAAATATTAAGAATGCTCTATACATTCGCCAATCCCATTAAAGCATGATAAGAATATAACATCAATATATTAACTCTCACCCTATAAATAAGAAGATCATTTCATGAATAATACACGACATATTACTGTTCATTATTGTTCGCTCATCTCCCATATTCTCCCTCTTATCTTACGTTCTATATATTGGGGTGTGATTCACAGAAAAATCAGGATTCGTCAAGAAAATGCACATAATTTTGTATAAAAATCATTAGACATTTTTTTTATTTGCTTAAAAAAGGCTTCTTAAAAGTTATTCATGCTATTCTAAATATCTTGCATTCTTTTTTTTTCAATTTTTTCTGTTCACTCATGGGTTCATTTGGATATCAAATATTGGCCATTGCTTCAATTATTATTTTATTTATGTTTTATCTGCGCTCATAGCAAGTGTGATCCATAATATAGAAATTAATGCTCGTAAATAGAGATATTATATAAGCTATTTACTACGAACGAGTGTTAAAATTCATGGCGGTAGAGTAATAGCGTTGCACAAGAATTCATCACACACTCAAACAATAGAAAATAATCAATAGAAACACCAAATATTTTTACGTGGAAAACTTATAAAGGGAAAAACCACAGGGCCCGGCCTAACTTAAGCGACCCACTATAAATTGAAGATTACAAGTGTAGTACCTTGTCTCATAAGGAGGAAAGAGTTCACAATCTTCAGAACTACAAAGTCGATAGGCGGATGAACTTGTAGCAAGAAATAGGCAGCGACTGATGGTAATTGATCTCAGCCTGCAAGTGGTGTTCGACAATGGTTAGTGGTTGTCAATAATTACATGAATGATGCTGGACTTAAGCTCCTCTAAGTTTCAAGCTCTTCTTCAGGCTTAAAACTTTTCTCCACCCTCTCATGGGAGGGGTAAGACTCTATTTATAGAGTTTAGTTGCAATTAATGTAGGAATATGAATCACTTTGATTGAATTACTCTGAAAAACTTCCCTTGATCATATAGTGTTTGATGGACATTTGAGTGTCTTAACGATGTCTGAATTGAGCAATTTAGGGCTCGTTGTATTCATCTTGCCAATACGCTAGATTCAACTATGGGCTCTCCCGATTCAAAATTCATTTGCCCTTTTAAATATGCCTGAAAAGTATCTAAAAATTGTTTAATGTCTTGATATGAGTTTGATTTCACTTGGATTAGACCAATTTTGGTATCATTGGGTCATCTCATTGACCCGAGCAGTTTGAGTATAAGCTTGCTGAAATCAAAGTTCTAGATAAATATTTATTAAAGTTTGAATGTTTCTTGCTCAAAGAGGTGCATTGAGATCCGTGCAATACCTCGAGATTCATGCAGGATGATGAGAATTTCTTGATTATGTATCAGTTGTCCTCTATTTTTAGCCAAGACTAACTTCGTAGTAAAAAAAATATCAAAATTTAGAATACTTTATATTTCATTTATGAATATATAGATATATGTATAATTTATATTACTTTTTTGATGTAATATAAGAATAAATAGATACATATATTAGTTAAAAACCTACGTATCTTGCATGTGATATGATATGGTTAAAATATAAAGAATATTCTTTGGTATTTTGGAAAGGTTGGAGACAATGGGTTGGAGACTAGGGCTCTTAAAAAAAGTTCGTTGTTCACAAACAGTTCGTGTTCAGTTCGAGAGGGAGTTCATGTTCGATTCGTTCGATAAACAAACGACACGAACATGAACAATTTTTTTGTTCAGTCTGTTAAACAAAGCAAACACGAATAGTGATGTGTTCGTTCGTGTTTGATTCGTTATTTTTTTAAATATAAAATAATTTAAAATAATTATATATAAAAAATTTAAGATATTTTAAAAATAATTTTTTATTGTAAAAATTTAACATATTTTAAATAATTAAATCCTATAAATTATAATTTATAATAAATTATTAATAACAATAATATATATTAGTCTTAGTTATATTAATATAAATATTAGAATATTTTAATTAATATAAATATTATAATATTTTAAAAATCCGCAAACAAATCTTAATATTTTCGAACAATTCGAACATTTCGAACAAATCAAACAATTCGAATAATTCGAACAATCCGAATAATTTGAACAATTCAAACAATATGAACCATTTAGATAATTCAAACAATTCAAACATTCCAAACAATTTAAACTTATTTCGAACAAATCGAACCGAACAAGGACAACACCATTAACGAACAATTCTGAACACGAGCTTATTTCAAACACAATTAATTTCAAGGTTCGTTTACACCCCTAATGGAGACAATGGAAAAGTTATGGGAAAAGGGCACATGAATAAAAAACACAAATTGTAACCAAATTTCAAGAGTAAAACAGACGAATTATTAATAAAGCTAAGCTTTATTAATTATAAAAGACTTATAGACAACAAATAAAATTAAACAACTAATATAAAACAAAATATAATAATAATAATAATAATAACTGATTCTTTCTTAGCGGATGGAAATAAGAGTGTTGTTCCTCAGAATTCAATAATGAAGATGCTATTGTACTAGATTGAGTTGGAAAGTAGCATTTGATAATGGTGGGGTCTATCTTTTTTTTTTGAATAATTATCATTCCTTTTTTTGTATGATTGTCATCCCAATTTTATGATACATCTTCGCTGGCTACTGATGTCTTGTCATCTTGATCTATCTTACCTTCATCTTCAGAGAATAATTCTGCAATTTGCTTTTGGAATATTTTTTAAATTTTTTTAAGTCGAAGATTTAAATGTTTTTTCTGCTATATAAGGATTTTTTGGCAAAGTTCGAATTATTGGCCCAGATAACTTTATTTATAGATATAACTTTTTTTTTCAATGTGAATAGCAATCATCATTTAACAACATAATATCTAAATAAATTTACGAATTAATAAATCATATTGAATTTTTTAGATTTCATGATCAGACTCTTGATATTTCTATGGGTGAAAAAATATAATTCTGATTGAACCTTTGTTGATGATTTAATATTAATTTTAGAAATCTAAGAGAAAACATAACAGAGTTTTTTTTATCTAATTTTGAAGTAGAGTATACATTGCAGCAATAGGATGTGTGTTCCTTCCTAGCTTCCTGTATAACTCAAGTAGCAATAAATTAGGTCTAGGGGTGTAAAGAGCAAGCTCAGCTTGTTAACAAGCTCACGAGCGGAGCTTATTGAGCCACGAGCATGAGCTCCAGCTCAAATTTGAGTTTGTTTATTAAACAAGCTCGATCTCGAGCTCGTTCCGGCTCGAGCCAATCACTAATCATTTCTATGCATTTCCGGTAAGTTGTCATTGCATCCTCCTCATTTTTAGGCCAACAACACCTGCTCTCACGAGTCTTAGTAAAATTAAAATTTTAGTTCGAGCTTGTGAATCGACGATTACTTTTACAAACCGAGCTCGAGCTCACCATTCGAGCTCAACTCGAGATCGAGCTCTACCTTCGGCTCACAATTTGACAAATGAGCCAAGCTTGAACTTGACATGGCTTGAGCCGCCTCGACTTATTTACACCCCTAAATAGGGCACAACTTCCTATGTATGTCTTAAAAGATATTTTTCTAACTTGTGTCAACTAAAAGAACTGCAGGAAGATTTAAATATTGATCATAGTATTATTGGTTAGTTGGATGTCACGCATTTTAAATATTTCCTATTCTTTAGAGTTTAAACATTAGAGGGTTGATTGTTTAATTTATTTTTTGCATGAAAAACTCATTTAATATTATATTAAAAAAATAAAAATTAATTGAAAATAAATTTTAGCAAATCAATGTAGTTATCTATGTAAAGGATTTGGGGGTCAAAATTTGGAGAAGAAAGGGTTGGGGTTTTATGTTTCAATGTTACTAATATTAATTCAAATAAATTAATATTCTTTTTTCTTCAATTTGTTAAATAGAACTAACAATATTTAATTACTTTAAAAAATAAAATAAAAAATACTAATTAGAACTTTAACCACAACTAATTTTTAATTTTATTAGTAAAATTTGAATTGATAAAGAAATATTATTTAAAATTATTAATTCCCAGGTAAATAAATTATATATTTATGCAAAATTAATTAATCTTAATATTTAATGTTAGTTAATTAAAAAGTATTGTAGCCCAAAAATGTATAATTTATATAACTTATTTAATTAATCTTGATGTTAGTCAATTAAAAAACACACTCGCTCGCACTCACATACACACAATTAGAGCTACATAGATGCCACTTACAGTATCAAAGTCTCATTTGTGTGGCACTATTTTTTTTTTAATGTATTAATCATATACAGAGTCCGTATACATTCAGATTTTGCGCATAATAATCTTTCTTATAGAATTTTTAAGGAATATGCATCTTTGGAAGCTTTTATTTTATTAAGATTTTAAATAACTTTTGAGACTTTTACTCAAGATTTTTTAATTTCATTTATTTATTTATTTATTTATTTATTTATTTATTTTTTTTTTTGTAGTTTTGCCTTTTGAGATTTAGGGATGAGTTTTAACTTTTGAGATTATTACCATTTAGATTTTTAAATAACATATGTCTATATGAACTTTATCATTTCAGATCATTAAATAGCATGTATCATGTGTTGCTTTTACATTCTGTGATTTTCAAAGTAAAATTTAGCTTTTGAGATTTATGTTTCCCTATATTTTTAAATGAATTGTACTATTAAAGCTTTTAATTTTTTGCGATAGTAAAAATCATATCAACCACTTATTCTCATTAAATCTTTCTGGTAAAAACTCTATCAACTACTAATTTTTTTATTCAGACTTCTTTATTAACGTGTATCTTGGGGTTTATAATGAAAATATTTTTGGACTACTTGCTCTCTCAAGGATCATTTTAGTTGGAGAGATATAATACATTATTTAATTGTAAAAGAAGAATTTCATTGATGTCAGAGATGTGATACGTNTATATATTAGTATTAGTTATATTAATATAAATATTATAATATTTTAATTAATATAAATATTATAATATTTTAAAAATTCGCAAACAAATCTTAATATTTTCGAACAATTCGAACATTTCGAATAAATCAAACAATTCGAATAATTCGAACAATTCGAATAATTCGAATAATTTGAACAATTCAAACAATGTGAACCATTTAGATAATTAAAACAATTCAAACATTCCAAACAAATTAAACTTATTTCGAATAAATCGAACCGAACACGGACAACACCATTAACGAACAATTCCGAACACGAGTCTATTTCAAACACAATTAATTTCAAATTAACCAAACACGAACACGAGCTCTGTTCATCCGTGTTTGGTTAGTTTACACCACTGTTGGAGACAATGGAAAAGTTATGGGAAAAGGGCACATGAATAAAAGACACAAATTGTAACCAAATTTCAAGAATGAAACAGACGAATTATAAATAAAGCCAAGCTTTATTAAGTATAAAAGACTTATAGACCACAAATAAAATTAAACAACTAATATAAAACAAAATATAATAATAATAATAATAAAAGATTTTTTCTTAGCGGATGGAAATAAGAGTCACGAGTGTTGTGTTGTTCCTCAGGATTCAATAATGAAGATGCTATTGTACTAGATTGAGTTGGAGAGTAGCGGTGTGGTCTATCTTTTTTTTTTTTTTAATAATTATCAATCATTTTTTTGTATGATTGTCATCCCAATTTTATGATACATCGTCGCTGGCTACTGATGTCTTGTCATCTTGATCCATCTTACCTTCATCTTCAGAGAATAATTCTGCAATTTGCTTTTGCAATATTTTTTTAATTTTTTTAAGTCGAAGATTTAAATGTGTTTTCCGCTATATAAGGATTTTTTGGCAAAGTTCGAATTATTGGCCCAGATAACTTTATTTATAGATATAACTTTTTTTTTTTCAATGCGAATAGCAATCATCATTTAACAATATAATATCTAAATAAATTTACGATTTAATAAATCATGTTGAATTTTTTAGATTTCATGATCAGATTCTTGATATTTCTATGGGTGAAAAAATATAATTGTGATTGAACTTTTGTTTATGATTTAATATTAATTTTAGAAATCTAAGAGAACACATAACTCAGTTTTTTTATCTAATTTTGATGTAGAGTATATATTGCAGCAATAGGATGTGTGTTCCTTCCTAGCTTCCTATATAACTCAAGTAGCAATAAATTAGGTATAGGGGTGTAAAGAGCAAGCTCAGCTTGTTAACAAGCTCACGAGCAGAGCTTATTGAGCCACGAGCATGAGCTCCAGTTCAAATTTTAGTTTTTTTTATTAAACAAGCTCAATCTCGAGCTCGTCCCGGTTCGAGCCAATCACTAGCCATTTCTATGCATTTCTAGTAAGTTGTCATTGCATCCTCCTCATCTTTAGGCCAACAACACCTTCTCTGACGAGTCCTAGTAAAATAAAAATTTTAGTTCGAGCTTGTGAATTGACGATTACTTTTACAAACCGAGCTCGAGCTCACCATTCGAGCTCAACTCGAGATCGAGCTCGAGCTTCAGCTCACAATTTGACAAACGAGCCAAGCTTGAACTTGACATGGCTTGAGCCCACCTCGACTTGTTTACACCCTTAAATAGGGCAGAACTTCCTATGTATCTCTTAAAAGATATTTTTTCTAACTTGTGTCAACTAAAAGAGCTGCGTGAAGGTTTAAATATTGATCATAGTATTATTGGTCAGTTGGATGTCATGCATTTTAAATATTTCCTATTCTTTAGAGTTTAAACATTAGAGGGTTGATTGTTTAATTTATTTTTTGCATGAAAAACTCATTTAATATTAAAAAAAATAATTGGAAATAAATTTTAGCAAATCAATGTAGTTATCAATGTAAAGGATTTAGGGGTCAAATTTTGGAGAGGAAAGAGTTGGGGTTTTAAGTTTCAATGTTACTAATATTAATTCAAATAAATTAATATTCTTTTTTCTTCAATTTGTTAAATAGAACTAACAATATTTACCTACTTTATAAAATAAAATAAAAAATATTAATTAGAAGTTTAACCACAATTAATTTTTAATTTTATTAGTAAAATTTGAATTGATAAAGAAATATTATTTAAAATTATTAATTCCCAAGTAAATAAATTATATATTTATGCAAAATTAAATAATATTTAATGTTAGTTAATTAAAAAATATTGTAGCCCAAAAATGTATAATTTATATAAGTTATTTAATTAATCTTGATGTTAGTCAATTAAAAAACACACTCGCTCGCACTCACATACACACAATTAGAGCTACATACATGCCACATACAATATCAAAGGGTCTGTTTGGGGCAGCTTGTGCGTTTCAGGATAAGCTGCTTATCCTGAAACGCGGCCCGCGAGCCGGCCGCAGGGGTCGGCCCGCGGCCTGCGTTTAGTGTAAAAACCCAAACGCAGTTTCGGATAAGCTGGCGAAAAGCGCGAACCAAACGGTATGGCGGCGTTTTGAAAACGCCGCCCGCACTTATAAGCTGCCCCAAACGGACCCAAAGTCTCATTTGAGTGGCACTATTTTTTTTATGTATTAATCATACATAGAGTCCATATACATTCAGATTTTGCGCATGATAATCTTTCTTATAGAATTTTTAAGGAATATGCATCTTTGGAAGCACTTTTGAGATTATTACCATTTAGATTTTTGAATAACATATGTCTATATTAACATTATCATTTTAGATTATAAAATAACATGTATCATGTGTTGCTTTTGTGATTTTCGAAGAAAAATGTAGCTTTTGAGATTTATGTTTCCCTATATTTTTAAATGAATTGTACTATTAAAGCTTTTAATTTTTTGCGATAGTAAAAATCATATCAACCACTTGTTCTCATTAAATCTTTCTGGTAAAAACTCTATCAAATACTAATATTTTATTGAGACTTCTTTATTAACGTTTATCTAGGGGTTTATAATGAAAATATTTTCTACNTTATCCCCCACCTCTTTCACTTTACATTTCTAATTTATCATAGTAAAAGTTAAGCAATAATGAAATTGCTTTTAAGAATTAGTGATAGGCCATGGTGAAATGCATGCCGTAAACATTTTACCATATATTTGTTAAAAACACACGAATAAATTGCATGTGATATGATATGGAAGGGAAGAAAAGAAGGGAACTAAACGGAACTTAAAAAATTTTCGTGCATGAGATAAAGAATATTCGTTCATATTTTGGGAAGGATGGAGACGAAAAGAAAGTTCCGCCAACCGAAAAATTATTACATCCATCCGGACGTAGAGATACGTCCAGTGGTATTCTGCGTTATTCAGGTGTTATTGTGGTGGTATTGATGTGTTTTTGTGTTATTATAACATCGAGAATATTCCTATAACACAATAATACATGAATACCACCACAATAACATCTGAATAACGCAGAATAACACGGGAGGAATATTCCCTTGTGCTAAAACGAAATTTTTTTTTATTTTTTTGTCACTGATTTCATTAGACTCCGAACGTAAGGTGTATTTTAATAAGTTTTTTTATTAAAAGAAAAAAATATATTCATTTTTTAGTGGATGGAAAGAAGACTAGATTGAATTAAAAATTGGCATTTGATGAATACTGCCAATTAATGATGGGACCTATCTTTTATTTTTTTCTGCTTAATTATTATTATTTTTTTTATAATTGTCATGTGTATATCATCCTAAATTTATGATACATCTTGGTTGACTGCTGATGTCCTTTTTTTGAGAAGAATTATACAATTTGGTTTTGCAATATTTTTAAAATTTATTAGCCGATTCATTAGAAATTTTTCTTCGAAGTTGATTATACAGAGATTTAAATGTGTTTCCCTGTATATAAAGATTTTTTTTGGCAAATTTGAATTATTCGCATGGATAACATTATTTATAGATATACATTTTTCTTCAATGTGAATAGCAATCACCATTTAACAACATAATTTCTAAATAAATTTACTATTTAATGCATCATGATAAATTTTTNAAAATTCATTGACATTATATTTTTTGCTTTTTTAGCTAAATTTCATTTTATTTTTTGCTTTTTAGCTTAATTTTAATGGTTAAGTCTTCATTTTGGAAAATTTGCGTCACTCAAACATCAAGCTATTGTTTATGTAAATTTTGTGTTCTAGTTTTCGTTAGTAAGGATAATTTTTTGTTTAAATTAATGATTTGTATGTGCATGATGAATCTGCTTTTACACATAATTTGGTGCATTAGGTAATAAAGTTGCATTAGAAATCATATACCTTAAATGTTTGGCAACATGTTATGCAAGAAAGAAGCCTTGTTGAAGCGTCGGGTTAATTTTTGACACCTCCGCTATTCCTACATTATAATATATTGCATTATTTAATTGTCATCAATAAGACTTAAGGATCTGTTTAAAAAAATTGTCTATATGTTTTGTGTTTCAAATCGTTACCACATCTATGTTTGAAGAATGCTTTCTTACTGCTTTTTCGAAATATTTGTGGTGAAGCTAATTTTTTCAACTTGACCTGTTCAAATATTGTGGCAGTAAGAAAACTGTTGTCTGATTTTTTAGAAAAAAAAGTATATATTTATAATACCCACGGTAGTTTTCTAAGAAGCTAATTTTTCAACCACAACTTTACTACCAACTTTTTTAAAAACTGAAGCCACACAGTTGTATGTCATCTTTGTTTTTCAAATCGTCATCATAATTTTGTTTGGGGATTACCATCTATAAGTTTTTGTGGTGGGAAGTTATTTTTTGAACATGACTATAAGGAACTTATTTTTTTATTTTTTGAAAAAAATATATATTTATAATTACCACCGCAACTTTCTAAGAAGTTGGTTTTTCTACAACTTTACAACTACATATTTAAAAGGATATAGTTACTGTAAAGAGACCCATGATGATTATAATAATGGCATTGACCTATAAAATGTGAAGTTTGGGAGTTGCCATAATTGTTCATCATAGTACTTAGAGTAAAAATAAAGAATATTAATTTTTTTATAAATATCTATTCAATTCAATACTTTCACTACATCTCAACAACAACAATAACAACAAAGCCTTAATCCACTACGTGGGGAATATTTGCACTACATCTATTTGATATTATTTCCAGATCTTTTGAGCCTTATTATAGTTTTAGAAAGCTAGGGTGTCATGCATAGATTTACTTTTTTTAATGGATTGATTTGATTATTAGTTCTATTTTCTACGTTAGAGAATTTATTACCTACTTGAGACATTTTCAAACTTCAATTATTTTTTAAAGTAGGAATGAAAATTTAAAAATAACATGCTAACAAGAATTTTAAACCCTAATTATACAAGTATAAAACTAAAGACAGGAGTAAAATTAATTTTTTTTTATCAAATTTTCTATATTTTCATTTTACTTTAACATGTAGAGATTCAGGTAGACTTCTTAAAAGTGAGTATAAACATAAAAGCAAACATACACACTACTAACATCACAATCTTAACATAAAGACAAACTTGCAAACATGATTAAAGAAAAATAAAGGGTAGCAGTTTCTGAATTTCAAATTTAAGATCAAAGCTAGCAAGATTTTCTAATTTATAACATATATGAAATTAAGTTAAGTTCTAAACTAACTAAATCGCAGTACTAAACACAAAACAACAGTTACTACCCTAAAATTTTAAAAAACGAAAAACTATCTAACACAACAATCACAACAACAATATAACATAAAAATTCAAAACACAACATAAAACATAGTCCAAAACAGCACACAGATGGAAATGTAGCAGGCTCAGACCACATAATTCATATCATATTACAATTATAAAATGAATCTCTCAGCTCTACTCTTCATCCTCAGAATCACCGCTGTACCATTTTTTTGTAGGCTCATAATCAGGATATCGAGGATATGGAGGAAATTGCACTCCTGGGTCACCTCTAATTAGGCTCTCCAAAGATGCGTGAAATTTCTCTTCATAATCACTCTTCCTTCTATTATAACTATTAGTATGATTTGAAAAATATTCTAAATTTTGTACCTTATCAGCGGTAAAATTGATATTATCCATCATCTTCTGTATTAACTCATCCAGAGTTTTAGTAGAATCACTTCTAGATGTAGAAGCATGTAAAGCAGATGGTCCAGATGAAGATGCAGCAGAGGTAGATGCAGCAGACGTGTCTAATCCATAGCTTCTAAAAAATCCTCCTCTCCAGCCAAAAATCGAATGCTCAAAATAAGTCTTCACATTCACTTTCGTAATGGGCTTTAGAGGTAACAGAACTTCCTCCCAACTTTCATACTTTACTCCGGCCTGCTCGCATAAAGAAAATATCAAGGAAGCAAATCTCATACCTGCAGTAGTAACAGCAGCAGCTGAACTGATGATAGTGCGATAGAACAAAGCCCCTATGTTGATGGGCTTTCCCTCCTGAATGCAATAATTCAATGTCACTCTCTCTGGTCACTTCACTGAGATGATTGGTCGGAAGCAGACGAGCATAAATGAAATAGTGTCAGGCCTTTGAAGGGGCACATAACTTTGAAGTTGGGAAATTCACTCTCCTCTCATTGGTAATCTTCTAAAGTCCTCTCCCAATAGTCAAGTATGAAATAATCTCGTCTAACTCAGCTTCAGTAGGACTATAATTAGCATAAAAACACAAAGTCTTCAGTGGTAAATGGTAAAACAAGTTGATTACCTCTAGAGTAAAACGTATTAACTTCCCTCTAACCATAACTCGATCGTCCTCAGCCTCTAGGAAATTTGCATAAAACTCCCTTACAACAGAAATTACAGCGACAGCAGAGATACAACAGAATTGTTCGAACTGTCAGCAGACTATCGGTCTTCCACTTCTCCACTTCGACTCTTAAAACATCGCTCCTGAATCAATTTTCGTGACTGTAGAGCGTCACTATATTGATCTTGAGCTTTTGAACTGACAAATTTGCTCGAATCAATTGGGCTCTTTCCTTGGCTCCTTTTCATTCTTGGTGTCATTCTACAAATTTGATAAATTCCAAAAATAACTTTAAAAATCAAGTTTAAATCACTAAACTAAACTTCCAAAAGCACTAACTAAACTTCCCAAGAAATTTCCATAGATTTTTTTTCACTTTTCACAATGTATAGTAAATTTTTGAAATCTTCCAAATGTGCTTAAAATATATGGTGAAAATCCAAAGTTTTGCATAAGAATAAAGCTCTTACCTCAAGGAACTTGGATCTAGCAAATCTCACTTAATTCCACCAAGAAATCTCCAAATTTCACTTGCCCTAGCCCTCAAAATTGTGAACTCGAGTTAGGGAAGACGATAGGAGGCGTTAAAAATGGCATTTTTGGTCCAAAAATTCACTTTCAACCGTTTGTGAACTAGTTTTCGTGAACCAGCGCTTAAGCACGGGTAAGCGGCACTTAGGCGCCTGCCTCTAGGGTTGGCTCGCGCTTAAGCTCGAGATGTGTGGCCCCTAGGCGCCAGTGCATAATTTTTAAAATTTTTAATTTTAAGTAAAATGCACTATTAGCCTAAGTAAACCACCCCTAAATGGTCTCATAGCACTTAAATGACTATTTTTACT
>JXCR01073558.1:0-13561 GCA_002079205.1 Phalaenopsis hybrid cultivar | reverse complement strand
TCTGAGGATGATAAGCAGTAGTAATCCTATGATTTATATGATATTTCTTTAATAACTTCTCCATAATGGCATTTCTGAAATGACTTCCCCCATCAATAATGATCTCTCAGCATCCCAAATCTATAGAATATGTTCTTATTGAAAAGTTTTACAACACTTTGAGCATCACATCGAGGCAAAGCAACAACTTCTATCCATTTGGATACATAGTCCACTACTAAAAGAATTTCTGAAAGACGGTATAAATTTTCCCATGAAATCTAACCCCCAAACTTCAAATATTTCAACTTCTAGCGTATAATTAAGGGGCATTCTCATTTCTTCTAGAAATATTGCCTACTCTTTGACATCTATCATTTTGATATAAGCATTAATATCTCTAAAAATTGTAGGCCAATAAAATCCAGATTGTAGAATTTCCTATGTTATTTTATCAACACCAAAATGTCCCCCAAAATCAGAATTATGACATTTTTGGATAATTTCATAAGATTCTTCTAATGGTACACATCTTCGAATGATCAGATCATTTCCATGTTTATATAAATATTGGTCATCCCAAAAATAAGTCTTAGCTTCAGAAATAAATTTTCTCATTTGTTGGTATGTCATTCCATAGGGTTTAAGATCACTAATAGTATAGTTCACAATGTCGGCATACCATGAAACACGCCACTCATTTACAGTGAACATCTGGAAAATGTTCATTAATTTCTTTTTTAAAATAGAGTGGGTTTTCTAATTCAAACCTGGACAAATTATCAACAATTTGATTTTCAGTTCTCATCTGATCTACTATTTCAAGATCAAATTCTTGTAAAAGGAGAATCCATCTTATAAGTCTCGGTTTAGTATCCTTCTTTTTCAGTAAGTACTTAATAGCAGAATGATATGTATGCACTATACAATGAGTTTCAATCAAATATGATCTAAATTTATCAAAGGCATATAATATTGCTAATAACTCTTTTTCAGTTATTGTATAATTAATTTGAGTTTCATTAAGAGTCGAATTAGAATAGTAAATAACTTTGAAAATTTTATCATATATTTGTCCTGAAACAGCTCCAATAGCATAATCACTTGCATCACACATAAGTTCATAAGGTTTTTCCCAATTTAGTGAAACTATAAAAGGTGCATTGATTAATTTTTTTATTAATAATTTAAAAGATTTTAGGCATTTCTCATCAAAATTGAAAATTGCATCTTTCTCCACTAAATGGCATAAAGGCTTAGCAATCTTTGAAAAGTCCTTAATATATCATCTGTAGAATCCAGCATGTCCTAAAAAACTCCTAATTTCCCTTACTTTTGTTGGATAAGGTAAATTAACGATCACTTAAATTTTAGCAAGCTCTACTTTCATACCATTTTCTGAATTTGATGACCTAATACAATTCATTCTGCTATCATAAATTGACATTTTTTCTCAGTTAAGGAATAAATTTATTTCATCACAATGCTTAAGAACTTTAGATAAATGTTCTAAACATGAGTCAAATGAAGTTCCAAATCACTGAAAAGAAATGAAGTTCCAAACACTGAAAAGTCATCCATGAATACTTCAATCCCTTTTTCAATTAAATTCTAAATTTGTTTCTTCACAGCGCTTAAGAACTTTAGATAAATGATCTAAACATGAGTCAAATGATTTCCAAATCACTGAAAAGCTTAAGAACTTCAGTAAATGTTCTAAACATGAGTCAAATGAAGTTTCAAACACTGAAAAGTCATCCATAAAGACTTTAATCCCTTTTTCAATTAAATCACAAAAAATTGCCATCATACATCTTTAAAATGTAGCATGGGCATTACATAAACCAAAGGGCAATCTTCTAAAAGCAAAAGTACCATAAGGACTAGTAAATGTTGTTTTCTCTTGATCCTCAAGAGATATTTGAATTTGGTAATAGTTGGTATATCCATCCAGAAAATAAAAATATTTGTGTCCAGCTAGTGTATCCAGCATTTGATCTAAAAAGGGTAATGGGCAAGATTTAATTTTCTATAATCAATGCATATTCGTCACTCTGTAACTTGTCTAGTAGGTATTAACTCATTATGCTCATTCACAGTTACAGTTACTCCTCCTTTCTTAGGAACACAGTGAATTGGATTAACCCATGCACTATCTGAAATAGGGTAGATAATTCCAGCATCTAACCATACTAAAATTTCTTTCTTAACAACCTCTTTCATAATAGGATTTAATCTTTTTTATGGATCAGCCCTGGGTTTGCAGTTTTCTTCCAAATTAAGTCTATGCATACAAATTGAAGGATTGATTCCTTTAATATCAACAATTGTCCATTCGAAGGCTTTCTTAAAATTTTTCAGAATTTTCATCAGTTTTTCTTCTTCTTCCTTTGTTAACTTCGAGGAAATTATAACAGGTAAAGTAGACAAATCTCCTAAAAAGGCATATTTTAAATGTTTAGGAAGTAATTTCCAACTCAAGTTCTAGAGTGTTTTCAATATATTGATTGTTCCGGAAGTAATTTCAACTCAAGTTCTGGAGGTTTTTCAATAGATGGACAAAATGATTTATTGGAAGTAATTTCAACTAAAGGTTTGGAGGTTTTTCAATAGATGGAAAAAATGATTTATCTTTATGGATATCGTGTCCAAAATTTCAAAACTTTCTTGAACATAACTTGAATCTTCCTTAAAAAGATTTACATATTAATCTAATTCCTCTTCTTGCTCATGTTCCAAATTTTTTCTTGAGCTTTTTCTGCATAAGTAGTCTTAAAATGACATTCGCTCAGACATCTTATAACATCCATTCTATAACATTCATCTCCTTTACCTTTTGTAGGGTATTTCATTGATTTTGAAATATTAAAAGTAACAGTTTGATCATTGACGCGCATTGTTAATTCCCCTTTCTACACATATATCATTTCTCTTCTTGTGGATAGGAAAGGTCTCCCCAAAATGATAGCTATCTCTTTATCTTCCTACATATCTAGCACAATAAAATCAACAGGAAAGATAAATTGATCCACTTTCACTAGGACATCTTCTATAACTCCTTTAGGATAGGTTATTAAACGATATGCTAACTGCAGAGTTACAGTAGTAGGGGTTATTTCTCATAATCTCAATCTTTTAAATATTGATAATGACAAGGTTAATGCTTGCACCTAAATCACATAAAGCTTTCCTATAAAATTTGTCTCCTATTGCACATGAAATTATAAAGCAATCAGGATCTTTAAGCTTTTCCGGAAGTTTCTTCTGAATTGTAGCACTGCACTCCCCACTTAGTGCAATAGTCTCATTATCTTCAAACTTCATTTTTTTTTGTTGAGAATATCCTTCATAAACTTTACATAGCTTGACATTTGTTCTAAGGCTTCAGCAAATGGAATATTGATTGTAAGCTCCTTAAATATTTTCAGAAATTTTGAAAATTGTTTATCCAACTTTTGTTGTCAAAGTCTATGAGGAAATGGAGGTGGTGGTTTTTCTAAATCAATTTTTGGCGGAGTCTCTGAGGAAATGTAGTTGGTGGTTTTTCTAAATCAATTTTTGGCAGAGAAATAGGTCTTTCAGAATCTTTCGGAGCATCGTCTTTTTATTCTTCAATTTCTTCTCTCTTTACTTCAATCTCTTTTTGAACCCTACCTTCCAACTCTCTTCCGCTTCTAAGTTGTGCGGCTTTAACTTGCTCTTTATTCTGGTCATTTGGATTTGATTCAGTATTACTAGGAAGTGTTCCTTGGGATTTATTACTTAACAAACTTGTGATTTGCCTAAGTTACTAGGAAGTGCTCCATAGGATCTATTACTTAATGAATTTGCTATTTTTCCAAGTTGATTCTCAATATTTCTAATTGTAGCTCCTTGTCTTGTAACTGATTACCCATTTGTAACACCACTTCTTCTATAGACAACTTCTTATCCTTAAATTGTGTAGTACTGTTGAAATTTGGAGGATAAGTAGATTTATAATTATTATTCCCTTGGTTGTTCCATTTTCTCAATGGGTTTACTTGGTTGTCACCCCATTGCTGATTATTACCACCTGAATTATTATTCCAGTTAAAGTTGGGATGGTTCTTCTAACCCCATTGCTGATTATTACTACCCGAATTGTTATTCCAATTAAAGTTGGGATGGTTCTTCCAACCTACCACCCGAATTGTTATTCCAGTTAAAGTTGGGATGGTTCTTCCAAACTGGGTTATAATAATTTGGCCAATTGAAGTTAGGATGGTTCTTCCAACCTGGGTTATAATAATTTGAATATGGGTTATTCTATTTATTATTTATGACATTCAAAGTTTCTAATGATGTTTGAGAATCTACCATTTGGCCTAATGAATTCTCTTCAATTGTTGAAATTGCCAGTTAAAATTAGGATGATTTTTCCAACCTGGGTTATAATAGTTTGAATATAGGTTATTCTACCAATTGAAGTTAGGATGGTTCTTCCAACCTGGGTTATAATAATTTGAATATGGGTTATTCTATTTATTATTTATGACATTCAAAGTTTCTAATGATGTTTGAGAATCTACCATTTGTCCTAATGAATTCTCTTCAATCATTTTCAAAGTTTCTAATGATATTTGAGAATCTACCATTTGACATAATGAATTCTCTTCAATCATGAAAATTGATGAGAAAAATTCATTCCAAATTGGTCTAACTTCCTTGAAATTGCAGTAACTTGATTTGCTAATATAGTAAATGCATCAGTTTCTTAAATGTTGGCTACTTTCTTTGGATTCACCCTCTCAGAAGGCCATTGAAAATTTTTGGTAGACATTTCTTTAATTAAAGCATAAGCATCATGAAATGGTTTTGACATCAATGAACCACCAGCAGCGGCATCAATAATAGATCTAAGAGACCCAACTAATCCTTGGTAGTCATATCTTTAATTAAAGCATAAGCGTCATGAAATGGTTTTGACATCAATGAACCACCAGCAGTGGCATCAATAATAGATCTAAGAGAACCAATTAATCAATTATAAATGTTTGAATTATTAACCAATCCGGTATAGCATGATGTGGACACTTTCTTAAGAGTTCTTTAAATTGTTCTCATGCTTCATAAATAGATTCCCCTTCAAACTGAATAAAAGATGTAATATCATTTCTAAGCTTTACAATTTTTTTTTATGTGGAAAATATTTAGCAAGGAATTTTTGTGCTAAATCACCCCAAGTTATGATAGATCCAGGTGCTAACGAATTCAACCACATCTTAGTTTTATCCCTCAGTGAGAAAGAAATAAACCTAAGTCTTATGACATCATCTGAAACACCATCATATTTAAATGTAGCACACAATTCTAGAAAATTGGTAAGATGTAAATTTGGATCTTCATTTGGTGATCCCCCAAACCGATTATGTGATACCATTTGGATAATAGCAAGTTTAAGCTCAAATGAATTAGCCACTACAGTAGATTTTTAAATACTACAATGAAGTTCATCTACAGTATGGTTGGCATAATCTCTTAAAGGTCTAAACTCTTGATGAATTTCAGCATTTAATTATTTTGGTTTGTCATTTATGTAACTTTATTTGGATCTTTCAAGTTTTTTATTTTTTTGGTTCTTCTGATTTTTTTAATAGTTCTTTGTAATTCAGAATCGTATGACACTAGTTCTTCAGAAACTGAACTACGCATACATTAACATAAAATAAAATAAAATAAAGCATAGAAAATAAGATACAATATTTAAAGTTTAAATAAGACTTTCTAAAAATAGAAATTTACTTAGTTTTCTTCCCCGGTAATGGCGCAAAAAACTTGGTTCACGGGGTGCTTAATGCTTATGCACAGTATAACAATAGTTCTGATGGTATCTTTCACTTATATTTCCTCATTTTGCAACAAAATCAAAAACTTGATCTAAGAAAAATAAGAATTTAACTTTTTAATTTATATATATTTATATTGGGATACTACGCAAGTACACGTATTGTTATCAAGTAATATAGGACTTTTTTATTAAGACCTTAATATCGAACTCACGGGGAAGATTATGTAATATGCAGTTTTTAGAAAGTGTTTCTATGTTTAAAAATATAATTACTTAAACTAAAAAATGATTTTTACAGGAATTTAAATTTTAAATATTTTTTGTATTTTTGATATTTTAACGAAACAATAACAACTTTAAAAGATAACTAAAGTTTTTGTAGAAGAAAAGTACTTAATATGAAAATATCTTTCTTCTTATCATGAATCAGTAATAAGTATATGAATTCTGTTATGGAAGTATGCAAATTGTGTTGTGTCAAATAGTAGCAAGAATATTCTTTANTAGTCTAAAATAAAAAGATAAAAACTTATCTCATATCCTCCACCAAACTCTTGAAGTTCCTTTGAATCTCTTCTCTTTTACAATCACTAAAAACAAAATAACAAAAATGATAAGGTAAAGAAAAAGCGGTTCCTGAAAAATCTCTCCGAACTAACTCCCCAGAAAAGAACTTTCAAAACTTGCCAATATTTTCAGGACTCACACTTTTTGGACCTTTTCAGGACTCTTTTCTAAGTCCTCTCTTCTTTCTTTTATAGTTTTCCAAGAGGTTCCTTGGGATCTCTTCAAAATGTGTCTTGATTCGATGTATTTGCCTAAGAGACGCATCCTTTCATGATAATTTCCATCCATGATGCTTAAAACCACCTATTAAGCCAATGGGTGCCTCAAAAACCTCTTTAAAATTTGTGAAAACCAATTTTACTTGTCTAGTAACTACCACTGGCGCTTAAGTGCAGGGTCTCGACGCTTAGGCGCGACCTTCTTTGTTTAACCGGCGCGTAAGCGCCGGATCTAGCGTTTAGGCGCCAAAACTCTTTTGCACGGTTTTTCACCTTTTTGCTCCAAATTTGATCATTTTTCACTCCTTTAAATATTTTTTCTATTTTTACTTGTATCTGTAAGAAAAACAAAAAAATATCTTCCATTAAAGCGCAATATCTCAAAAATAGGCATAAAAATGTGTCTAAAAACACTATATATTTTAGGTGTATCACACAACAATAAACATCTTTTCGTTATTTTTTAGGTGGGCTCAATCAGATACACGTGATAAGATTTGATCGGAGTCCAGACACAGAGAAATCTTTCCATTTTTGTAGTCAATCAAATAACAAAATTCATGATAAAAATCGAACACAATTTTCATTTTTATTTTCTCAAAAGTTTGATAATGCACGCGTAATTACATCAGTTCGGTAATTCCAAAAAATTACCTGCATGATTAATTTGTAAATATCAATGCTTGAAATGGTTCGTATGTAATTATCCCAATTAATGATATCACATGCTTACATCATATTGATGATGATCATCATTTTTTTCCCTTGACATAAGAGAAATCTTAGCCCCAAAACTCAAGTTATAGATAATTAATAAATTAATCATGATGTGATACATTCTCTATTGGAGCTAGTAAAGACAACAATGTGATCGTTACTTGCAAAACCACCAAACTCTGAAACCATCATCTTTCTCCTTCTTCCTTTCGCCTCTACCCAAAACTATAGAGGAAGGTAACCCTCGCCTTTTGCTTGTCGCGCACTTCATCCCTCCTTAATCTTGTAAGTTCCCCCAACGAGATTTACTAATCTGAGATTTAAGATAAACAGATGATAAATTGGATTTAAGAAACAAATGGATTAAACAATATTTTAATTGCTTATGATGTTATTTTTCACATAACTTTTTCCTAATGATCGTATTCAAAAAGTTATTTTTCGTCCTCGTCAAACTTAAATAAAAGAATATTTTAATTATGTTAGTAGGTCAACCTTCATAATTTCTTTCTTTTACAAATATAATAATAATAATAATAATAATAATCACAATAATAAATTTTGTTTAGGTTATATTTAAATTATAACCACATACTTAATTTTATCTTTCAATTGGTAGTTCTAACCGTTAAATTCATAGAAATATCTGGTTTGCCACCTCGAGTTAAGTAACTACTCTTTATTATGGGATAAACATATCATTTCTAGTAAGAGTTATTATCCTTGGAAATTCTACTAGATCACTAGTTAATTTTAGAGTTGTGATTTAGGGTTGTGATTCATAATTTACAAATATTGTTCACATAATGACAGTAGCTTTCATTTTTGTTCATAATGAATTTAATGAATACTCAGCCTTCTTTTATTCCTGCTTAACCTTGTATTTAGTCATTTGCATTTCATGGTTTCAATATTTAGCCCTTTTTTTTAATATTTGATGTGATAAATCTTATTACTCTAGTTTTCATAATTGTTTATAAATATTTGTTGATATTTTATTATATCCTCTGTCGCGATTGTGATACATGAAATATAAGTAATATTGTAATATTATTTTCTCAATATTAAAAACCTTTTGTTATAGCTAGCTAGACCGACGAGTCCTTTAGAGAAATCATTGGATTTTCATGGGATTACTTCCTACAATTCTTTGTTTCAAGACCTAGTAAACAGGCTATATATAAGTATACTTATATGTATATATGTGTATATACTGAAATTATATGTCATCAAGCAGCGTGAAATGATTGATTATTCATATATGTATGTTGGATCATAGTTTGTCCTTTGTAAATTGTGCTCTGAGAGTTAGAGTCGAGTAAAGGAGAGAATGAAGAGAGAGGAGAATAGGTCTGGGACTTTGTAGTGAGAATCAAGGGAAAATGCTTCATTATTCATATTTTTGTTCCGTAATAAAAGATGCATGTTTTGTATACTTACAGAAAGTAGGGAATGACTATGAAAAACGTTCTTAATTTCATTAAGGCTCTAATTGATTTTATAGATTTTATATCATATTTGTATTACAATTTAAATTTCAATTTTGATGGTAGTTAGTTGGTCGACTGGGTTAAAGTCAACTAACTGAGGCGACCGGCCGAGTTGCATATATGCTCTCTGAAGTATGCATTGATCGGTTCAAGTGTTCGGTCGTATAGCAATCTTGCTCTATTTTTTGGAACGGTCAACCATAACAGTCGATTGTGAGGTGATCATTCAGATTGAATGCGGAGTTGGTCTGTCGAATGTGATCAACCAACTTTTTCATTGGGAGTCGTGACTCATTTTTTGCTCGACTTGAGTCTTACAGGGCTTGTGTCTCAACTGTTTGGTTGGTTCATCGCCTCAGTCGGATCTCACAATCTTGCAAGATCTTAATTGGATCTTGTCGCAACCCACATGGGGTATCCGACGAGACTTGCTGTTGAGATGATTTACGCCTCACTTTCTGTGGGTATTGCCGCTACCGAGTGAGGAACCATCTCCGAAGTTGAACCTATCCTGAGTTTGAAGACTTGGCTTTAGACCCGGCATTGAATTGTAGATTGATTGCTTGCCTCAAAAGGAGGTCATTTCTTCTTGGTCGTTCATTCTCTTTGATATTTGTGCTAGTATTTTTGTTATATACATATTAGTTCCCGACTGTTCCTGCTCATTTATAGATACAACTACAAGAAGGACATGAAAATTATAAAATAATCACCAACAATAAATTTGTGAATTGATTGATCACATGACTTCCCTTAGGATTATGTACCCCTTGTGCGCTATAAATAATTAAGAATAGAATTGTGTATCATTTGTCATCAATTTCTCTTTATACATTTGAGATTCATTATGGCTGACAAATCAAACTTGATTGTTGTGGTTCTTGAGAGGCTCGCAAGGGGAGGACTTCAAACTCGGTGCTGACAAAGGAAAAACAAGCAAGGTATGAATCTGACCTGTTAATGTAGTTGACTCATTTGACGATTCAGAAGGTCAGTTGCTAAAGTGGTCTCACTGAGTGGTCTTGGAGTATGGTTCGGGTGTGTGTGTTGAGGTCCAACAGGCCCTTCCGACCGAGGCGAGCGGTAAGGAGCTAGGGGGATGGACTATCTAAACCCTCCTGCAGTCGCTGCTGCAGGAAAGTGCGGACGGCTTGCCGTCAGAGGTAGAGGATGCCCTTAAGACTATCTCTTCCGTAGAGAGATTTATGGATGACTTGGCCAGCTCGGAAGAAAAATAGGACGACGGGTTTTTAAATAATGTTGCGGAGTCTGCGCCTATCGCGATGGTCGTTATGCAGGTTAGAGATGCGGGGCTCCCATCACTATCTACCCCGGTAGTTTATCATTTGCCCAACCCATCATCTGTGATAGATATCTGGCTGTGGGGACTGCTTAGGCGGGTGCAATCCCCTGAGATCATAGAGTAGCGGGTAGGCGAGATCGAACCATTAGCGGGGCCGGTCGGCTATTTTGAAGGACTCGTCAGGGGTTTGGATGCAGATCCTATGCAAGAGTTTTATGCTCGCTTGGATGATAAAGTAGCAATTCTTGCAGACGAAGCTCGTCGCTCTCCAAAGAGGGCTAAGAAAGGTGTCGCGTGAGCTGGAGGCACTCCGTGAGATGTCTGATCTAGGAAGCTAATCGGGTGGAAAAGATTAAGCAAGGTGGAGAGATGGTTCTCTGGAAGTTGAGGGGGCATGTCCCATCCGAGGTTTTGGAGGATCCCTTCATAAAATACTTCGTTCAAGGCCTGTAATAATATTATTCACAATAATATGATATTTTGATGAATTTTTTAAAAGACATTTAGTGATACTTATCATTATGCGATGCTTCGTTTGCACGTCCGCCTTATAAATAAGGGAAGGGGTCATTTCTTTTCATTTTGCATGCTTTTATTTCTTTATTTTTTCTCCAGCTTTCTCTTCTCCTCTCGTCTTTCGGCTAGTTTTGCCCTTGCCTATCGAGATGGCTCCCAACACTAGCCTGTCTTGTTTGGCTCTGTGAAAGACAACGACTCTTTGTTTTTTATAGAGAACAAAGCGAGGGAGAAGTAGTGAAGGTATGTTCTTAACGAGAGCATTGGTCTTTAGAAGTTTCACGGATTGAAGAAAGCGACAAATCCTTTGGGAAAAGACATGGTCTTCTACTGAGACCAATTCAAGTATGGCCTCTGGTTGACCTTGAGTCAGAAGCTTCGGAGCATCTTCAACCTATGGGGTTGTTCTGACGCAAGTGATGCCAAAGTCCATACCCACCAGGACTTTCATCCTTTTCTATGAGCGGGAGAGTCTTGTGTGGTCAATCAAACTCTTTAGATACTTTTTATCGTTCAAGGTCGATAAAGAGGGCTACGCTATATTCTCGGCTGGAAAGAACTCCACTTAGTAGGAGTAGAAAATAAGATAAAGGATTGGAAGAAGTTCGTGGTTGGTTCCTGTTCTAGTGCCTGGGGAATCCCAACAGAGCTGTCAAATTGTAAGGTGTCCAAGTCGAGTTCTCTTCCAAAGAGCATGATCTTTGCCTTGGATATGTTGTATGTCCTTCGTCTCTCGGTTCCTCAATATACCACTGAGGTAACAGTTACACATGTGTTGGTGAGTAAAATGACGGAGTAGTAATGACACAACTCAGACATTGTAGATGAGACTTGAGTGAAGGAGGCGAATGAAAAGTTGGCTGCCAAGAGTCAGAAGAGGAAGTGCCTCCCAGAATCACGTAATCTGGCAGGAGACAAGGACCGGTCCTTTAGTAGCGTGGCCTCGAGATACTTTGTTTTTGGGGTTGTTTGATAGTGTTGTTGTTCAAGACAAAGTGACTAGTAAGGTCACAACTATTGCTTGAAAATGTGCTTCTCATTTTGTTGATGTAGAGGAAGGCAACAAGAGGGAGTTGGCTTCTGAAGGGATTCTGGACAGAACCATGGTTGAAGCTCCTTCATCTTCTGCAGTCGAAACCCCGGCCAACGTGTCAACGACTGTCATTGCTCCGTCGGATTCTCAGGCCAGTGGTTCTTCCTTTGTTTCCCTGTCAGACAAGATTAGGGCAAGCCGAGTTGGTCCTTCAACCACATTTGATTCTTCGTCGGGGGAGTCTACTTCCACATTCGAAAGGGAGGCCCCGTACTCGGAGTGTTGGTGGGCAAAAGAGCTGGTAGAGGAGGATGATGGTCTAAATTAAACATGGTTCTGACATCGAAACAGAGTTTCATTATCAAAACTGGTTTAGAGTTTATCTTCTCAATAATAGTTTTGATTTTGTCTTCTCAAAAACAATTGNTTACTTTTTGTATATATATATATATATATATTTATAATTACCACCGCAGCTTTCTAAGAAGTTGGTTTTTCCTCAACTTTACAACTACTGTATTTAAAAGGATATATTTACCGTAAAGAGACCCATGATGATTATAATAATGACATTGACCTATAAAATGTGAAGTTTGGGAGTTGCCATAATGGTTGTAACAATAAAGAATATTACATTTTTTTCTAAATATCTATTCAATTCAATACTTGCACTACATCTCAACAACAACAATAACTACAAAGCCTTAATCTCACTACGTGGGGGATACTTGCACTATATCTATTTGATATTATTTCCAGATCTTTTGAGCCTTATTATAGTCTTAGAAAGCTAGGGTGTCATGCATATATTTACCTTTTTTAATGGATTGATTTGATTATTAGTTCTATTTTCTACATTAGAGAATTTATCATCTACTTGAGACATTTTCAAACTTCAATTATTTTTTATTGGTGTTTCAAGATATGAACTTTCTAGTATTTCAAAAATAGCATTAGCATTGATTCTTACATTAATACTTTCAAATGAGGTCAAAGTACCAGCCTTCATTCAATGATCCATAACAACTAAAGTATACTATTTACATATATACTGCCAAATTCCTATCTATTTACATATGTAACACCTAAACCAAATGTTGAATTCAAATCTTTCCGGTAGACTGTGTCCAAGGCATAGAGCATTGAACCGAAGAAAGAAGACTGACATTAGGAAAAAAATAGAGAGAGAGAGGAGGTGATAAAGACTTCCCATGTCAAGAGAAAATGGGTTGTTCTAGAATTGATTATCCATTTTATTCCATAAAAAAAGAAAAAAATCATTACAAAAGGTGGAGGGAGATCTTAAAAGTCCCTCATACATCATAAAGACTTGAATATTAAACAGGTAAAAAAATCCAACCCAAACCCAAGCCGCTAACCCAAATAACAGCTATTTGGGTAAACTTTAGATTGATGTTGAGTCAATTTCAAGTTAGTAGATTGATTTTAGGTCGATTTAGAGTTGGCGGGTAAGAACTGATTGATCATCATCACAGTGGAAGAATTTCGTCGGCCCAATAACAACAACAATAACTTGTCTTTATCCCACAAAGTGGGGTCGGTTACATGAATCATTTTTCTCTATTGCATCCTATTGAGTGTCAAATTTTCATTTAATTCTAATAGATTAAGATCATTATAAGAATTTTTTTGGCTGGAGCTATCTTTCCAAAAGATGAAGCTTGCCTTGAAAGGATATCTCATGTTGTTAGAAATATTTGCACTTCACATGTTACTTAAATAAAGGCTTGGAAAGAGATGCAACAATTGTTAGCTTTTAGTTGAGCCAACAATATTCATTTTTGATAATCAGAGAGCAATGAACATTAAGACAGACCACTGGCTCCCAAAACCAACATCAAGAATCTGTTATATTTTTATTTATGACTCACTTTTATTTTAATAACTTAAGAGCTTTATTTTTAATAA
>JXCR01073543.1:98881-122353 GCA_002079205.1 Phalaenopsis hybrid cultivar | reverse complement strand
TTTTTTTTCAAGTTTTCCCGCGGTGGAACAAAATACATGTTAATGCTGAAATTTTCATGATTCTGATGCTATCTTGACTACATCTAATTACTTTGTTAGACAAAAGGCCATTTTATATCCAATAATAAATATGTAGCGGGTATAGTTTAGTGGTAAAAGTGTGATTCATTCTATTAACAACTTCAAAAGTTAAGGGGTCTTTCCTTTTTTTTCATATTTCATATTCCGATCAAAAACTTTATTTCTTAAAAAGATTTAAGACTTTATCCCTCAATAGCACCTACAATGCTCCTGATTGTTGGCCTTTAAAAGAGAAGCATAATACCAATTTAAGTGTTGCCGAGATGAGAATGATTAGGCGGATGAGTGGCTTTACACTTAGAGACAAAATGCGAAATGAAGATATTCGTGATAGGGCTAGTGTAGCTCCAGTGATGGACAAAATTAGAGAGAGCCACCTTAGATTGTTTGGTCACATTAAACATCGATTATCTGATGATCTGATTAGGAGAGTAGATGTTTTTGATTCAACTTATGTTAAGAAAGGCAGAGGCAGCCCTAGGAAGACTTGGGTGTATTGTATAAAAAATGATCTTAATTTATTAGAAATTAAATGAAAATATGACACTAAATAGGATGCAATAGAGAAAAAGAATTCAAGTAGCTGACCCCACTTAGTGGCATTAAGGCTTTGTTGTTGTTGTTGTTGTTGTAGATGTCATGATTAAATTGAAATAGTATTTTTGAAAATTGATCAAATATTTTAACTATATTTTATTTGAAATCTATAGACTTGATATTGAATTAAATTTTAACCTAAGCATTATTTAAAAATAATATTATTATACATTTATAAGTTTTACAATATATAAATATTATTAAATCCACACATGTTAGTTAATCCATTACTCTTCACTTGAATTCTTTTCTAATTATGTGCAGTATTTTCTATACAATTTAGCCTAAATGTAGATAATGTGAATTTAATTTTAGAAGTTGTTTATTTGGCTCACGTGTTGCATGGTTTAGCTAATATTTCTATAGTACTTACTGGTCGAACGTAAGAACTTGTGAAGGCGGTAAACAAAGTCGGCCTGCAGGAAAAACTAATTTTCCAATCAAATTATAGCATGAATACAAGAGCTTGCATTGATCAATTATGCAAAAATGCTAAGTTAAATTCATAGTATTTGTCCCTAGCCAACTCAAGGTCAAGACTAGGGTGGTGGGGTATCCNCGGACGAACCGTACCGGTAGCGGGATCCTGAGTGCTACCGATGCCCGGAGGCTCAACGATAACATCGTATACGAGACCTGAGACGACAGCGAAGTAGGTTAGGAGGAGGAGTGAGAAGACGGTCATCGGAGAAGGGAGAGCCACGGAGGAAGGGAGGCGAAGGCGGGTACGCGGAGGGCGAAGGAAGCTGTAAGGGAAGAAGCGGAGGAGAAGAAGAACGGGGTCGAAAGATTCCAGATCCGACGATGCATTAGCCGCACTGCCTGCCGCTGCGGCGCCGCCAGGTGCGGGATTATCGGATTTCGACCGCATCGCTGCTCTCTATTTCGGCACTCTGCTACCCTGGTCTCTACGAGTTTAGGGAATAGGAATCGAACTGGTGCTTGGAGCACCAACCTAGGGTGTAAAAGAACCGAACACAAATGAACAGAGCTTGTGTTCGTATTTGGTTCGTTTAAAATTTAATTTGTTTGAAATAAACTCGTGTTTGAAATAGTTCGTGAAGTCACTGTTCGTGTTCATTTCTTAACAAACGAGTCGAACACGAGCTGTTCACGAACGGCGAGCCAGTTAGATATCCCTGNCACTCTCTAATCCTGAAGGTGTTCTGAGGGTTAGAGCAGGGTAAATAAAGTTAGGGTTTAGCCTTCAATCAAACGCAATGGCAGTAGTTTTTATAGGAGTCCAAGCCAATTGTTAGGTAAAGGGTTAAGTCTACACCAAGGTGAAACCATAAATCTCAATGACTTGAAAGTCCAACAAAAGTGAAATCAATGTCAATATTAGATTGAAACAATACAAATCTCATCAGTTTTTTTTACAAATTTCATTTCTAAGGCATGTTTTCTATTTACATGCAAGTAAAAAGGCTTCGAAACACGAAGAGAAAAAGAGATTCACCCCTTCACTTACAATAGAGTATGAAATGTCACTCGCTGTAAAATAAAATGACAACTACTTTCTTTATTGACCTGTTATCTGACAGGTTCTCAAAAAAGAGATTCAAAATCTAAATTTTGCAGGCAGGACCATGCAATGAATTCATAGATCACAGATAGTATATTGAAAAAGACCTCACAGAAATGCGCAAAATATCATTCAATTAACTCAAAAAACTACTACAGAACAAATATCTCATCAAGATTGTACCCTACCTGCTTTGATGCAGAAATCACCACAAATTGAGATGAACCAGCTTGTTTCCAATTACAAAGCATCAAAAATGTAAACGTTCCGAATTACATATCTTGAAAGACATGAAAGCCAAAGGAAAAACACAAACCTCCAGATTAAAGACCCTCACCATAGGTATCCTGGGATTTTAATGCGAATGAAGAGCATACTCATAACATACGCAATCAACACGGCGGAGATCCCAAAAAGCGCAAAAGAGAGGCGAACACTGCGAGCGCGGTGACGATCTACAGCTAGATCCAAAAAAATAAGACCGAACCCGCCGAGGAGGAACATAAAGCCGGAAGAGAGACCCTCGATAATGTATTGTCCATTAACGCGGCCAGGGAGGAAGACGATCGGACGAACCGTACCGGTAGCGGGATCCTGAGTGCTACCGATGCCCGGAGGCTCAACGATAACATCGTATACAAGACCTGAGACGACAGCGAAGTAGGTTAGGAGGAGGAGTGAGAAGACAGTCATCGGGGAAGGGAGAGCCACGGAGGAGGGGAGGCGAAGGCGGGTACGCGGAGGGCGAAGGAAGCTGTAAGGGAGGAAGCGGAGGAGAAGAAAAACGGGGTCGAAAGATTCCAGATCCGACGATGCATTAGCCGCACTGCCGGCCGCTGCGGCGCCGCCAGGTACGGGATTATCGGATTTCGACCGCATCGCTGCTCTCTATTTCGGCACTCTGGGACACTGGTCTCTACGAGTTTAGGGAATAGGGATCGGGAGCAAAATCTTGCAGGCGAACCGGTGCTTGGAGCACCAACTGGTCTCTGTTAAGGTTATTTTGCGTTTTTTTTCCTTCTTTTTATTTATTTATTTTTGACATTTAGTGTCATACCATTAAATTACTTTACACCTGAATTTTAATATTTATATAAATAGAAATTTCGCATTTTCAAAGTATGCATTAATTTTTTCACTTCTAGAAGGTGCTAATATTGCTAGTTTTGATGTGATATTAAAGTTTTGAATTCTCGACACACACGTAAATATAAAAATTTAAGTGGGAGATATGTGAATAAATAAGAGTTATGTGCTAGATATAAAAATGCCCCAAAAATTACTACATATTTACATATATAACATCTAAATTTTCAAACTTACATAATGTATATATCATACTAGCACGAATCTCAAAGTCATACTCAAATAGAGGTCAAGCAAACAGAGCGTACTACCCCCATTCAGGCATGTAAAATTCAACTGCTTGCAGTCTCGACCTACCCGGACGCACGTAGGAGTGTTCAAATGCAGCAGACCGACTGATCCACAACAAAAGAGATCGTCGCGGAGTCGAGCACCTCAACCCACCGAGACGTACAACAGAGGACACAATTGTCACTCGGTTGGTCGTCTCAGTCAAATGACGCCAAGCTAGTCGGCCAGCCGACCACGACCATAATTGGAATTCAAATTGTAATGCAAATATGATATGAAATCCATATAAATAATTAGTGTTTTAATCACATTAAGAACAGTTTTCGTAACGGTTCAATCCTTTCTGTAATTTTACAAAATACTTTCATATAAATATGGAGCAAAAAATACGAATAAAAGAACTTCTCCCTTGACTCTTGCAACTGTGAATTTCATGCTTACTCTACTTTGTCTCCTCCTTCTCTCCTTCACCCAATTTTAACTCTTGAGGCGTGATTCACAAATGACAAATTAGCATCAAACATTCTAACAGACGGTGCAGTGAGCGTGGATCATGCCGCAAACGAGAAGCAGGAAAGACTACAAAGGAGAAAGCTCTCAAAAAGAAATAATGCACATAAAATACAATAAAGAGTCTACGCAACCAGATGTGCAACATAAAGTTCAGGTGTTGCAGACCCAAATGAATCTCATGATGGAACAATTCTAAGTCCTCCGTGCAGCAATCACCCAGAGGAAAAACCATGCACCTCATCTAGAGTCCGAACCTCAGGACGTCTAGAAGTAAAAGGAACTTCAGAAGAATTAGCTCCATGTCTAAAAACAACATATTTCACAAATAAATCTACATTTGTCTTACTAATGGGCTTCAATGGTTGTAGCAACCCCTCTCGTTTCTCAAAACCAACACCATACTGCTGACAAAGGGAGAAAATAAGAGATGGCTATCCTAACCCTAATATTGAACTTCCCATTACACCATTGATGGTAGATTTGTAGATAAGAGAGCCAATTTCAATAGTTTTCATCGTCTGAATACAATAGTCCAATGCTTCCTTCTCTCTAGTCACCTCACTGAGATTGGTGGAAGGAAGAAGCCTGACTGAGATAAAATAATGTCATGTCTTGGACGGAGCATTTAGCTTAGATGAAGAAAAAATTACCTTGTGGTCATTTTGAAACTTCAAAGTTTCTTTTCCATCAGTCAAGAACTTAATAATATCATCAAGCTGAGAATCAGTGGGTTCAAATGAAGAGTAAAACAATCAGGCACATCTCTAAAAGAATATAGTGAATTGATACGTGCAAGGGTAACATTCACTCTCATTTCCCTCACAAAGACGGTATCATCAGAAGCCTCAAGGAGATTTTCATAGAACTCTCTCATAATAGAAATGAAAACTACGATAGTAGTGTAGCAAAAAGTTTCCCAATGATGAGAAACAATGATGTTTTCTACATCTCCACCATGGCTAATGAAACCTCGTTCAGCGATTAGTTTCTTCGAAATAAGAAATTCATTATATCTCTCCTGTGCTTTGTAGCTAGCAAATTTCTTACGATCAAATGCATTTTTACTCTTACTCCATTTTGTTTTTGGTGCCATACTAACTAGAGAAAAATAAATAAATAAAGAAATGAGTTCAAATGTAGGATCTATTTGACTCTAAATGCAAGTTTAGAGAATAAATCAACTCTCCCCAAGTACTTTTTCTTCTTCTCACTGTATTCCCAAAAAAAAATATCTGAAAACTTATCGAATGCAGAAGAAAACACAGGGTTAAGGAAAAATTGCAATGTTCAAGGAGTTTTATCTAAAGAAGATGAAGTTTGCTCTTCTCAAGCCTCAAAATGCATGCAAACGCTAATAGGAAGAAAACCCTGGGAGTCACCTTCAAAGCTTAGAGAAAGGTCAGGGAAGATGTCACAGTTGGGAGGGATGTCATGTGTGAATGAAAAAAAAATTTGACCTAGGCTGGTATTTTTCTTTTTTTTTTAGGTAGGTGTTTCGGTGCCTATGCATCACTGTTCAATGCCTAGGCACTCAGATATGTGGCAACTTGGCATCAACGCTTTGTTTGTTTCTTCTTAAGTACCATTTCACCATAGATGTATAGAACCTAATTTGCACGACCTAACTTCATTTTTTGTCATTTAAATTTAGTATTTTTTATTCTCCCCAAGTTTTCATTCACTCCAATAAACTCACAAGCACCAAAGATAGAAAGAAATCTAACTCTTCATCCTTCTCATCACATCCCCCTTCTTTATAATTTATGTGGAATCACCATCCAAAGAATAATTGGGTGCTTATAGCTATTTTATTAGGGCAAGCCATTAACAAGATTGTCCTTAATACTTTGTTTTATGTGTTGTCAACCTCAAGTATTACCTCATCTTATAAGATATGCACCTCTAACAATAATAAGAATAATGTAAAGATCATCCTCATGTTTATCACCAGCTTGTTTGTTCGTTAGACCTGTCCAATGTTCAAACCCAACATGCCTCTAGTAAATCCTCAAGTTTGGTTTAGAACTGAGTCGTAGTGAACTAGTTAATCCAATTACCATGAGAGAACAAATATAACTTTAGCCACTACGAGAAGCTAAGGAATCGTTACACTCTTAACTTACTAAAATTAAATTAAGCCAATTCAAACCAAACAAATCAGCACACTACTTCACTCAAACCACATTATAAAAATATTAATTATATCACACTAAAATACAAACAAACACACAAATACAAACCTTGAGTTACCTTTCAAGAAGCGCTTGGTATAGCGTGATCAACCTAACAAATCCAAATTCTCACTCAAGTTGACCCAACATTAAAACTTCATTAATCATAAGCCTATTACAACTTATGTAAAGTTTAAGTTTTTGTTCATTCACTTTAAGCACTTTATCATTTTTAGGATCTTTAATATCGATTAAACCAAATGGATACACTTTAATTACATTAAATGGCCCCAACCACCTAGACTTAAGTTTTTTAGGAAATAGTTTCAATCATGTATTATATAGTAAAACCTCTTATTTAGGTTCAAATTCTTTTCTCAAAATCTTTCGATCATGCGAATTTTTTATCTTTTACTTATAAATTTTTGCATTTTCATAAGATTCATGTCTAATTTCCTCGAGTTCATTTAACTGTAACAATCTCTTTTCACTAGCTTCTTTCAAATTATAATTGAATTCCTTAACAGCCCAATAAATCTTTTGTTCTAATTCCACTAACGAGTGATAAGCTTTTCCAAATATGAGCCTATAAGATGACATTCATATAAGAGTTTTGTAAGCAGTCTTATAAGCCCATAATGCATCATCAAGTCTACCAGACCAATCCTTTCTGTTAGGATTAACAGTCTTTTCTAAGATTCTCTTAATTTCTCTATTAGACACTTCTGCTAAATCACTCGTCTGAGGATGATAAGTTGTGGCTATTTAATGCTTAATTCCATATTTAGCTACTAGTGTATCATTTTCTCTAATCTTAAAATGGCTTCCTCCATTATCAATGATTGCTTTAGGCATGTTGAATCTACAGAAAATATTCTTCTATAAGAACTTAGCCACCCTTTGAGTCTCACATTTTGGAAGAGTTATTGCCTCAAACCATTTAAGGTATTAAAATATATAAAATTTCAAAAGATGGTACAAATGGTCCCATAAAATTTAAACATCATAAATTAAAGATTTAAATCTCTAAAGTAATGTTTAGGGGCATTTCATCTCTCTTAGATATGTTGCCTACTATTTGACATATATCACAAGTTTTTACATATATATTTGATATGTCTTTTAGCATGTTTAATTTCCTACACTTTTTACATTTTTTTATGAATGAAATTGAACTTTAAAGTAAATTATTTTTATGTTTTTTTGCAGGAATAATAGGAAGAACAATTTGAGTGAATTGGAGCAAAATCGAAGTGAAATGGGCAATTGGAGCAATATTGAGGGCAACAAGGGGAGCCTAGGCACCACTTCCTGGCTTCTAGATGCCAGAACCACACCAGGAAATAGAAAAGGTCGTGCCTATGCGGCAGAACTATCCAAAGCAATCTTTTTAGAGTTATTTAGCGGTTCGTGACAATGGAAAGAGTGATTTTCTGTCATTTAAGGACTTGGGGATGAAGTTTCATGGTATTGAACTCCCGAGGGATTTTAGGAAATCCGTATTAAGAGCAGGATTCCACTAATTTAAAGAGATTTGAAAGAGATTTGGAAGGGATTGTATCAACGATTGCATGGAGCAGTAGAGAACTTCAGTTGAAGGATCTCAGAGTAGATAAAGCTAAGTATTGTATGTTTTGATTGCACTAAAACATGTATTTAGTGAACTTGTTTTGCTAAGTAGAGATATTTCAATTTTGTTGTGATCCTTTACAACACATATTTAGTTTAATTGCTTTGTTTCATGAAGTTTTCTTTTGAATTTATCATCCATTGGGAGTAGAAACCCTGTGCTTTTCTTTTGTGATGAATTGGCAGTAAGTGTAGGGTGTTGAAATTTAATAATAAATCTTAAGTTTATATGTGATGAATGCTCTTTTAGACTTAATTTGCATATCTTCCTGACCATAAGATTTATTAAAACTTGTTGTCACCCATTTGACTTGACAGTGAGCGGTGGCGAATCAACATGAGAATGTACACATTGTCCATTTAAATATGAAACATAGTGGTTATGCGGATGTGCAAAGTTAGGGAGATAAGTACTCTGAGAGATTCATTTAAAGCTTTCTGGGTGACAGGCGGGGCATATAGCTATGGGAAGCCTGTATGTGGCACTAACTGGCACCATTGCCAAAGCAAATAACAAATTAGTGAATTAATTGTATCTGTAACTCAAGAGATGACAGTTAGACATATGCTCCTTTTGCCATTATTTTATTTACAAAATTAGGGAGATTCATATTAAAGCTTTCTGGGTGACAGGCGGGGCATACATCTATGGGAAGCTTGTATGTGGCACCAACTGGCACCGTTGTCAAAGCAAATAAAAAATTAGTGAATTAATCGTATTTATAACTCAAGAGATGATAAATAGAAATATGCTCCTTTTGTCACTACTTTCTTTACATTCTTAAACTTCAAACCTACAACCTACTTAATTATTCACACGAGAAAAGTAATTTTTATCAATCCTGAATTTCACCTTATTGATTGCTTTAGATAAGTTTTAACATATGATTAAAATTGTAATTTAGGAGTAGTGATAACAAAACCACCTTTATCAACTTTCCAAACTAAGACCTTAAAGTAGTAGACTAGAACTTCACCTAAAATGATTGTCTTTTGTGGTTCCCTGTGGAATCTATACTCGGGACAAAAGAAAGTATTATATTACTTGAATGATATATGCACTTTTGTTATTACCTAGTGCTTAATAGTGGTAAATATGTAGTTATTAAATTTATAAAAGAAATTTTAAATTTACAATTTTAAATCCATAAATCAATAAGTATATGACAGCGACTTTATATATGCTTAAAAATACAAGTATTTAATACTGCTGCTAGAAGATTGAATTCCTCAGCAACGACACCAAAAACTTAATAACGGTTATAGATTTGATAAAAATGTATACATAAAATATTCAATAATGGTAAAGTCACACTTATCAACGCAAGTATACATATCGCTCAAGTAATATAGGGCTCTAATAGAGTCCTAGATATCAATCCCACGTGGAGTAATAANTAATTGTATCGCTTTTATCTATTCTTTTCCTTGATATTTAGGATTAGGTTCCATAGTACTAGGAAAAGTTCCTAATGTTCAGTTATTAAGTGCAGTAGCGATATGCCCCAATTGATTTTCAATATTCTTAATAGCAGTTCCTTGATTTTGTAGCTGATTTCCTTGAATTTATAATTGATTTCCTTGATTCTACAATTGTTGACCCATTTATTCTAAATAGCAGTTCCTTGATTTTGTAATTGATTTCCTTGATTCTGCAATTGTTGACCCATGTTTAATATCATCTCTTCCATAGACAACTTCTTTTCCTTAATTTGAGTGTTACTGTTAAATCCTGGAGAATAAGAAGGTTTATAATTAACATTTCCTTGGTTGGATGAATTTCCTCATGGGTTCACTAGGTTGTTCGCCCATTGTTGATTTGTAGAAGAATTGTTACTCTAATTAAAATTAGGATGATTCTTTCAGCCTGGGTTATAATAGTTTGAATAAGGGTTGTTGGGACTATTATTAATAAAATTTAAAATCTCATATGAGGGTGAACATCCACAAATTTCCCAGATGAATTCTCTTCCATCATAGGAAGCGTTGGAGAATAATTCATCCCATAATGATCTAAAATGAATTCTCTTCCATCATAGTAGGTGTTGGAGAATAATTCATTCCATAATGATCTAATTTCGTTGATATTGCAGCAATCTGCAAAGCTAACATAGATATTGCATCAGAATCATGGATACTAGCGACTCTTTTTAGATTTACCCTTTCAGAGGGCCATTGAAAATTGTTGGTAGCCATCTCTTCTATTAACAAATAAGCCTCATCAAAAGGTTTTGACATTAAAGAACCACCAGCCATAGCATCTATAATTGATCTAAGAGATCCCACTAATCCATTATAAAAAGTTTGAATTATCGACTAATCTGCTAATGAATGATGAGGGCACTTCCTAAGAAGATCTTTAAATCTCTCTCAAGCTTCATATATCGACTCTCCATCAATTTGACAAAACGATGTTATGTCATTTCTAAGTTAAGCACTTTTAGATGGAGACTCTCCATCAATTTGACAGAATGATGTTATGTCATTTTTAAGTTTAGCAGTTTTGGATGGAAGAAGAAATTTCTGTGAAAGTTCTCCCCAAGTTCTAATAGATCTAGGTGCTAATGAATTTAACCATTCTGTGAAAGTTCTCCCTTCTAATAGATCTAGGTGCTAACGAATTTAACCACATCTTAGCCTTATCCCTAAGTGAAAAAAGGAAAAATTCTAAGTCTAACAACATCGTTTGAGACTCTGTCATATTTAAAAGTAGCACACAGTGGAAAAAGTCTAAGTCTAACAGCATCGTTTGAAACTCTATCATATTTAAAGGTAGCACAAAGTTCTAAAAAACTAACGAGGTGTAAATTAGGATCTTCATTTGGTGTACCTCAAAATTGATTATTTTGTACCATTTGGATAACGCGATGTGTAAATTAGGATCTTCATTTGGTGTACCTCCGAATTGATTATTTTGTACCATTTAGATAATAGCAAGTTTAAGCTCAAATGAATTAGCAGCTACATCAGGATTTTGAATAGATAAGTGAATTTCATCTGCTGTAGGATTTGCATAATCTTGTAGAGGTTTAGGTTGGTGTTCATTTTCTATTCCTTGATTGTTCACGTTGTTTTCCATTGTGTCAGGATTTATAGGTTCTCTTCTTAGTTTTCTAATTCTTCTAGCAGTGCGTTCTGATTCTAAATGGTAGGGTATAAGATTTTCAGGTCCAAATTTACTCGTACAATTAAAATTAGTAGACAAAAAAATAGTTAACTAAATATGAAATAAATTGCAATTCCAGTAAACGTTTTCTAATAGTCCTAATTTGTATGTTACTCTAATTATGATTCTTATTTGCTCCCCGGCAATGACGCCAAAAACTTGACAGCGACTTTATATATGCTTAAAATTACAAGAATTTGATATTGCTGCTAGAAGATTTAATTCCCTGGCAACGGCGCCAAAAACTTGACAACGGTTATAGATTTGATAAAGAGGTGTATAAAATATTTAATAATTACAAAGTAACACTTATCAACGCAAGTATATGTATCGTTCAAGTAGTACAGGGCTCTAATGGAGTTCTGGATATCGATCCCACAGGGAGTAATATGAGAGGCTATGAACTAAGATTTTAGAAAATCAATACTTAATCACAACAATATAGTTCAAATTGTTTATCTGTCACTAAAAGGCAGTTGAAATAAATATGTAATTTTAATAACTTTTAAATAAANAATATAATTCAAATTGCTTATCTGTCACTAATAGGCAATTTAAATAAATATGTAATTTTAATAACTCTTAAAAAACTAATTATACTAATAAAGTTTCTAACGTGATATCCAATATATAAGAAAGAATCTTTCTCCTTGTCAAGAAATTACAATGAATGGATAAAGTGAATCACTTCAAATTGTATTGTGTCAAATAGAAGCATGCATATTCTTTACCCTTTGGTCCAGGCATAAAGAACATTGACTAATCCTATGCTTGGTACTGATTCTGCGGCTAGGCTGGGAGGATACCGAATAAAGAACATTGACTAATCCTATGCTTGGTTACTGAATCTACAGCTAGGCTGGGAGGATACCGGACACTTTGGAGCTCCCACGTTCCCCTCACCTGAGGGCTAACATCTACACATCAACACCCAAACATAAAGAACATTGACTAATCCTACGCTTGTTTACTGAATCTGCGGCTAGGCTGGGAGAATACCGGCTCTTACTTTCGAGCTCCCACGTTCCCCTCGCCTGAGGGCTAACATCTACACTTCAACACCCAAACGATAGGATTGAATTGAGCTCCCACGTTCCCCTCGCCTGAGGGCTAACATCTACACTTCAGCACCCAAACGATATGACTTACCCTTTGGTCCAGACATAAAGAACATTGACTAATCCTATGCTTGGTTACTGATTCTGTAACTAGGCTGGGAGGATACCGACTCTCACTTTGGAGCTTTCACGTTCCCCTCACTGAATCTGCGGCTAGGCTGAGAGGATACCGGCTCTCACTTCGGAGCTCCCACGTTCCCCTCGTCTGAGGGCTAATATCTACACTTCAGCACCCAAACGATAGTACTGAATTAGGGATTTTAGTATGTCACTCTAAAATCTCTAATTCTACGCCTGATAATTTTATTTCAATATTTATTTGCACCCAACTTCCAAGGACTTTGACCTCCCTGAATCTTGGATGTAATATTCCTTTAACAAATCAATTGGCCAGATTGAAAGAAAATTAAGATCGAAGTGAAAAGATCATCACAACTTCTTTAACATTTTCAAGGCTCAACGAATTTAAATCACCATTTCACAAATCTCAAGACAAGGAGAAAGACGGAGAAAACTACTCAGAACTCATGGGTAAGACACAACAAAACTCAGAATTGATATATAAAAGCAAAATCATACAAACTATAACAAGTAAATAACAGTTATCTATAACGTCTCCCCAAGCAAACTCCTCAAAGTTCCTCTAAATCTCTTCCTTTCTTTACATCACACAAAATTCCTCTTCGAAGAGATAAGGAGGAAGAAATCTATCACTTTCCCTCCACTCTTACAATCTCTCGAAGAATTCTTCATAATCTAACCCTAAAGTAAACTCTCTACACACTACTGAAACCTCTCTAACCTCTAGACTTTTTCAATTTTCGGCCAAAATCATCTTTTAAAGTTGTAGAAGAGTTTTCCCAAGAGTTGCTTAAGCATCCCTCCAAAAATCGTCCACATTCAGTGCACATTTGGACATAACCGCCAATCTCGCCGTCAGCGGGCCTTCTAAATTATTTATCTGGAGTCTCGGGAAAATCTCGTCGTCGGCCCGTCGGCGCCCTAGTTCAAATCTTCACATTTTGGTCCTTTTCGCTCTAAATTCACTCCTTTTTGCATCTTTTTGCTTTGATGACCATAATTCATCATACCTGCAATAAAATATCAAAAATACCTTTTTTTAAAGTGCAATATCATAAAAAATAGTGTAAAATAAGTATGAAAATATCAACATATTTTCCTTTGGTCAAAATCCCCCAAACTTAACTATTACTGTCCTCAAGTAATTTTAGTACTATATAAAAGTTATGATCTATTATAGTAAAGTTTTACTTAAGTTTGATTTAAGTAAATATCATAGTGAGATTTTCAGAAAAAAATCAAGTAATTAAATTAACTTTGTAGGTACAAGATTATCTAGCCATCAAGTTTAAGAGTCTAGTCTTCTATTCATTTTAAGAATGACTATATGTTGTAATATCAAGTAACTGAGAATATTCAAATGATAGAAACTTCATGAGAACACAACTAGTAAAAGATCTACTCCATAAATATAAGTTCAAGAGTGTATTTAGGTTTTCTCTTTAGTAGGTCCAGTGAAGCCAATTTTTGATTAGGCATCTCCTCAAGCTTCTCCTCACTTTCATATTTTTTCTTTCTTTTCTTTTCTCTTTTTCATTTGGATTGCTTTCAATCCTATATATTTTTCTTTTCTTTTTAGGAATTGTCATCNTTCCCCTCACCTGAGGGCTAACATCTACACTTCAGCACCCAAACGATAGGACCGAATCGAGGATTTTAGTCTATCACTCTAAAATTTCCAATTCTACACCCAATAATTTTATTTCCCTATTTATTTGCACCCAACTTCCAAGAACTTTGACCTCCTTAAATCTTGGATGTAATATTTATTGTACTATTTTAACAAATCAATTGGCCACATTGAAAGTAAATTAAGATTGAAGTGAAAAGATCATCACAACTTCTTTAACATTCTCAAGGCTCAACCAATTCAAATCACCATTTCATAAAATCTCAAGACAAGAAGAAAGACAGAGAAAATTACTCCAAACTCATGGGGCAAGATACGACAAAACTCGAAATTTATATATAAAAGCAATGTCATACAAACTACAAAAAAGTAAATACCACTTATCTTTAATTCCTCCCCAAGCAAACTCCTCGAAGTTCCTCTGAATCTCTTTCTTTCTTTATAGTACACAAAATTATTCTTTGAAGCAGCAAGGAGGAAGAAATCTCTCACTTTCCCTCCACCCTTACAATCTCTCGAAGAAATCCTCACAATCTAACCCTAAATTAAACTCTCTACACTCTATCGGAATCTCTACACTCTCTACACACTCTCTACACTCTCTTCAACTTCCTCCCCCAAGTCCTCAATCTTTGGACAAAAGTTTCTCTTAAAGTTGTAGAAGAGTTTTCCCAAAAGTTGCCTAAGCATCCCCTCAAAAATCGTCCACATTCGATGCACCTGTTGAGATAACCACCGATCTCACCGTCAGCGGCCTCGAGGTCGCTGTCGACCGCCTTCTAGAATATTTAATTATGAACTCTCGAGAAAAACCCGTCATCGGTGCCCTAGTTCAAATCTTCATATTTTGGTCCTTTTCGCTTCAAATTTGCTTTGTTTTGCATCTTTTTGCTCCAATGACCATAATTCAACATACCTGCAACAAAACATCAAAAATACCCCTTTTTAAAGTGCAATATCATCAATATTAGTATAAAATAGGTATGAAAATCTGAACATATTTTTCTTTGGTCAAACTACTATATTTCTAAATCTAAATTTTAGTAACTCCTAAAGAAACTCATATACATACCATACATATTTGGTTTTTAAACATTGAAGTGTCACTTGAGGACAAGTAACATTTTAAGTTTGGGGGATTTTGATACACCTAAAGAATATAGTGTTTTTAGATATATTTTTGTATCTATTTTTGAAATATTGCGCTTTAATGGAAGGTATTTTTGTGTTTTTCTTACAGATTCAAGTAAAAATGGAAAAAATGCTTAAAGGAGTGAAAAAGGATCAAATTTGGAGCAAAAAGGTAAAAATTTGTGCAAAAGAGTTTTGGCGCCTAAGCGCCGATTAAATAGAGAAGGTTGACCCTCGTGCTTAAGCGCCAGTGGCAGTTACTATACGAGTAAAATCAGTTTTCACGAATTTTGAAGAGGATTTTGAAGCACCCATTGGCTTAATAGGTAGTTGTAACCACCATGGACAAAAATTACCATGAAAGTATGCATCTCTGCGGAAAATACATCGAATCACACCACCATGGACATAAATTATCATGAAAGGATGCATCTCTTGGGCAAATACATCGAATCAAGACATTTTTGAAGAGATCCCAAGGCACCTCTTGGAAAACTATAAAAGAAAGAAGAGAGGACTTAGAAGAGAGTCCTGAAAATATTGGCAAGTTTTGAAAGTTCTTTTCTAGGGAGTTAGTTCGGAGAGATTTTCAGGAACCACTTTTTATTTACTTTATTCTTTTTTGTTATTTTTTTTTAGTGATTGTAAAAGAGAAGAGATTCAAAGGAACTTGAAGAGTTTGGTGGAGGACTTGAGATAAGTTTTTATCTTTTTATTTTAGTCTACTTTTGGTTTTAATCGGGACTTGTTGTTGGTTTGAAAATGATTTCTTCTTTTAAAATAAAGTGTGGTTTTGTTTTTTCTATGGATTCTGAGTTGTTTTCTTTATCTTTCTTCTTAAAATGATAAGTAATTAAGGTTGGATGGAATTTGTGGAGAGTATTGATCTTTAATGTTGGAAGAAGTTGTGATGTTTTACAATGATAATGATATGTATACTTGCCTAGTATCCCAATATAAATATATATATTAAAAAGTTAAATTCTTATTTTTCTTCAGGATCAAGTTTTTTGTTTTGTTACAAAATTAGGAAATATAAGTAAAAAATACCATCATAACTATTGTTATACTGTGCATAAGCATTAAGTATACATGGATCAAGTTTTTAGCGTTGTTGTCGCGGATTAAAATCTTCAAGTAGTGGTGTCCATTTCATAAATCCTTACATATACAAAATATCGAGATTAGTAACCAGAGTGGGTGCATCACCCCACAAGGCGCTCATTGGTTACTTCTACGGGGCAGAAGAGTTGCATTATTGTGGATGCGCCAAGGCGAAGTTACATTGGTGTAGATGCAACAAAGGGGAGCCAAGCACGAGTGCACCGTTGTGATGGCGTAGTGGCGTTCTCACAACACTAGAAATACAGAGGTGTTTCTTCTTGGTGTAGACATTCTTTTAGCACTTTAGGAAGAGCGAGACCACTACTTTATGGAGCAAGGGAGCTGGAGGGAAAAAAAATTACATCAGGACTCCGCGCATAGAGCCTCGTGTGGAGTCCAATGAAATTACATTGTGGAGGTGATCGGCCTGGTAACACAAAAGAATATTCTCCTTGTGTTATTCAGGTGTTATTGTGTGTTATTCAAGTGTTATTGTATGTTATTCATGTGTTATTATGTTCTTAGAATATTCTCGTTGTTATAATAACACAATAACACATCAATAATACTTGAGTAACACACAATAACACCTGAATAACACACAATAACACATGAAAAACACAAGGGGAATATTCCCTTGTGTTACCGGGTCGATCACCTCCACGGCGTAATTTCATTGGACTCCACACGTAGCTCTACGTGCGGCGTCCTGATGTAATATGTTTTTTTGCTGGAGGATCCCTAGATGGTTTGTGTGCATCACCTAGAGGCGCGGGAGCACTTGGGAGTGAAAATTTAGGAGTTTCAGCCAAAATGACAGCCTTAGTTCATCTAGATGAGAAAACCTCAAGGAGTCCAGTGATAGAAGTTAGTTTTGGTCAGAGAAATCTCTAAGGCAAGCAAATTGGGGTCAAAGTATGGGTCCTATCCTGCAATGGAGAAAATTAAGGTTTCCTTGATGACACCTCAGATGAGCTTCAAATTGATTAAATTTGATGCTTTCATCTCAATTTGATTATATTTTGAGTTTTGAGTTGGTTTGAATTTATTTTGAAGATTAATTTGTAATTAACATCCAACTTTAGGGTTTGATTGAAGCTAACTACTTTTGATTTTCATTTGATGTTATTTGCTTTAATTTCATTTTAAATGTTTGGAGTGACTATGAAGTTGACCATAAATGAGGTTGATAAATTAACCCACCCTATAGACTTGTGAACTTTGGTATTCTTTTAAGTTCGAATTTTGGATTGAGAATCAAAATTTTGATTCATTTAAAGCTTTAGTGTTTCCTATTGATAAGGTCCACTGAAGACTCATGTTGATAATTTTGATTCACATAAACATATTATTGTAGGAAACCATGTAGATTCACATTCAATCTAACGATATGAGCATGTTAAATATGACAGGATAAAAAACCATGCGGGCTCACATCTAACATTAGAGCTAATCAAAGGAAGAGTTGATTTAACTCCACTAGGAAAATTGATTTGAGTTGTTTTGTTTTGTTTCATTTTAGTTCGTTTCATGTTGTTTTACTTTATGTTGTTTTGTTTCATATTGTTTTGTATTGTGTACCCGAACACATTGGAAAGGAAAACATAAGAACTCATTTTCACCTAAAAAGGTACGCAGGGGTGACTAGATTAGGATAGAAAATATGAGTGATATCAAACATGAAAACTAGTCAAGTGATTAATTTACAGTTGAAAGTTCAAAAACTTGCATCTACCCTAAGAGTAGGCCATCTATTTTAGAAGTGAACCACTGAGCTTTAAGCTTGTAAGATTTCTTCTTCGGTGTGCAATGGCTATACCAGAGAGAAGCTCCACATACTCTCTATTAAATTTATTTAGCCAAGACATTGACTTATTGAATCCTTCGCGGGGACTGAGGTCAATGAACCGAGAAGTTTAGTTTGATTATTTATTTGTTTTTGGGTGTTCAATGCCTAAGACAAGGAAGGTTCCTGACAAGAATTTGTTTGCTCCTAACTTAGTTTTGATTAGCCAAAATATTTTTTTATTGTACCCAAAAATATAGTAAAAGCATTAAACACAGTTGCTGCGTGTGAGGGCTTTGTCAAGGCCTTATCTAAATAGTGGAGAACCAATTACAACCCATTTCTCTAGTCAACACTAGTTAGGAGCATCGATCCTAACTCAATGGTGTTCAATAACTATACTTAGGACCTATCTTAGATTTAATTAGCCAAGACACTAGACTTTATTGAGCCCAATATAAAAATCAACAACAATTGATGAACCCGAGAAAGAAAAAATGATTCACCTTTGTAGTTCGATGAACTAAACTAAGCAAAGAAACCGTTAAAAGAATTACCTTAACTAAGAATTACTAACCAAAGCAATAAAATGCAACAACAGTCGTGATTGTTGTGAACTTAATGAACATGATCTCATTGTGATGGTTCCACGGAGGTGTACTCCAACTTTCCATGGGCCCTTAGTTAGACCTATGGAATATAATGGTAATGGTCAAGGACAAAGAAAATCTAACTACCTAAACCCTAAGGTGTTCAATAACTATACTAGAGGATAATCAGTCTAACTGTTCTCTTGATTTATTCAACCAAGGTGTGGACCCGTATGACCAACTATTATTAATGAAAGGCTCACAAAACTCAGAAATGAGAATATCTTTTGTAGGCATTCAATAAACTATAAAATTGAAAATCTACCCATTGACCAATCTTATATTTACTATTTTAAAGTACTAAATTGATTGGACCCATAAATTCATCGGCATCAGCTAACCTTGCTTACTTTTATGAATTTAGTCCACACTAACTTAGTGAGGTGTTCATAGCTCTGAGTCGTATAATGACTGACTCTAGGGATCAGTTACATAAACATACTCTACCCTATCTTACTCTTCTATGAAACCAATTTTGTTGGGGTTGGATTAATCCAACCAAAATTGATGAGTTCTAAGGAAGATTTGTCAAGTGACTTACCTTAACTCAAGTTTACAAGCCAAAAGGATTGACCCAGAGAACCAACTTTGATCATCTTTAAATCAATCAACCTGATCACATCATGATGTTGCTGTGTGAACACTCCAAATTTTGATGAATAAAAATCAAACTTGTGGATAGCTTGAATAAGATCAAACTAAATTTAGCGAACCTCTTCTGATGTGTGATGAGTATACTGAGTAGGAGTAAACTTACCCTAACTTAAATTTACTGACTCAAAGGATCAACTGACATAATTACTCCACATCTAATATGAGATCAATCAACCAAGTCACATTATGATGTTAACACAAATGGCCAGCTCCAACTTCCAATGGACTTGAAGAAGGCTCAAATATATTTTGTGGGGTGTTTGATGGATATACTGCAAATGAAATATTATAGATTCACTGTATTTCTGATTTATAAGTCTAAAGGAATGACTTCCAAAATCAACCCTAACTGACCCACCCAAAATCAATCAACATGATCACATCGTGATGTGATGCGGGATTTGGGAAATTGATATTAAATTAATAATAATGATGCAATGTAACCAAAACAATAATCTAACTTTAATGAAAATAATTTATCCTTAAAACCTCTTTTAAAGTCCCAATTCCCTTTTACATATAACGCAAGTATACATATCGTTCAAGTAATACAGGGCTCTAATGGAGTCCTAGATATCGATCCATCAGGGAAGCTAGAAATGTATATATCAGCTAGTTATTTATATTCTATTATAAACTAAAAATAAAAACAAAAGAAAGTACAAAGTTTGAAGTTAAACAACTTAAATGAAATGCTACTAAATATTCAGATGTATGACTATAACAAGTAAATTAAACTAAATGCTAAACTTTCAAAAGTAAATTTTTGAAATAAAATAAAGGTTTTTGTTGACAAAAAGTTCAAGTATGAGACAACATCCTTCTCCTTTACAATGAAAATATGGCTTGTGAAGAAATTAAAATCATTTGAAAATATATATTTAAAAACTATTTTGTGTCAAATAGAAGCAATCTTATTCTCTACCCTCTCCTGAGCGCTATAAAGAAATTGAATAAACCAGAGTTTTGACCCTAATTATGTAATTAGGCTGGGAGGATACTGACTGTCACTCCATAGCTCCCACTACTCCTTCACCAGAGGGCTAACATGCTAGCATTAGTTTTCAATCAACTGAACCAAATTGGGGATTCTAATATGTCACCTTAAAATATTTCAATTCTACATCCAATGAAATATATTTCCCTATTTATTTGCACCCAATCCCATGGATGAAATACTCTCTCATGAAATCAAATGTGATTCTCCTTTTGTTATAGAAATCATATCCCCTTTTCAGAACATATATTTCTCAACACATCTTAATTATTCAATTAGCCAGATCAAAAAGTAAATGAAGATCGGAGTTCAAATCATCACAAATTATTGACATTTAAAACAGTAGAAAATAAATCAATTCTTCACAAAATCATTTCTTCAAAGTAGGGAGAAGAATAAAGAAGACTACTCAGAATTCATGAGAAGGATATGATAAAATATGTGTTTCATATATAAAAACAAGTTTACAAACAAAAGAAATGAAAAATACAACTTAAATCACAATCATTCCCAAGAAAATTCATAGAAGTTCTCCCCAAGTCTTTCCTTATTTACAGTTACTCCAAATTTCCACTTCCATAGACTCATCTTGGATTTTATGCTCATCTTGATATTCTATATATTTCTTTTCAAATTCACTTTCATATGTCTTTTTGAAATATTCATGGCTTAAATACTCATTAATATCCATTCTGAAGTATTCAACCTCTTGCTCTTTTGAATGGTATCTCATTGATTTTACAATATTAAATGTAACCTCTTGATCACTAACTCTCATAGTTAGTTCTCCATTCTACACATCTATCAAAGCTCTTCTAGTGACTATGAATGGTCTTTCTAAAATAATAGGAACTTATTTATCTTCCTCCATATTCTAATACAATAAAGTTCACAGAAAAGATAAATTTATCAACATTTACTAAAACATCTTCTATAACTCCTTTAGGATAGATAATCGAATGATCAGCTAACTAAAGAGTTACAGTTGTAGGTAAAATATCTCTTAAATTCAACCTTCTGAAAATTGATAACGGCGTAAGATTAATACTGACTCCTAAATCACATAATGTTTTTCAATAAAATTGTTTTCCAATAGCACAAATAATTATAAAACTTCCATGATCTTTAAGTTTTTCAGGAAGCTTTTTTTGAATTATAGTGCTACACTTTTCACTGAGTCCAACCATCTCATTATCTACAAACTTCTTTTTCTTATTAAGTATATCCTTCATGAACTTCACATAGCTTGGCATTTGTTCCAAAGCTTCAACAAATGGAATGTTTATTGTTAATTTCCTCAAAATTTCCAAAAATTTTGAAAATTGATTATCTTTATACTTTTGCTTCAATCTTTGAGGAAATGAAGGTGGTGGTCTTTCTACAGTGATTTTCATTGATTTAATAGAACTTTCTGACTCACATGAAAATCTTCACCATAATTTTCATTTTCATCCCATATTTTTCAATTTCAACTTCTTGTTGAACTCTTTCTTCTAATTCTTTTCCACTTCTCAGTTGAATAGTTTTAATTTGCTCCTTGTTGTGATCTTTAGGATTTACTTCAACATTATTAGGCAATGTTCCTGGAGGTCTATTTCTAAGTACAGTAGCAATACATCCCAATTGATTTTTCATGTTTCTGATTGCAGCTTCTTGACTCTGTAATTGACTTGCCATTTGCAATATCAATTCTTCCATTGATAACTTTTCTCCTTATTTTGCAAATTATTAAATCCTGGGGGGGTAATAAGATTTATAATCTTGATTTCCTTGATTGTTGGAGCTTCCCACTAGGTTTGCAGCATTGTTTCCCCATTATGGAATTACAGTATTTGAATTATTGTTACTCCAACTAAAATTTGGATGATTCTTCCATCCTAGACTATAATAATTGGCATACAGATTATTAGAATGATTTTTTATTTCATTTAAAGTTTCATAAGAAGATTGAGATTTTACCATTTGTCCAAATGAGTTCTCCTCAAGCACAGGTGTTGTTTGAGAATAATTTATTCTATATTGATCTACCTTCTTCGATATAGCAGTTATTTGAGCAGCTAATATAGATATTGCATCAGAATAATGAATACTAGCTACTCTTTTTGGATTTACCTTTTTTGAGAGCCATTGAAAATTATTAGTAGCCATCTCTTTAATTAATGAATATGCTTCATCAAATGATTTTGACATTAGTGATCCACCAGCAACAGCGTTAAGTATTGATCTAAGGGATCCAACTAATCCATTATAAAAAGTTTGAATTATTAACCAGTCTGGCAACGCATGGTGTGGACACTTCCTAAGGAGATCTTTAAATTTTTCCCAGACTTCATAAATTGATTCCCCTTCAAACTGACAAAAAGATGTAATATCATTTCTAAGCTTAGTAGTTTTTGAAGGTGGGAAATATTTAAATAAAAATTTTGTGATAAGTCTCCCCAAGTTCTGATAGATTTGGGTGCTAAGGAGTTTAATCACATCTTAGCTTTATCCCTCAGTGAAAAAGGAAAAATTCTAAGTCTAATAGCATCATTCGACACTCCATATTTAAATGTAGCACAAAATTCTAAAAAACTAGCAAGGTGTAAATTTGAATCTTCATTTGGTGTTCCTCCAAACTGATTGTTTTGTACCATTTGGATAATAGCAGGTTTAATCTCACATGAATTGGCAGCTACAACAAGGTTTTGTATACTCAAATGAATTTCAACTGTTGTAGAATTAGCATAATTCCTTAAAGGTCTCTGATGATGTTCATTCTCATTTCCAGCATTACTTGAGTTGCAAGCCATTTTGCTAGAATGATTTTTCTCTTTTTGTTATTTTCAAATTTTTCTAATAGTTCTTTCTAATTCAGAATCGTAAGGTACTAAGTTTTCAGATCTTATACCACGCATAAAAAAAATAAAATAAGTAATTAAAAATAAGCGATACACTTAAATAAGAAAATGTTCAAACTAATCTACAAATACTTTTTTTTTTCTTTTTTTATATTTTAAAATAAAATAACTAATATTTTTCATTACTTCCCTGACAACGGTACCAAAAACTTGATGCAGGATTCGATAAAATTGATATTAAATTAATAATAATGATGCAATATAACCCAAACAATAATGTAACTTTAATGAAAATAATTTATGCTTAAAACCTCTTTTAAAGTTTCAATTCCCTTTTACATATAACGCAAGTGTGTGTATCATTCAAGTAATATAAGGCTCTAATGGAGTCCTAAATACAAGGAAGCTAGAAATATATATAT
>JXCR01073543.1:71917-85411 GCA_002079205.1 Phalaenopsis hybrid cultivar | reverse complement strand
TACTAAATGATTCATAGTGGCAGATGTAAGAATCTGGGACTTCATAAAAAGTGTTAATGCGGGCGGCGGTAAATTCCACAGGAAGTCTACGCACTTACACGATTCCATCTTCAACATAAATCACATTGGCGTAGAACTCTTTCACCACATTTGCATCGACTTTATTGGTGGTGTAACAAAAGTTTTCCCACCTTCGCTTTGCAATAACTTATTCAATTTCTCCTCCCGGACTCTCGAAAACTCGATCTTGAATACATTTTTTTCCTTGAAGTATCGAAGTGAATCGAGTTTGAGCCATCACATTGACGAAGCAGAATTGTCAAACTCAACTCTTCTCTTTTGACGTGGAGCCATTTTTAATCTAATCAATCAAAGAAAAATTCCAAAAATTACTTCTAATATGTAAATAATGGCTTCCAATAGTAATTCAACGAGTTTAACATTAAGATCCATGAATTTCCTTCCAAGATTTTCTTCACATTTTCAAATTTTCGGGTTTCCTCAATGTGGAAGAAATACATGGTGAAAATCAAATATATTTAGCTTGGAGTAAAGCTCTTACCTAAAGAAGAACAAATCTGATATCAACAGCCTTGAAATCGTCTCCCAATCCATGATCTATCAAGCCTTAATTTGAAAATGGTGTTTTTAAAAGGAAGGGGATGATGAATAATGGTGGTTGACCGGTCAAAATCACGGTTAAAGAGGTATTTTCGCGATCTCGCCAACGATGGGGTTGATGGCGCCTTCAGCGCGCTCTATTTTGTTTTTGAACCTAAGTCTCGGAAAATTCCCGCTGTCGGCGACGCCATCGGTGGGCTCTATTGATTTTGTCCAAATTCTATATTTTTGCAATTTTGATCAATTCTAAGTCTAAATGATATCTGTTTAATCTTTATAAACATAATTTTGAATAGTTAATTGATGTACTTAACACATAACAACTTTCACAAAACATAACATCACATTTATATATAAATTCCAAGAGATACAATAAATGTTACATAACACACCTAAATTAGGTATTTTCTCAACCTCAATACATTAATTCAGCGTCGCAATCTAAGCCACAACACTCAAAACGCTGAAAACAAAACATCTTATGCTTAGTCTCAACTATACAGAGATCTTTAAGCATAATTCTAAAGCAAAGTAAATATAAAGTTCAAATCTAAACACACAAACATAAATGTAACATATGAGATCTACTATTCGTCAGATTCTGTGCTCGTTTCTCCTCTGAGATCACCCATTGATTGCACATGGTGGAAGAGGTTGTAGAAGGGTCGGAATGGAAATTCTTCAGTTGAATCTTCCTCAATTAATTTCATCATCTTCATCAGTTGTATCAAGCTATCTTCTAAATGTCCAGTGTGCGCAAAATGTTCTTTCATCCTTCGGTCTAGATGATGGAAGCATTGGTAGATATTATTAATTACATTCATCACATTTTGTACCTCTTTTTCCAATTTCTTGATTCGGCGCAGGATCACCAAAGACTTATCAGTGACTAAGGGTTGTACTAGCAGAGAATTCTGAGAAGATTGATCAACTATCATAGCCATGTCAATTTCATCTTCAAATGATGGGAATCTTTCAGTGGATCCAAAGGTTACCAAGGTAGCAGTACCTTTTCCCCAGTTTTCATAGGATACTTGGGACTGGCTGTAAAGTGAGAAAATTGTTGAAGGGTGTCCAAGCCCATAAGTTGATCCGTGAATGACCAGGCTNATCTAATAATTAATCTTTTTCTTCCCTCCCCCAAACTTAAGTTTTTAAATATGAAATAAAGGTGGAAAGAAACTACTATAAGTATAAATCATACCTCAGTATTGTAGGCATTTTTATCATTCTGAAATTTTTGCAAGCCTTCTCCAATTTTAACTTCACTTGGTCTGAAATATTAGGAGCTTTCTACACATAAATCATTAGAGGAATTTTTAGGAAATGAAATTTCGAAACTAGTATAAAACTAAAATAATCACAACATTTCCTAACACAACCACAATACTAAACAAAAATACTAAAATGAAAATAGACATTACATCACATTACAATCCACAAAATACACTAAATAAAAGTACAATTACATACCATTCATTTTTCTCATAAAAAGATTACATAACATAAAAATAAATAAAAATACAAACATAAGTCATCAATCTCATTCTAAAAATTACATAACATAAAAATAAATAAAAATGCAAACATCAGTACATCAATCTCATTCTAAATATCAAAATCACAAACTATTTTGTCATCTTCTTTATCAGTAGGTGGATCGGGCTGATACTGAGTATATTGGGGGCATTCAGGAAATGTAACATCAGGCANATTGCTCAAGTAATATAGGGCTCTAATGGAGTCCTAGATATCGATCCCACAGGGAGAAATAAAATACTACAGGCTAAGTTTTAGAGTCTTAGATATCGGTCCCACAGGGAGAAATAGAATACTACGGACTAAGATTTTATAAAAAAGTAATACTTCAACTACAACAATGCTTATCTGTCACTAATAGGCAATTGAAATAAGTAGATAATTTTGGATAGTAACTAATGATACAGAATAACTTTTAATTGTGATATTCAATATATAAGAAAGAATCCTTCTCCTTGCCAAGAAATTATAATGAATGGGTAAAATGAATTAGTTCAATTTATATTGTGTCAAATAGGAGCACACCTATTCTTTACCCTTTGGTCCAGGCATAAAGAACATTGACTAACCCTATGCTTGGTTACTGATTCTGCGGCTAGGCTGGGAGGATACCGGCTCTCACTTAGGAGCTCCCATGTGCCCCTCACCTAAGGGCTAACATCTACACATCAGCACCCAAAGACCGAATTGCAGATTTTAGTCTGTCACTCTAAAATCTCTAATTCTACGCCTGATAGTAATATTTCTCTATTTATTTGCACCCAACTTCCAAGGGCTTTGACCTCGCTGAATCTTGGATGTAATCTTCACTTTAGTTGTAAAACTCAACATATTTTAACAATTCAATTGGCCAGATTGAAGGTAAATGAAAATCTAAGTGAAAAGATCATCACAATTTCTTAAATATTTTCATGGCTTCACCAATTCAAATCATCATTTCACAAATCTGAAGACAAGGAGAATATAGAAAAACTACTCAGAACTCATGGGGAAAGCACAACAAACTTGGAATTCATAAATGAAATCAAAGCCATACAAACTATAACAAGTAAATAACTTATCTCGCACAACTTGAAATTCATATATAAAATCAAAGCCATACAAACTATAACAAGTAAATAACTTTTCTCTAATTTCTCCCCAAGAACACTCCTCAAAGTTCCTCTTAATCTCTTTTTTTCTTTATAGCACACAAAAATTTATATATAAAAGTAAAGTCATACAAACTACAACAAGTAAATAACACTTATCTCTAACTTTCCCCAAGAAAACTCCTTGAAGTTCCTCTGAATCTCTTCCTTTCTTTACAGCACACAGAATTTCTCTTCGAAGCAGCAAGAATTCTTCTTCGAAGCGGACTTCATATATAAAATCAAAGTCATACAAACTACAACAAGTAAATAACTTATCTCTAATTTCACCTATATAAAATCAAAGTCATAGAAACTACAATAATAAATAAACTTATCTCTAATTTCTCCCAGAAAACTCCTCGAAGTTCCTCTGAATCTCTTCCTTTCTTTACAACACACAGAATTCTTCTTCATAAAAGCGAAGTCATACAAACTACAACAAGTAAATAACACTTATGTCACTCCTCAAAGTTCCTCTGAATCTCTTCCTTTCTTTACAACACACAGAATTCCTCTTTGAAGCTAAAATCAAAGTCATACAAACTACAACAAGTAAATAACTTATCTCTAATTTCTCCCCATGAACACTCCTCAAAGTTCCTCTGAATCTCTTCCTTTCTTTACAGCACACAAAATTCCTCTTTGAAGTAGCAAGGAAGTTCCTCTGAATCTCTTCCTTTCTTTACAACACACAGAATTCCTCTTCGAAGTAGCAAGGAGAATCTCTTCCTTTCTTTACAGCACACAGAATTCCTCTTCGAAGTAGCAAGGAGGAAGAAATCTTTCATTTTCCCTCCAATCTTACAATTTCTCGAAGAATTCCTCACAATTACACGCTCTAGCAAGCTCAAATGGAACCTATCTAACCTCCAAGTCTCCAAAATTCTGCTCCTCTTCTCTTCTCCTCCTCTATTTTCAGCCAAAAATGTTCTCTTTAAAGATGTGGATGAGTTTTCCCAAGAGTTGCTCACGCACCCCTCCAAAATCTGGCCTTATCCATTGTACATGTCACCTAACCGTCGATCCTGCCGTTGGCAGCCTTCTAGAAAATTTGTCCTGTAGCCTCGGGAAAATCTTGCTGTCGGCGGCCTCGAGGGCGTCGTCGGCGCCTTAGTGCAATTTTCCACATTTTGGTCATTTTTGCTCCAAATTCGCACCTTTTTGCATATTTTTGCTCCATTGACCTTAATTCATTATTCCTACAACAAAACATCAAAAATACCTTTCTTTAAAGTGTAATATCATTAAAAATAGTATAAAATAGATAAAACATCAAAAATACCTTTCTTTAAAGTGCAATATCATTAAAAACAGTATAAAAGAGGTATAAAAATCTCAACATATTTTCCTTTGGTCAAAATCCTCCAAACTTAACTATTATATATCCTCAAGTAATTTTAGTACTATATAAAAGTTATGATTTACTGCAGTAATATTATAATTCAGAAACACTATAAGTTTGATTTAGATAAATACCATAGCGAGATTTTCAGGAAAATTTCAAAAGTAATTGAATTAACTCTGTATCCATCAGATTATCTAGTCATCAAGTTTTAAGAGTTCTAGCATTCTATTTATTTCAAAAATGACTATAGATTGCGATATTAAGTCACTTAGAATATCCAAAAGATAAAAACTTCATGAGAACTCTATTAGTAAAAAGATCTATTCCATAAATATAAGTTCAGGAATGTATTTAAGTTTTCCCTTTAGGTAGGTCCAGTGAAGCCAATTTTTGATTAGGCATTTCCTCAAGCTTCTTCTCACTTTCATTTTTTTTCTTTTTTTTTCTTTTTCATTTAGATTCCTTTCAATCCTATATGTTTTTCTTTTCTTTTCTGAGATTGTTTTTAATCCTTTCTTTTAGCTTTCAATCCTATATATTTTTCTTTTCTTTTCAGGGATTGTTTTCAATCCTTTCTTTTTTGATTTTCAAGTGAGGATTACTTTATCTGGATAGTCTTTAATGATTTTGAACATCACCTTTCTTTTCCTAAATTTGAAACTCAAAGCATTCCATTTCAAGTGAGGATTACTATATCTGGATAGCCTTTAATGATTTTGAACATCACCTTTCTTTCACGTGAGGATTACTATATCTGGATAGCCTTTAATGATTTTGAACTTCACTTTTCTTTCCCTAAAATATATATTTTTCTTTTCTTTTCAAGGATTGTTGTCAATCATTTCTTTTTCCTTTTTCAAGTGAATTTTTCTTTTCTTTTCAGTGATTGTTGTCAATCCTTTCTTTTTCTTTTTCAAGTGAAGATTATTATCTGGATAGTCTTTAATGATTTTGAACTTCACTTTTCTTTCCCTAAATTTGAAACTCAAAAATCTGGATAGCCTTTAATGATTTTGAACTTCACCTTTCTTTCCCTAAATTTGAAACTCAAAGAACTGGATAGCCTTTAATGATTTTGAACTTCACTTTTCTTTCCCTAAATTTGAAACTCAAAACATTGGATAGCCTTTAATGATTTTGAACTTCACTTTTCTTTCCCTAAATTTGAAACTCAAAGCATTTTCAAAGCATTCCAAGCCTTTAATGATTTTGAACTTCACTTTTCTTTCCCTAAATTTGAAACTCAAAGCATTTCTTACCTTAANGAAAAAAAATTCAAGTAATTGAATTAACTCTGTATCCATCAGATTATCTAGTCATCAAGTTTTAAGAGTTCTGGCTTTCTATTTATTTCCAGCATGACTATAGATTACAATATTAAGTCACTTAGAATACCCAAAGGATAAGAACTTCATTAGAACTCTATTAGTAAAAAGATCTATTCTATAAGTTCAGGAATGTATTTAAGTTTTCCATTTAGGTAGGTCCAGTGAAGCCAATTTTTGATCAGGCATCTCCTCAAGCTTCTCCTCACTTTCATTTTTTTTCATTTTTTTCTTTTCTCTTTTTCATTTGGATTGCTTTCAATCCTATATTTTTTTTTCTTTTCTGGGATTGTTTTCAATCCTTTCTTTTTCCTTTTTCAAGTGAGGATTACTATATCTGGATAGCCTTTAATGATTTTAAACTTCAATTTTCTTTCCCTAAATTTGAAACTCAAAACATTTCTTACCTTATAAGTATTTCATAGCTTTTACATCATTGAGACCCAGTCTTTTCTTCTCAATTGAAATTCCAGATTCTTAATACTTTAAAATATAGTTTCCTTTACTTTAAATAGTATCCTATAATCTTATTCTCTTATACTAAATATCTTAAGTTACAAAATTAATTTTCATTACAAAATATTTCTTTAAATCTACCATAATATTTAAATAGTCACAAAAATATAGTTACCTGAATTAAATTTACTACATAAAATCATATAAATAATTTTTGAAAATATTAAAATAGAGGACATCTAATAGTTAAAATTTTTCTTCCCTCCCCCAAACTTAAATTTTTAATATGAAATAAAGGTGGAAAGAAAATACTATAAATATAAATCATACCTCAGTATTGTAGGCATCTTTATCATTCTGAAATTTCTGCAGGCCTTCTCCAATTTTTACTTCGCCTGGTCTGAAATATTATGAGCTTTCTACACATATAAATCATTAGAGGAATTTCTAGAAAATGAAATTTTGAAATAAGTATAAAACTAAAGAAGAACACAACATTTCCTAACACAACCACAATACTAAATAAAAGACAAAAAATACTAAAATGAAAATAAACATTACATCACGTTACAATCAACAAAATGCACTAAATGACATTCATTTTTCTCATAAAAAGATTACATGACATAAAAATAAACAAAAAATACAAACATCTATACATCAATCTCATTCTAAATATCAAAATTCCAAACTATTTCATCATCGCCTTGATCAGCAGGTGGATCGGGTTGATACTGAGTATATCGGGGGCATTCAGGAAATGCAACATCAGGCTCTCCTCTGAAGTGTCGGGCCTGAGCATTATAATAGGCTATTTCAAAATAAGAATGCCTCTGCAGGTACTTAGTATCATAATTATGTCGGCANTGGCAAAGTGCATAAATAAGTCCAGGATGTCCTAGACCTCCACTAGTCTCACTCCTTGTCGTAGTTAATATAGTCTTGAAAATAGTCTTCCCCACATTTATAATTTAATTATTTTGAATACAGAAATTAAGAATAGCTCTATCTCTAGTAATCTCACTATGGTGGTAAGTCGGNCAACCTTGGTTTGGCATCTTTCTTTTGCATCAGATATTTAATAGCTGAGTGATCAGTGTGCACAACACATTTCGCTCTAATTAAATAAGATTAAAATTTATCTAAAGCATATAATATAGCTAGTAGCTCTTTTTCAGTAACATTATAGTTAATCTGAGCATCATTAAGAGTTTTACTAGCGTAGTATATCACCTTAAAGATCTTTTCATACCTTTGTCCAAGGACAGCTCCAATAATAGATCACTAGCATCACACATCAGTTCAAATGGTTTCTCCCAATTAGGTGAAACTATAATAGGGGTCGTGATTAATTTTTCTCTCACTAGCATCACACATCAGTTCAAATGGTTTCTCCCAGTTAGGTGAAACTATAATAGAGGTAGTGATTAATTTTTATTTTAATAATTCAAAGGCATTTAAACAGCTTTCAGTAAACTCAAATTTCTTGTCCCTTTCTAAAAGTTGGCAAAGAGGTTTAGTAACTTTTGAGAAATCTTTAATAAAGCATCTATAAAAACCAACATGTCCCAGAAAACTTCTAACTTCTCTTACACTCGTAGGAGGTGTTAGTTTAGATATAACTTGGATTTTTGCAGGGGTCCGTTTCCATACCATTTTCTGAAATTTTATGCCGTAACACAACTCCTCCTGCAACCATAAATTGACATTTTTCCCAATTTAGAACTAAATTTTTTCGCATAACTCTAAAACTTTTTCAAGATAAATTAAGCATGCGTCAAATGATGTTCCAAATATAGAGAAATCATCCATAAATACTTTCAGCCTATCGTCANTTTTCAAATTTTCGGTTTTCCTCAATGTGCAAGAAATACATGGTGAAAATCAAATATATTTAGCTTGGAGTGCAGCTCTTACCTAAAGAAGATCAAATCTGATATCAAACAGCCTTGAAATTGTCTCCCAATCTAAGATCTATCAAGCCTTAATTCAAAAATGGTGTTTTTAGGAGGAAGGGGATGATGAATAGTGGCGGTTGACCGGTCAAAATCACGGTTAAAGAGGTATTTTCACAATCTCGTCGATGGCAGGGTTGATGGAGTTGTCGGTGCACTCTATTTTGTTTTTGAACCTAAGTCTCGCTAAATTCCCGCCGTCAGCGACGTCGAGGGCGCCGTCGGCGGGCTCTATTGATTTTTTCCAAATTCTGTATTTTTGCGATTTTGATCAATTCTAAGCCTAAAAGACATCCATTTAATCTTTATAAACATAATTTTGAATAGTTAATTGATGTATTTAACACATACAAACTTTCACAAAACACGACATCACATTTATATATAAATTCCAAGGGGTACAACATGTGTTACATAACACACCTAAGTTTGGTATTTTCTCAACCTCAATACATAAATTCAACATCGCAATCCAAACCACAACACTCAAAACACTGAAAAAAAAACATCATATGCTTAGTCTCAACTATACAGAGATCTTTAAGCATAATTATAAAGCAAAGTAAATATAAAATTCCAATCTAAACACACAAACATAAATGTAACATATAAGATCTACTACTCGTCATATTCTGTGCTCTTTTCTCCTCTGAGATCACCCATTGATTGTACATGGATGAAGAGGTTGTAGAAGGGTCGGAAAGGAAATTCTTCAATTGAATCTTCCTCAATTAATTTCATCCTCCTCATCAGTCGTATCAAGCTATCTTCTAAACGTCCCGAATGATCAAAATGTTCTTTAATCCTCCAGTCTAAATGATTAAAGAAATCGGAGATATTATTAATTGTATTCATCACATTTTGTATCTCCTTTTCCAATTTTCTTGATTCAGCATAGGATCACCAAAGACTTATCAGGGACTAAGGGTTGTACTGGCAGAGAATTCTGAGAAGTACTATCATAGCCATGTCATTTTCATCTTCAAATGATGGGAATCTTTCAGTTGGATCCAAAGGTATCCAAGGTAGAAGTACCTTTTCCTAGTTTTCATAGGATACTTGGGACTGGCTGCAAAGTGAGAAAATCGTTGAAGGGTGTCCAAGCGCATAAGTTGATCCGTGAACGATCAGGCCTAAGACTGACTTCACAATTATAGATCCAATATTGATCGGCAGTCCTCTTTGGATGCAGTAATTCAGAATGACACTTTCTTTAGAAACTTTACCAACCTTCATTGTCGGTAACAGTTTTAAAAAAATGAAGAAGTGCCAGTGTTTAGAGACGGGATTCAAAAGTGTTGAAGAAAAACTACCCGTTCTCTCGCATTTCCCAATCATCAGTTTCACCCATCAAATACTAGTAAATTTCATTCATCTGGTCTCTCGTTGGGACGAAATTGGAATAGTGGCAGACAGGAACAATCTCTATCATATATAACTCATTGATTCTTGAAGGAGTAAAAGTAATCCATCTCCCTCACACATAAACAACTCCTTGGTTAATACCATGTAAATTCGCATAAAATTCTCTTACCACAAGAACTACCACGGCGGCAGCAGTGTAGCACAACACTTCCCATATTCGCCACACAATTATTTCTTCAATATCCGTTGTGGGATTATTCAATCCGTGATTCACGAATCCTCGTTCCTTGATTAATCTTTTCTTTGTCAGCAACTTGTTGAAGATTCGCTGCGCTTCCGCACTAATGAACTTTCGCCGATTGAAAACTCGCATTCTGGGATTATCAGGGGAATTGGACGCCAAAGAAATGAAATTGACAGAGTTTTTCTATATTTTTGGGGAGAAAATATGAACTAAAGTTCAAATTTTTTAGTTTAAAAAGACTATTCTCGCCCAAAAACTGTCAAAAACTGCTCATCGGACACAAGAAACAGCTTCTTATCGGTCTCACCGTCGGCGCGCTTCTGTATTAATTTTTGCCTGGACTCTCAGGAAAATCACGCCGTCGGCGCCGTCGAGGGCGCCATCAGCACCCAAGGCAAAACTTTCACAGTTTCGCTCTGGTCCGAATGCGTCACAATTTTTCTTTATGGATCCAATTTTTAAGATATTTGAAGGGTAAATAAGAGTAGTAGAGCTTAATACTACTATAAACTAGCTATAAATTCAAATAAAAACTACCATAATCGCAATAAAGATAAACATAAATATGGGTTGCCTCCCATAAAGCGCTTGGTTTAACGTCGTCAGCTCGACCTATTCAAGGTTCATTCAGGTTGACTGATAATTAAAACCTCTTTAAAATTTGGTCTTTTACCCTTATAATAAGGTTTTAATCTATGGTCATTTACTTTAAATCTATTTTCCATTTTCTGATCTCAATTTCAATAGTAATCTGTGTCCATTTACTTTAAATCTATTTCCCGTTTTCTGATCTTCAATTTCAATAGCTCTGTAAGTTTAAACTTGAGTCACAGTAAATGGCCCTAACCAACGAGACTTCAATTTCCCAGGGAATAACTTCAACTATATTGTAAAGCAAAACTTCTTGTCCTGGTTCAAAGTTCTTTTGGTTAATCTTTCGATCATGCTATAACTTTAATTTTTCCTTATAAATCTTGTCATTATCATAAGATTAATTTCTTAATTCTTCTAATTTATTTAATTGTAACAATCTCTTCTTACCAGCATCTTTATAATTATAATTTAATTCTTTTATCGCCCAATATGCTTTATGCTCTAATTCTACTGGTAAGTGACAAGTCTTTACAAAAATCAATTGTAAGGAGTCATTCCAATAGGAGTTTTATAAGCAGTTCTGTAAGCCCATAATGCGGTATCCATTCTAGTGGAAGGAGTCATTCCAATAGGAGTTTTATAAGCAGTCCTGTAAGCCCATAATGTTGTATCCAATTTAGTGGACCGATCTATTCTATTTGGGTTTACAGTCTTTTCAATTATTTGTTTTGATCTCTCTATTAGAAACTTCAGCTAATCCACTGGTTTGAGGGTGATAAGCCGTAGATTCTATGAATAATATTAAATTTTTCTGCCAATCTCTGAATATATTTATTCCTAAAATGGAATCCTTCATCAGTAATAATCATCTTAGGCATTCTGTATCTAGTAAAAATATTTTTCATTAAAAATCTTGAAATACTTTTAGCGTCACAGCGAGGTAAAGCTTGTGCTTCAATCCACTTAAAGACGTAGTCTACTGCAATTAATATATATAAGTTCCCAAATGAAGGAATAAATTGTCCCATAAAATCTAATCCCCAAACATCAAAGATCTCAACTTCCAATATGAAATTTAGAGGCATTTCATTTCTTCTAGATATGTTTCCTACTCGTTACTTCTAATATGAAATTCAGAGGCATTTCATTTCTTCTAGATATATTACCTACTCGTTGACATCGTTCACAAGTTTTTATATATCTATAAACATCTCTAAATATAGTAGGCCAATAAAATCCAGCTTGCCATGAAATTCAGAGGCATTTCATTTCTTCTAGATATATTGCCTACACGTTGACATCGATCATGTTTGTATCTGTAAACATCTCTAAAGAGAGTAGACCAATAGAATCCAGCTTGTAAAATTTTATAAACAGATCTATAAACATCTCTAAATATAGTAGGCCAATAAAATCCAGCTTGTAAAATTTTATAAGCAATTTTTTCGTTCCCAAAATGTCCTCCAAATTCAGAATCATGACATTCTTGAATAATCAGTTCAGTTTCTTCATAAGGTACACATCTCCTCATAATCAGATCCTTACATTGTTTATATAAATAAGGCTCATCCCAAAATAATGCTTTTGCATCATGAATGAATTTCTTTTGTTGTTGCAATGTCACCATAGATGGCAAAATATCATTTACAATATAGTTAACAATATCAACATACCATGGTATTTTTCACATACAAACATTATAAAGTTGTTCATCAGGGAAACTGTCTGTAATTTTATTGTCAACATCAGATAATTCATGGTTTTCTAATCTTGATAAATGATCAGCAATTTGATTATCAGTTCCCTTTCTATCAATAACTACAATATCAAATTCTTGCATCAATAATATCCATCTAATCAACCTTGGTTTGGCATCTTTCTTTTGCATCAGATATTTAATAGCTGAGTGATCAGTGTGCACAACACATTTCGCTCTAATTAAATAAGATTAAAATTTATCTAAAGCATATAATATAGCTAGTAGCTCTTTTTCAGTAACATTATAGTTAATCTGAGCATCATTAAGAGTTTTACTAGCGTAGTATATCACCTTAAAGATCTTTTCATACCTTTGTCCAAGGACAGCTCCAATAAAATAATCACTAGCATCACACATCAGTTCAAATGGTTTCTCCCAGTTAGGTGAAACTATAATAGAGGTAGTGATTAATTTTTATTTTAATAATTCAAAGGCATTTAAACAGCTTTCAGTAAACTCAAATTTCTTGTCCCTTTCTAAAAGTTGGCAAAGAGGTTTAGTAACTTTTGAGAAATCTTTAATAAAGCATCTATAAAAACCAACATGTCCCAGAAAACTTCTAACTTCTCTTACACTCGTAGGAGGTGTTAGTTTAGATATAACTTGGATTTTTGCAGGGGTCCGTTTCCATACCATTTTCTGAAATTTTATGCCGTAACACAACTCCTCCTGCAACCATAAATTGACATTTTTCCCAATTTAGAACTAAATTTTTTCTTTCGCATAACTCTAAAACTTTTTCAAGATAAATTAAGCATGCGTCAAATGATGTTCCAAATATAGAGAAATCATCCATAAATACTTTCAGCCTATCGTCAATTATTTTACTAAATATGGACATCATACATCTCTGGAATGTTGCAGGTGCATTACATAATCCGAAAGGCATTCTTCTAAACCCAAAAGTTCCAAAAGGACTAGTAAATGTTGTCTTTTCTTGATCCTCAGGAGCAATAGGAATTTGATGGTAACTGGTATATCCATCTAAAAAGTAAAAATATTTGTGCTCGGCAAGTCTATCTACTATTTGATCTAGAAATAGTAGGGGAAAATGATCTTTCCTGGTGGCAGTGTTTAATTTTCTATAATCAATGCAGATGCGCCACCCAGTGACTTGTCTGATAGGTATCAACTCATTATTTTCTTTTGTTTCAACAG
>JXCR01073543.1:49893-67245 GCA_002079205.1 Phalaenopsis hybrid cultivar | reverse complement strand
AATAACTTATCTCTAAATTTCTCCTTAAGAACACTCCTCGAAGTTCCTCTGAATCTCTTCCTTTCTATACAACACACAAAATTCCTCTTCGAAGTAGAAGGAGGAAGAAATCTCTCACTTTCCCTCCACTCTTACAATCTCTTGAAGAATTCCTCACAATTGTTACACTCTACGAGGAAGAAATCTCTCACTTTCCCTCCACTCTTACAATTTCTCGAAGAATTCCTCACAATTACATGCTCTAGCAAGCTCAAATGGAACCTATCTAACCTCCAGGTCTCTAAAAGTCTGCTCCTCTTCTCTTCTCCTCCTCTATTTTTGGCCAAAAATGTTCTCTTTAAAGATGTGGATGAGTTTTCGCAGGAGTTGCTTACGCACCCCTCCAAAATCCGGCTTATCCATTGTACATGTCACCTAACCGTCGATCTCGCCGTCGGCGACCTCGATGGCACTATCGGCGGCCTTCTAGAAAATTTGTCCTGTAGCCTCGAGAAAATCTCACGGTCAGCGGCCTCGAGGGCACCGTCGGCGCCCTAGTGCAATTTTCCACATTTTGGTCTTATTTTTAGATTCGCTCCTTTTTGTATCTTTTTGCTCCAATGACCCTAATTCATCATTCCTGCAACAAAACTAATTTGCTCCTTTTTGTATATTTTTGCTCCAATGACCCTAATTCATCATTCCTACAACAAAACAAAATTCACTCTTTTTTGCATCTTTTTGCTCCAATGACCCTAATTCATCGTTCCTGCAACAAAACATAATACCTTTCTTTAAAGTGTAATATCATTAAAAACAGTATAAAAGAGGTATGAAAATCTCAACTTATTTTTCTTTGGTCAATATCCCCCAAAATTAACTATTACTTGTCCTCAAGTAATTTAGTACTATATAAAAGTTATGATTTACTGTAGTAATATTTTAATTCAGAAACACTATAAGTTTGATTTAGATAAATATCATAGTGAGGTTTTCAAAAAAAATTCAAGTAATTGAATTAACTCTGTATCCATCAGATTATCTAGTCATCAAGTTTTAAGAGTTCTAGTTTTCTATTTATTTCAAGAATGACTATAGATTGCAATATTAAGTCACTTAGAATATCCAAAAGATAAAAACTTCATTAGATCTTTATTAGTAAAAAGATCAGGAATGTATTTAAGTTTTCCCTTTAGGTATTCCTGAAGCCAATTTTTGATTAGGCATCTCCTCAAGCTTCTCCTCACTTTCATTTTTTTTTCTTTTTTTTTTCTTTTTTCATTTGGATTGCTTTCAATCCTATATGTTTTTCTATTCTTTTCTGGGATTGTTTTCAATCCTTTCTTTTTCCTTTTTCAAGTGAGGATTAGAATTTTCTTCTTTGCTCCATTTGGCTCCAAATTGCACCGTTTTTGCTTTCACCAAAAGTTCATTTCTTGTACCTAAAGACAAAAATATGCAAAATATCTTCCTTTAAAGTGTAACATCATTAAACATATACATAATATGACCATGAAATGGACACTAAAAATAGATAATTTTAGGTGGATCAATTACCCCAAACTTAAACGTTACTTGTCCTCAAGTAACACTATAACTTTAAAGACCCAATTTGTTGATTTGAGGTAGTGGGTTTTAGTAGAGTTTTCTATAATTTTTTCTCTTAAATGTTATAGTGTAACTTAAGAGAAATTATAGTAAATCAACCTAAGATTACGGTGTAAGAATATCTCACATTCAACTTAAAAATCTTGATTTTCTGTTTACTTAAAGTTATTGAATTTTTCAAACTAAAGATTCAAAGAAAGTATAAAAATATAATTTAAGCACCTTATCTTTATCAATTTAACCAATATGTTTTTGAAATCAGAATAAGCTTAGAATTGTTTCTAAGTCTTTTCATTTAAAAAGATTCAAGTGAAACCAAATTTTCATTATACTTCTCCTCAAGCTTCTCCTCGCTTTTTTTTTTTACTTTTCTTTTCTTTTTTTTTGTTCTTTCATGATTTTTTTAATCCCTGCTTCTTTTTATGTGAGGATTACTATATCTGCATAGGCTTTTAATAGTTTTAAATTTCACTATCCTCTTTTTAAAATTCAAAACTCAAACTTTCCCTCACCTTTTAAAAGTGTAAGTATTTGTTTGAAAAAGGTTTCAATAAAAGCTCAATTCTCATTAAGTATAAATCTAAGAATCTTAGCTTTTCAAATATTCAACTCCTTTTTACAATAAATAGAAAAATCATTTTCTTAATGTTTCCTACAAAATATCTTAACTTTAGAAAAGTTTCATCACATAGGATCCCAACTAAGTTTTGTTTCTAACATTCCTAAAATCAAAGTTATAGTAACCTAAAGTTAACACCACAAACCACAAGTCATTTTAAAAGTGATATCAAAATAAATAAAGGTTACTGAGGACATATAAAGTTAAGTTTGAAAGATTTTTCTTCCTCCCCCCAAACTTGAATTTTAAAATATTTTGCAATCAATTCCATAAAATGTAACAAGAAGAAAAAGTAAAAGCTAAATATACCATCTACTACAACATCCTATCAAATTCATATACATGCATATCAGGAATAGAATAACTATGGGAGAAAGAAAATTTAGCCGAAAACATGCTTGTAATAATATTAAACTACAAAGGAAGCATAATACTTTAAATTTTATTTTTCTTCCTACCCCCAAACTTGATTTTTAACATGTATAACATCCAGTACAGAAAATATAAGCAGAAAGAAAAATAGTTCACAAATTTTATCTACCAAAAAGTTCTTTCAAAAACATATACAAATATTCATCAAGACATAACAATATGCAATAGAAAGTAAATATAAACTAAACATATTAGATTAAAATTGAAAGAAAGAAAGGTTTAACAAGTAGGNAGCGCTAGGTTTAACGCCGCCAGCCCGACAAAGGGTTCCTCCTGGATCAAAATTCCATTTAAGTAATCCTTGTTCAATCGCCCAATCTTTTGCAAATCCTGGGATTTCTACAAAATCCTCGAATTTTAATTTTTCATTCAGCTTTTCCTTATCATATTNTATATATATATATCTCTGTGTGTGTGTGTGTGTGTGTGTGTGTGTGTGTTCGCGCGTGTGATCTACAAATCTCTATATTGTTGTAACACAAACACAAACACACATGATAAATGAGGTCAATTCTTCTTTTAACTCATCAGGTCTCACTACATTACTTCCAATTTATAATAAAATCAATACACTAATATATTGGGTACTTATAAATGATTTTATAGAGTCTAATCCCATGGACATGATTATTCTAGATACATTGGCTCTCTAGAACCAACCCCAGACATCATCATATCCCACTAATTAAGCACCTCTAACATTTATAAGGATAGTTTATAATCATCCACATGTTACTCATCAAATATATTCACGACCTTAACAAATGAAAACAAGGCCTGAGAAAGGAAGTAAAAAAAAATTGAGATTGATCTGTCACAGTTGAAATTCAAGATGTCTCTTGTAAAAATCAAATCTCGTTGAGACCTAAGTCATAGTGGACTCGTCATTCCAACTACTACAAGAAAACATATGCAAGTCTAGTCATAAGAAAATAAGGAATCACATATCTCATGACACACAAAGATCAACTCAAACCTCAAACAATCCAAACATCCACAAATATCAATCAAACTAATAAATCCACAATGACAAATATAGATCAAATCAATTCACTAGCAATCCAAACATCCACCAACATCAATCAAACTGATCAATCCACACTAAAACAAACATATCAAACCTTGAACACTTACATCTCACAAACACACTGAAAAAAGATAACCATGGGCTGCCTCCCATGAAGCGCTAGGTTTAACGCCGCCAGCCCGACAAAGGGTTCCTCCTGGACCAAAATTCCATATAAGTTATCCTTGGTCAATCACTCAATCTTTTGCAAATCTCGGGATTTCTACAAAATCCTCGAATTTTAATTTCTCACTCAGTTTTTCCTTTTCCTATTGATTTATATCATTGTCCCTCAAGTTTTTTTTTAGATCCAATATTCTTCCAATGACTTTCTCAATTTGCATATTAATATCATCCTTCAAATTTATAAGAAATGGATCTCTATAAAATAACTCAAGATCTCCTAAATTTTGGATCGAATTCTTTTATATGATTCATATTTTGGATCAAATTCTACTAAATTGCTCTTCTGTATCATGTTATCTTCTAATTCTTCCCCTTGGGATACTACTATAGGATATATCATTGGCTCAATTACCTCATTCATAAAGCTAGGTATTGCATGATCCTTAAACTTCCTTTTTTCATCAAGACCCTCCTTCTTAAACTTCACATAACTGGGCATTTGTTTTAATGCTTCAGCAAATGGAATATTTATAGTTAATTTCTTGAATTATTCAATAAATCTATAGCATTGTTGGTCTAATTTTTGTATCAATATTCTCTGAGGAAATAGTGGTGGTGAACTTTCTATATTTATCGTGGTTAACGAAATAGGTTTTTCTAATTCCATAGAAATTTCTTCCATTGGTCTTTCAATCTCCTTTTCCTCGTTTCTCAACTTAACATTATTTGAACCATATCCTTCAATTCTCTTTCACCTATTAATTGGATAGCTTTATCTTGTTCACCATTCTTCTCCTCATGGTTTATCTCAGGGGTGGGGTTTAAGAGTTAATTGAATTAATAATCTGCCCCTATTGGTTTTCTATATTCCTCATTGCATCATGTTGACTTTCCAACTAATTAACCTAGGTTGTGACTCCTTATGGCAACCTCTTCCAACTGACTTGTCGTTATAATAATCACAACCTCTTCTAATAAGAATGGCCAACTTTCTATATTCCCTAATGCTAGCATAGAACATTAGCTAACTTAAGGCAGATTCCTTAACATCTCAATTCCACATCAGTGTTATCTAGCCTTTCACCTCTAGATGCCTCTAGCCTATGCCACCATGATGGTTGAATCCCAGCGTCAGAGTATTAAACATTAAGCCAAATTGGTGAGAATATATTCTGTCACTCTAGAACAAACCAACTCTACGCCCATCAAAACCTATCTCCCAATTTATTTGCACTCCCCCTTAAATGATCTCAATGGCTCTTCCTATAATGAAGTGTGGTATCTACCAGTTGGCTTAAATCATAGCCTTCCAGGGTTTCTCAACAGATTTTAACTTCATAAGTGATCAATTTGCAAAGTTAATTAAGAGTCGGGAAAAATATCATCACATTAATAACATAAGAGATTATCTAAGCAAATCTAAATTCATGAACATGCATCTTTTTCATTGCAAAAGAAAAGTAAAATGAAGATAATGGCAAAAGCAGTAAAAAGAATGATAGAATTAAGTAATAAATTATTTGCTAACAAGGAACATCATATGTCTACCTACACTCTTTCGAGTGAATAGGTATGCTTAGTATTATTTTAGTCTTATACAACTATTTGTCACCTAGAAGCATCTAATAAATCATTAAAGTATATTTCCTTAAAAGTTGCATTGCCTCCTAAACTATTTTACTATCCAATCGGAAAATGTGAGTGCATTCAGGTTGCAAGATCACCTCTCTCCCGAGTCTTAGTTTCACTTACAACAAATTTTAACATAACTTATTGTCACTTAAGTTATGTCAATGAATTAAAGGAAATGTTACTCATCACATGAAAATAAAAAGAATTCTATCACAAAACAAATTTTTCTACACAAGCCAGTACTTCATATTAAAAGAAAAGAGTAAAGAAAACTACTTACGAATCATAGATAAAACATAATAGGAAACCTCGTTTAAATCAAAGAAAATCTACTAGAAAGTGTTTACAATAATTACAAGGAAATGAAGAACACAATATTTAGTTTTTTCCCTCTAAAATAAATAAGAAAAATCTCTCCAATAAAGTTTTATGCAGATACATGCGCCGCTCATACTTCCTTACTCATATCTCTCAAAATCCCTCACCAAAATCTCCAAAAAATGGAGAAATCTACATCTCCATAAACTCACGCCAAACTCCTCCTAAAACACTTCCTAATTTCTTCTTTATACTCCTCTAATTACTTCCTAATTGCATTTTTATGAGAGGCGCCAGCCCCTATTTGAAAAGAAATAAAAAACCCCTCATTTCTCCAAGAAACACATCTCTTCATCCAAGAGACACATCATTTCATTCCAAGAGACACTTTTCTTCATCAAAGAACCTTTTCAAGTGTCAAGATTCATCGAATAACTCCATGTGGCGTGCAGGTTGTCCAGAAGCTTCCAGAACATCCCGGAATGGCCCAGAATCACTCAAAAGTCGTCCAATAACCAACCTGGGAGCTATAGCGCCAGTTTGGGGAAAGATAGCATCTGTTTCTGGCATCGTGGTGCCATTCTAGGCGTTATAGTGCCACCCTATGAGCAGCTTTACCGTTTTGCCCTATTTTGCTCTGTTTCAGTTCTGTTTCGCCCCGTTTCAGCACCATTGCGCTCCAGATTGGTATACCTACAAGATAGATATGAAAATAACAATTCTTTAAAGTGAAATTTCATTCAAAAACATGGAATTAATGTGAATTAAATTAACAAGGAAATTCATATCGAAATGCGCCATATCAGAATTTTTTCTTTACTCAATTTGGCTCCAAATTGCACCATTTTTTCTTCATTTTCACCAAAAGTCCATTTTTGGTACATGAAGACAAAAATATCTGAAATACATTCCTTTAAAGTGTAATATCAATAAATATATGTATAAATTGAGCATGAAATATACACTAAAAATAAGTAATTTTTAGGTGAATCAGATAATCAATAGGAAAGTCCTATAGCTAAATGTTAAATCCAAAGAAGAACACTATACCTCATAAAAAATGAGGTCAACACTTCTCAACATTCATTAAGATGTACAATGAACAGTTGTAATCAGTTGTTCCAAAATCTAGATCTTCATTTTTGAATGTGACCTTTGAGTATTCCTTTAACTAACAAACCTTGTCTGAGGAAGTGCCAACTAATTGAGGCAAGTAGATCTCAAGATCTAGTACGATTTTTACTTATGACTCCCTCATCTTCTTTGACATGATCAGGGCATCATAAATTCTTAATATAGGTGGTAGTTTTCTAAGCCGGGTTAGAACATTATTATTCATTTCATTGTACAATTCCTTATGTTCTTCCTGAACTGGTGTTTCTTCCATGGGTAGAATTGGCTTTTCATGTATGAACACTTATTTTTTTATATCTTAGAGGACTATCCTCAGAGATAGGACTCTTCTGCTCTGCATTACTTCATTTTTTTCTTCTATTTCTTGAATTGGACCTAAAGCTTCTTTTGAAGAGACACTAATAAGTCCTTCAAATGATGCTTCTGAGTCTGAAGACTCTCACTCTATTATCAGTAGTGTCTCTTCAAGCTTGATGATGACAACATCATTATCTGGATCATTGAATTCGTATTCATTATCACTGTTGTTATTGTTATCAGACCCATCAGAATTAAGCTTGATTTGAGAATTATCATTAGGATTGAAATCATATTTATTGTTTTGAGAACGTCTTTGTTAGAAATAAATAAAACATAGCTAAAATCATGACTCTAAGTATTATATGACCACACAAGGATGATGAAGAAATCATACATAGTCGATGGAGTGTGGGATTTCTCCCCAATTTTGAGATAATAAATCTTGATTGAAAACTAGAGTTAGCAGCTTCTACTCTACTTAAGTTTTTATTGTGCTTAGAATGGTTTTGATACCTTAGTTAGCCCATGAGTAAAGCAACTGATTGTTGACTTAATGCCATATTTAGAGTTGTATAAGTAAGCACCTCCTAGGGGTATGTTGGACTATTAGGGAGTTTTACACTTTTTCCACCTCAAATGGTTTTAAGCTTGTAGTGAGTCAATGTTTTTTTTATTATTATTATTTTCTCATATTCACTTCTTTAACTATTTGTCAAATGATATTAGATAGAACCTAACTCACTAATAAGCTCTTGGGGCTTTAAGGGTAAATTTGTAATTTTTTTTTTTGAAAAAGTATTATAAAGTGTGCTTAATTGTTATTGAATGGATTGGACCTTGTCTAAAAACTAGTAAAAGAGTTCAAATTAACTGCTTAATAATCTTCCAATTAATGCCCCNAATTGCTTAATAATCTTCCAATTCATACCCTTTTACTTTTGAATCATTCAAATTTTCATTTCTTCTTATTCATAATAATTCAAGTAATTATAATTTTATCCTTTATAGAAAGTACCAGAATGAGTTGATGCCCTAATTAACCTTTTCATTTCAATCACTTCAGTGGGTTAATCATCATAATTTGATACCATCCCCTCTAGTTTAATCCTAAAAATTAGGGNTCATTTCTTCTTATTCACAATAATTCAAGTAATTATAATTTTATCCTTTATAGAAAGTACCAGAATGAGTTGGATACCCTAATTAACCTTTTCATTTCAATCACTTCAGTGGGTTAATCATCATAAATTGATACCATCCCCTCTAGTTTAATACTAAAAATTAGGANAATTAACCTTTTCATTTCAATCACTTCAGTGGGTTAATCATCATAATTTGATACCATCCCCTCTAGTTTAATACTAAAAATTAGGGTTAAAGTGTAAAATTCTAAAATTAAAATTATAACCATAGGGTTTATACATAACTTTTTCATTTTAATTCATATGACCAAGAATCTTTGTTGACCTCTTACTCATGGACTAATTAAGGAATCAGAGAAGAAATTATATAATTTTTTTTTATTTTTTTTGTATTTTTTAGAATTATTTTAGCCAATAATATGGAAAAATAGATTTAAATACTCAAAATACATTTTTATATCTTTAAAATTTATAGAAGCACTCTAAAGTTGCTATCCTTAACTAGGGAATATTTTATGACATTTTTTAATATATTTATATTCTTACAATATTTTTATTATTTTAATTGGAAAAAATACTTAAAAATACAAGTTTTATTTTAACTTCAATTTTATTTATTTCAAGTGCCTTTGTTTTTAAAGAGTTTACCTAACTTGATTTCACATTTTTTTTATTTATATTTTATTTTTTACAATTATTTTAAGTAGGAATCACCATTTTCGTAGAAAATACATTTTTGTATCAAAATAGGATTTCTGACAATGAAATTTTAATGGGACATTTCTAAAGTAATTATCTTGAATTAGAANTTAGAATTATTTTAGCCAATAATATGGAAAAATAGATTTAAATACTCAAAATACATTTTTATATCTTTAAAAATTATAGAAGCACTCTAAATTTGCTATCCTTGACTAAGGAATATTTTGTGATATTTTTTAATATATTTATATTCTTACAATATTTTTATTATTTTAATTATAAAAAATACTTAAAAATACTAGTTTTATTTTAACTTCAATTTTATTTATTTCAAGTGCCTTTGTTTTTAAGGAGTTTACCTAACTTGATTTCACATTTTTCTAATTTATATTTTATTTTTTAAAATTATTTTAAGCAGAAATCACTATTTTCTTAGAAAATACATTTTTGTATCAAAGTAGGAANGTTTACCTAACTTGATTTCACATTTTTCTAATTTATATTTTATTTTTTAAAATTATTTTAAGCAGAAATCACCATTTTCTTAGAAAATACATTTTTGTATCAAAGTAGGATTTCTGACAATGAAATTTTAATGGGACATTTCTAAAGTAATTATCTTGAATTAGAAGTTATTTTATGGCATTTTAACTTTTATTTGTATTTTCATATTTTTCTTAATTATTTAAATAAATAAATATTAGGAAAAATATTGTTTTACTAAAATAATGCTTTTTTATTTTTCATTTATGCCTCTAACTTTAGTAAACTCAACAAACTTAATTTTATAATTTTTTGATGTATATTTGTTTTTAATAATTTTTAATTAGCTTTTAGGTTTAGAGGTGTTCCCTAGTCTTAGAAAAATCAGAAGATCTTNAAATAATGCTTTTTTATTTTTCATTTATGCCTCTAACTTTAGTAAACTCAACAAACTTAATTTTATAATTTTCTAATGTATATTTTATTTTAATAATTTTTAATTAAAATAAAGATGATTATTCTAAATAATTAAAGCTTTTAGGTTTAGAGGTGTTCTCTACTCTTAGAAAAATCAGAAGATCTCCCTAATCATATAAGGAACAAGCCAACAAAATTTCATGTCATGGTGAGCAATATTTTATTTTTTTATAATTTAATTAAGTTATGGGGTATTTAATTAATTAATAACTAAATATTAAATAAATATTTTTAAATTTTGGTCAAAAATATTCTCCTCGATTCACTAAGCACAAGGGTATTTTTATTATTTTTCGATATTAAGATATGATTTTTTAAATTTATAGGTATTTAATCAAATCAAAAAATACCCTAATTTCCTAGTTAACCACTTCGGTGTTGCGTCAACGTTAACATCCTCGAAGCCCCATGCGTCATCCCGTGATTCGTCATGCTTCCCATCTAGATGCTGACTCAACCCGCGGTTACAACTCCATCTCTTCGCCTGACCTGATTCGAGCCGCTCGTTTTAAATACACATGAATGCACATCATCATTTATCATTCTAAATGAGCCCTAACATGAGAACCGTTCAAACTTTAATGTTAAGATCTCTCTCAATATTTAACCAAATTGCATGGGGTTTGTTAATATAGCTTCATCAAAGTGAGGCAAACATATCTATACGACTAGATGGACATAAATTGTTCATTATCTTCATAAGAGACCAAAATGAAGCCAAAATAGGAGTTTTTGAGTTATACCTTTGTTCAGTCCATTCAATGGGTTGAGAAGTTTTACACTGAGTCCACAAACCTCCTCCAAGCTTCAGTTTGCACTGAGGTATGACCTAGCCCAAATGATGAGTCGGGGTTGGTCTAAGATTATGGTAGAGGCCTCGGGAGAGAGGGGCTCAGATTGGGAAAGTTATTTTAGGCTATGAGGAAGCTTTTGAAAGAGTCAATTTGGGGTTTTGTTGAGCTTGGTGAAATGGCCGAAAAGTTCCTGATTTTGAGCTTTAAATTTAGGGTTTCTCAATGGAGAAGAATGGCTAAAAAAGAATGGGATGAGCTTTCTATGAGTGCAATGAAATTTTGGAATGATTTTGGCAAAGTTTCCTTAAGGTTTGTGTGATTCTTGTCATTTGCTGTGAGAGGGTGGTGTATTTATAAGGTCAGTCATGGTGGCTAATTGGTCAAGTCAAGGGATTCAAAGCGGCGCTTAGGTGGAGAGAAGACTGAGGCAAGTGTTCAAATGGAGTGAGCCACATTGGATGGGTGAAATTTAAAGTTTTGACCATGGTGGTCTCCTTGGCGTTGGGTTTTCAAGTGGCTAAGGTGACCAACCAGACCATGGGAGGTCACCATCTTGTTGAGAGAGCTCAGTAGTGAGGGAAGGTGAAGTGAATTGGTTTGTTCCATGTGTACATAGGTTGAATTTAAGTGGAATGGCTTTGAGCTACTTTTGGTCAACCCATGGGTTTGGTTCATGGGAGTGGGTTTGGGTCACTTCCAAGGTGACTTGGGCTGATGAGGATTAGCTTGATTAGTGTGATTAAGTCCCCATCATGTGGATTTAGATTAACTTTTGGTTTAAGTGCGTCATAGGTATGGTTAAGCATTATTTAGGGTATCTTAAAAGCAGCTCCTCTTTTTTCCATTTACAACACGGTGGATCACATGTGGCTTGTACATGGCTTCCATGGCTTCCATGTGGCTTGGATGAAGCCACATGGCTTGCCCATGGCTCATGTATAACCTACATGGCTTACATCAAAGAAGGAGGGGGGAATTCCAAGTGTGGAGCCAAATTTCATGAATTTCATATGGAGTTGATTAATCATGAAGTGTTTGGACTATGAATGATTAAATTAATTCTGGGGGCTAAATTTTTTCATGTGGATTTGAGTTAGAGAAGATTTGGATATGGGATTGGATTATGGCATTTGAAATTAAGCATGAAGGGGTTAATTTTGGACTTGAATTTGGACTTTATAATTGGACATGGGTTTGATGTAATTTTTGGATTGAGTAAGGGTTTAGAAAAATTTCAAAGTTTTCATGATGGGGTATGGGAATTAGGCTTGATGAAATTAAATTTGGCATGTAGGTTCAATTTTGGTGAAGATTGGATTTAGTGTTAACTTGGGTTGAATTTGGACAATTTTGAATTTGGGCATTGAATTGAGTGGGATTGGATTTAATTATGGCTTTTGGTAAATTTGAGGTGGATCTAGGAAATTCTGGTAGAAATTAGGGCATTTGGGTAATTTTGGTGGAAATTGGGTAATTTTGGTATTTTGGGTAATATTGGGGATTTTTGTCAATCTTGTAAAATGTTTGGTAAAATGGGTAATTTAGAGGAGTGGTGGAAAATTGGGTATTTGGACAATTTTAGACATGTTTTTTTAGAATTTAGGAGTATTTTGAGTGGTTTTGGCAAATTTTGAATTTAGGGTAGATTTGGGGTTGACTTTGGGTGGACTTAGGTAGATTAGGGTTATGGTGAGTGAATGGGGTGTAAAGTGGTGAGAAAGAGCATCCTTAAGTTTTGGTGGAGTGAAGTGATGGATGTGGTGAACATGTAGAGTAGTGTATGTGAATTGTGTATAGGTTGTGCATGTGAATGTGTTTGTGGTGAGAGGTGAAAGCCCAAGCCATAAAGGGTTTCCCTAAGGCCTTGTGATCTTATGGGAACTCATTTTTGAGTCTCCATATGTTGGTTCTAGTCATCACAACTAAGAGTTGGGGACTTGGGAGCACCCATCTGAGGCTTCAAAAAGAGTTATGAAGTGTCTAGAATTTTTAGGTGGGGTGGGTATCCTCACTAGTTTTCTAGGATAACAAACAGGAAAGTCCTATGCTAGATCCTAAGTTCTAGGAGAAATAACTTAGACCTCACCAAAAATGAGGTGAACAAAGGCTTATAAGGAGAGGAAGCTACAGGATTCTGAAAAAAAGAAAGAGAAGTCAGCCGACTAGAGGAAGCAGACTATCGAGCATTGATGGGGCAGAAAGAGGAAATGAATGAGAGGAGGAGTGTCAAAGCATGTGTGAGGGGAGAATAGAGGAGGCATATATTAAGTGGAGAGGTTAGTGGCCAAAGAGACATGTTCGTTGGCCAACCAAAAATGAGTGGGAGTCCCATTGACAACCAGCAACATAGGTGCTCCCCGTAGTGGCATGGGCGCCCCTAGAAAGAAGGAAGTGTAGAGTGCCTAGGCATATTTTGGGTGGTGCCAAGGTCCTATCTAAAGCTTCGGCACTACTTTGAGTGGTGTCAAGTTGCCACCTTAGGTGATACCAAAGAACAAACAACACCTTCACTCTTGTCTGATTGGGGGGAGAGCTTAGAGCTTGCATTGACTTAACGTTTGGTTCATTTAGATCAGCAAGCTTAGGAGAACACAATGACAAGATTGATATTAGACAAAGTAGGCCACATATCAAAAAATTGAGGTCAAAGTGTGTGCCTAGGAGAGAGAAAATTGAGATTTTTTTATGAAACTTCAAATAAGCTTCAAACTAGTCGATTTTAATGTTTAAATCTCAATTTGATTATACTCTGAGTTTAGATTTAATTTGAGTTCATTTTGAGGGCAGAATTGTAATTTTCATACAAATAATCCTAATTATCATTGTCTGATAAGCCACAAAAAGGATTTCAATCTAGGAACAAAAGAACTCATTTGGAATGTTTCAACGATCTGGACGGATTCACTATGTTCATTCTTTAAAGCACTTTAATAAAAAAATTTATGTGAGACCAACCTTCATGTTTTTTCATGCATGAAAACTTGTCACACAAAATTTCACGTAAAAATTTGTTTGATAGCCATCAATACTTAGCGCATTTTATTCATAAAGTAACAATGAACCAAATGTAGCTCATAAGAGATTATTATGGACAACTAGTGAGGGCGGAGATGAAGTTTTTGGGATTCTTTCTTGGAGACATCTTATTTGATTTTTGAGATTCTTTCTATTTAATTCTCTCTCGTCATTGATTTCTCTTGAATATGATGGGAGATTTCCTTAATCGACCATCTTTTAAAGAGGCCTTGGGGGGTAATATTTCCTCCACTCCTTTGGTTGCTAATATTTGTTTGTTTCTTGTGGAATTTAAGGATAAACTGGCCAAAGGAGTGAATAATGGATTTATCGAGAAAGCAGCAAGAAAAATCGGGAAACCAGCCTTATTCTATTGTGAAGAAGAAACTATGGCTCTTGTAGATCCTCTGAAATATACATTAGTCGGAAAACTCACCTTTGCTCATCCAAGATTAAATGATCTAAAATTTATTGGTAGTTGGAGTGTAGGGCTAATAAATGGGAGGCATCTGATGATTTGATTGGAGAGAGAAGTTTATTTTACAATACTATTGGAGAGGAAAGTCTTACAAATTGAAAAAGTTAACATGAAGATCCTTAAAAGGTCTACTGATTTTGATTCAAATGAAGAACCTCCTATTGTTCCCTTTCGATTCAGATTTCCAGGTTTGAAACTCCTCCTCTTTAATATAGAAGTTCTTTACTCTTTAGGTGCTATCTTTGGTTATCCCATTAAAATAGACCAAGAAACTATTAATTGTTTGAGGCCCTCGGTTGCTAGAATTATGGTGGAAAGGGATGTTACTCTCCCTTTTTTATTTTTATAATAGATTAGATTTTAATGTGGGTGAATGATAAATGTAGAAACTAACTAAGCATAAAAATAAGAAAAGTAGATATTTAGTTCAAGTAAACTATATTAAGAATGAAAATAAAAAACATTTTTCATAGATAAAGATATTCAACATATGTGGGTAAAATATTTTGATAAACTTTTAAATAAAAATTTTCAAAACATAATCAACTTTAGTGAACTTAATATCATAAATAATAACAATTTTTTTTTATTTCTGTCATCACATTAGTAAAACAAAAGTTGATGTGGCTTTAAAGAAAATATAGTGTAAAAAAGGAATAAAATATGAAAATATTCTAGTAGAAGTGTAAAAATATTTAAGAGATCTGAGAATTTCTTAGCTAGCTAAACTTTTAAATATTACTTTGAAAACTAAAAAGATTTCTCATAAGTGGAGACTTAGTACAGTAATTCTATTTTTTTTAAAATAAAGATGATGCACTAAAGTGTGCAATAAGATATTATGTTATAGTATCATCCATTAAAATTATGGGAGAGGTTAATTGAATATATTTTGCGATGTGATAGGAAAATCAACAAATTCAATTTGGATTCATTCCATTCAAGCTTTTTATGGATGTTCTTACTAGACATTTACAGAAGAATGTACCTTGACATATATTTTTCACTGATTATTTTCTTCTTGTGGATATGACAAGAGAGAGAATTCATGAGAGACTTCAATTATACAGGTCAACTTCAGAGTCTAAAAGCTTTTGTTTGAGTAAATCTAAAATTGAATATACGGGCTATAATTTAAATAGTAGAAGATCTAATAGTGTGGTTTTCACTATGGAGGATAAAGTCATTAAAAGGAGTGAACATTTTAGATGTTTTGGGTCTATTGTTCAAAGTGATGATGATGATGATGATGTGGATGTGGATGTTATTACTAGAATTCAAGTTGGATGGTTGAAGTGCAGGAATCCATCTTACCTATTTTGTGATAGAAAAGTATTGCCTAGAATTTAAAGGAAAATTATATAAGATGGTGATGAGTGCAATGTTTTATGACCTAGAATGTTGGTTTGCAAAACAGAAGCATAAAATTAAGTCAAGTATTGCTGAGATGAGAATGTTCATGTGGATAAATGTTTTTCACTTGAGACAAAATGTGATACAAAAATATCCAAGAAAGGGATGGAGTTGCTACAGTGGTAGACATGATTGAGAGTTGCCTTAGATGATTGGTCATCATAAATGTGGACTATCTGATGACCCACTTAAAAGAGTAGGTGTTTTAGATTTGATTTATTTTAGGAAAGGTAAAAGGTACACCTAGAAAGAATTGGGCATGTTGTATAAATAACGATCTTAATTTAGTTGAATTAAATGAATATTTGACACTCTATAGGAGATAATGAAAAAAAAAACTGATCCCAATTAGTAGGATAAAGGCATGTTGTCGTTGTCGTTGGTGTTGTATTATTACTAGTCTTGTTTATTTATTGTAGTTATTATATTTTTGAATTTCATGGGTGTAAATGAACTCCTTGATTTTTACTTATTTTGCTTCAAGCAAATTTCTTAGACAACATAAGATTAAGAAATTACTTACTTTCTGAATGGTTAGCAGCTTTCAATCATTCCATCTGTAATCATTCTAAATTCCTCTAAGCTGTAGGTTCATTTAAAGTTACAAATTGTTATAGTATTATAAATAGATTCAAACTGTAAATGGCAGGAACTATTTAAAACTGTGATGATTTAATATAGCTTTCCCTTGTCAGAAAGATATAATCTGAATTGTCATATTTTTTGTATCTTTCGTTTGTTTTCAATGTTTCCTTTTTTTTATTGTTTTTTTTGTTAATTCCTTGCAATTGCTTCAGTGAGCTTTCTTTAATGACCACTTGTAATTATCCCTGGACCAAGTACTGTATATATTTTATAAATCCCATAACAAAGCACATGTATGCTTCTCATCTTCTCTACACTAAAATCAAACTTTATAGCAAATAAGCATGCTAGATGTACAGATCATACAATAAGAGCAAAAGATCAACAGAATGCAACACAACACCACTAGCATTAGCAACAGTATCATCATCAAATAATTTTTGTTAAAAATTTTGAACAGGTTGATAACTGTAATACTTTTCAAATATTTCGAAGTCAAAGTTTGGACTAGCTCACCATTTAGTCTTCAAAAAATTTATATCTCGACTTTTAATCAAAGACATTAAACTTAAAAAAACATAATGAAAGCTACATTTTATGATAATTGGGATAGCAACACCATAGGTTATGGAGCGAGTCTAGAGCTGAGTTTTCAGCTGTGGAAAATTCCTAGTATTTTTTTTTTTTTCAGCAATGCTTATCACCGCTAGATTCATATGGATGCCATAAAAAGCCATAATCATTAATATAGTTATAGTGTGTTGAAGGATTATGACACGAAGTACAAGACAAGTGTTGATATGAATCATTATAGGCAACTCATACAGGTTATTTCACTCCAAATGTCATTATGTTTTATTATTTTAGGGCTTCATTTATATTTATTTTAATTATATCATCTATATTTATTTATAAATAATTTAAATTTTCAATTCCGGATGATCAAAAATGCAAATATAAATTTTAATTGTAGGTGAAAATTTGGATTCACCTTCAGATTTTGAAAGTGATTAAGATGAGGAATTTGAGCCAGCAATTGTTCCATACGT
>JXCR01073543.1:23516-49618 GCA_002079205.1 Phalaenopsis hybrid cultivar | reverse complement strand
TTAACATCATTGAAGACAATTTCTCATGCACATAGAAACTGACATAATTATTCCTTAATAATTTGAGATTAATTGTCCTCAGAAAGTCTAATTCAAAATATTATCTTTTTTAATATATAATGAAATTTATAATTTTTTTTCATTTGGTGATTTGATGTATTGGAGTCTAAAGGCCTTCATTTGAGCAGAACTAAAACTGAATATATGGAATGTAATTTTAGTAGTAGTCACTCTAGAGACAGAAGTGTAACTTCGGGTGATAAAATTATTAAAATGTGTGAACAATTTAGATGTCTCAGGTCTGTTGTTCAAAGCGATTGTGATATAGATGGGGATGTTAATAGTAGAATTCAAGTTGGTTGATTGAAATGGAGGAATGCTTCGGGCCTTCTGTGTGATAGAAAAGTATCGCTTAGACTGAAAAAAAAATTTTATAAGACGGTGGTGAGACCTGCAATGCTCTATGGCACTGAATGTTGGCCATTAAAAGAGAAGCATAATCTTAAGTTAAGTGTTGCCAAGATGAGCATGATTAGGTGGATGAGTGGCTTTACACTTAAAGACAAAATGTGAAATGATTATATCCGTGATAGGGTTGATGTAGCTCCTGTGACGAGAAAAATTTGAGAAAGTCGCCTAAGATGGTTTGGTCACATTAAGCATCGACCATCTGATGATCCGATTAGGAGAGTAGATGATTTAGATTTGACTTATGTTAAGAAAGGCAGAGGTAGACCTACGAATACGGGCTTATTGTATAAAAAAATGATCTTAATTTATTAGAACTAAATGATAATATGACACTAAATAGGACGCAATAGAGAAAAAGGATTCATGTAGCCGACCCCACATAGTGGGATTAAGGCTTTGTTGTTGTTGTTGATTTGAAGTATGATTCTTTACTGATAAGTTATATGAATAAGATTGTGTTTGTACAATTGATCGAATGCATATAATTACATTTATATCTATGAAAGAGTAAAGTATATATCGAACAATACATAAGAAGCTAATTCAAAATATAATAAGTGCATGTGTTTTTGATATGATATTTACATAGGTATCATCTTGTTGGGAAGGAACAATAAATAATACTATAATATTTTTAGAATGTGAATTAAATTTTCAATTAAATTTCTTATGTCATAATACTAATTTTATTTTTATCAAGCAATTTTTAAATCACAGAATGAAAAGTTTGATTTTAGTAAGCAATATATATATATATATAGTGAGAATAAAACAAAAATTACCAAGTTAATTCAAGATATGCCAACATGCCAGGTTTCATATCACCATACAAAGGATTAAAATATGACCTACGTGGTTATCATAAGGGCCCTCAACCTCAAATGCAAGAAGTCTTCAACTATATGCTTTCTTTTTCAATAAACATTATTGACCGATGTTTTGAAATTTTCAAAGCAAGATTTTTAATCATTAATAAAATCTCTCTTCTCGATTTATACACACAAGGACATTATAATTGTTTTTTTTTTTACTCTTATAGAATTTTATAAGATCATATACTATAGAAAATAGAATATTTAAAATATATGAAAATAAAGAATATCTACATCAACTAGTAAATCACACAGTATCATTAAGATTAAAGTTAATCTCGATTGTAGTAGAAGGCTCTCACTCTTGATCAGGTTGCAAGAGCTTTTTGGAGTCACCCATATCATTGAGCTTACTCATTAACTGCCATTTATTAATTGTTTGTATGTTTAGATTTTCCAAGCATTATAACCATGCAATGTTGGATTCTTATCATATTGATTGTGTAAAAACTCTTCTCTTTTATTCTTTATCTTATATTTCTAAAAGAGCTTCAAATTATTTGTTATATTTTTTAAAATCACGCGCAAGACATCTTTAATNTATATATATATATATATATATATATATATATTACTCATATTACTTAAATAGGCAATCACCTGAAGAAATTATAAAAAAATTATAAGCACGTAAAAGAAGTTTGAAAAAAGTATTAAAATCAAACATATTTTTGTTTCTGACTATTGAAAATAAAAAATTAATATGAATACCAAATATGTTTTCATTTAATGTTAAAAAAAAACCTAAAACTAAATAAAAACTAAAAAACAGAAAGTGACCTTTGAATATTTTTAAAAATAAGTTAATTTATTTTTAAAAATAAAAAATAAAACGTGTGAAAATTATATTAAGCAAAATAAACAAAGATTTAAAAATCAAAGATAAAATATAAAACAAAAATTAATAAATAAAGAAAGAAAGTGATCGCAAATAGGCTCTAAGCAAATATAGCCAACAAATGCTACCAGTGAGTTCCTTCGTTATCCCCTCCCAGCACATTCCCATTTATACAGAGAAAAATGATTATGCTCATCTAATCAAACGTTTTAACTGATTCAAGATACATAAAGAACAAGGTTAAACTAAATACCACTTATTATAAAGCATATTCTCCAACAATATTGTACATTATAGGAAAAAAAAAAAAAAGCTACATTTTTTAAGTGAAAACAACATTCTTTCTTATGCATGCTAAACATAGATATCAATGACTACCGCAGGCGAGAGTACGTACTTCTACAAATGCAAGAACAAAGATGCGTACCTGAATCACTTCCCAATCTCATACTGGCTCAGAATCTCTGCTGAATACACTATATTCAGGAGTACAACTCAGTTGAGAAGCTGAAAAATAGATCAGACATTAAACAACAAGTTCAAATGATTGCAAACTTATTGCTTATCTTACACTTTGGAAGTTTTAAGAGTTCCAAAAAAGTTGCTTTTGTACAGTACAGCACTACAGACTGCAAATATCAACCCTGCTCTTGTGTAGTTGAAATGCGGGAGTAATCCAACTGCCGCAGCTGCACTGAATACCTGACCAATTGAAATATCCCAAGCGTGCTTCACAGTGTATGCATGATAACTTTCCTTCCAGAGCACCCTCTTCAACTGCAGACCACAAATAAAAACCAGTATGATAAGACTTTGATTTAGTTCAGGGTAAATCTTCCATTGAATAAGGGGCATTTACATACATACCACCTAATTCCTATCTATTTACATATATGTAACTACTAAACTTTCATTTTTTTTTTCATTAATACCACCCAAATCTTTCATATTACTTCAAAAATACCACTTTTGAGTTTTAGAAAGTGAAATACACCTTTTCATGCATAGTTAAGGTGGCATATATGTAAAAATTGAAGTTTAGGTGTTCTATATGTAATTACATAGGAATTGAGTGGTATGCATCTAAATCTTCCAAAGAATAAATAATAATATACCTGTTGTCATCCACCTCAAGGGCTCAATAAAAATAGAGGAGCACTCAACCTCATCAAACCTCTTAAATGGGTTTCCACCTTTCCTCTTATGCCATTCAAAACATGTCTCACCTTCTCCTGGCGTGTGACTAACAACATTTTCATGTAATGCAACAATTCTTCTGCATTTTTTACAGCGATAAATAGTTTTTCGCTGATTTTCTTTAGCAGACTCGGAAGTAGAGCTAGAACTGGATTCTGGCAGTGATCCTGGATCTTCTTCAAATATGGAGCTGTCTACCTTCTCTCCAAGCTTATAAGAATGGCCTGACCAAAATTCAACTTAATTAAGGCGCAATTGGAATGAAAGTCTTTAGAGCTTATTGGATTATTTTAGATGCAATTATGATGACGGCCATGCAATTGATAAAGTAACCAGAAAATAAAAATGATGGAAAATGATAGAAGAACAAAGTTTTATATTGACATTTTCATTTAGGTTTTATGACATGGGACTTCATATCATTGCATTAAAATACTTTTTAGCTAATTATAATCATGATTACCAAACTTGAACCGCCGCAATTAGTGACTTTAATAACTCTAATAGTCTAATGAGCGTTATCCACAATTAATTCATCTTGAAGGTATCATCGTTCCTATGTAACTACTAGTGTATTTTGTCATTGTGAAAACTAATCCAATTTTAAGATTTAGGAAAACATAATCATAAACTAAATGTATGATAAAGTCATCACTAATTCCATGAATCATTACTTTTCTAAGATTATATTACCTGATTGTTTAAGGTGAGTTCTAAAATGCATAACAAACAAGAAGATAAGGAAGTTCAGTCCAAGAAGATAAGGAAGCTCAGTCCATGCTAAGTTTCAACATAACACCACTCGCTGAAGGAGATAGAATAACTCTCTAAGCTGCGAATATAGTGCAGCCCCATCCCACCAACACCACCCACTATCCTAACTACTCATATGACTTTTACGGTTTTTTGAAGCTATATCAAGGGCAGGAGACAGAATAAAACAATATTGACTCTATGATATCTCACAAATCAAGATAAGCAGGGCTCCACATGAGAACATTCACAGGCCTAATCGAACGCAGCTTGCCGATAGCAAGATATGAGCTTAACTAAGAAGGCTTCCACATATACCTATCCACAGACCTAATCGAATGCTGCTTGTCAATAACAAAGACATGAACTTCCAAGTTAAGCCATTCATCAGAGTAAAATAAGAGACAACAGAACGCCAAGATTTCTCAATGAAGTTGCTTATTTGGCAATGACGAAGCGAAAAAAGGCATTGGAGTCTATCATTTATCCCAATAAGCTCGGGTCATTTTAATTTTTAGCCATTCTTATTAGGTGATGCATTAGGTGTTAAAACTTTTTTTCACAACAAAATATATATATTTTTTTTATTTGTGTGATTGATCAGCCTAGTACACTTCTCATAAGCTCCAATTTAAATTGTGACAAACCTAAGTCAATGTATAGTTAACAAGGACAAAAAAGAGAAGAATTTTGAACAAAGCACGTGAAATGCACCCGAGAACATATAAAAATAAGAAAATGTAACATAATAAACACAGAAATAAATCAGCTTATTTGGTTGTGTAGAAAGGAGTGCTCATTAAGAAATAGGACAAAATAATAAGGTTAAGATACAACAAGGTAGAGCCAGACATCTCCTCTCACAAGACAAAAAACAAACCCAAAATCTATGATGTTCAGAATGACCTATAATTTTGTATTCATATATTTATCAACCAATTCCATATTAGGCTCATGCATGTGCCCATGTCACACTCACCTGAAAGGTTGATAGGGTCATATAGGCTTTGGTTGATTTGACAGAAAAACAAGATGGAATTATGTGATATTTTGATTTAAAATGTGGTCCAGTTGTAGTAAATATTTGGCCATGCGGAACAAATTCTCATCCCATTAAAAAGGTGCTACTAAATCACATGTGCCCAATCAATGAGCATCGCACTGTGCACTCAATTAAAAGAGGTATTTAACAAAACATTTGTTCTTTTTTAAAGTACAATAAGTGAAAAAAATATTCTATGAAATTACAAGATATGATAGAAAATTCAAAATATCAACAAGAATATCAAAAAATTTAAAATTTTAGGTAGACGCAATAAATAAGTTCAATATAATATATTCAAGTGACCTCAACTCTCAATCTATTTAGAACCATTTAGTCCCAACTTACACATGCAAAATAAAGCATGCATACACTATAACTGATGGAAAATCTATAAAAAAATGGGTGTGTGTAACGATGAAGCATGATTTATTTGCATTATACGAGATTGCCTGCTGAAGGAAAAGTTGACACAAACCATGGCCAAAAACAATTCAAAGCAAGAAAATCAAACCTCCCCAAAAACTGGTCGATCTAGCTATTATAACTAGGAACCGTACCACAACATTTGATTATAATCGATCAAGTGATGGAAGTATAGCAAGGTGGTTATGTTCAATCATTCAAGAGGTACCATATATGATCTAAATCAAACAAAAAAAAACTTACAAAAAAACAGATAAATGATTTTGATGGTTGAAACGATGCAGTGAATTTGTTACCTCGATTGGCATGCCAGCATAATAGTTTCACTAGGATCACAAGAAATGAGGTGATATAGATCTTGAGTTTTAATTTTATAAATAAAAGCACATCCCAACATTATGAGATAGAATTTATGAATTAAACAAACACAAATCCTATCTCGACTTCCAACTTTAATCCCACATCAATGCTCTCACTCTACAATCACGCGATGAAATCTGAAAGTAATCTGGAACTTCTAAATATGAATTGTATAAAAATCACCAAAATGATGGACACAATTAACAGAAATCATAATAAAGGTCGCATTCCACACTGCCACAAAAGACAAAGAAATGTTTGCCAATTCAAAGATACTGCTCCCAGGCTCCAGCACTAAATGATAGTAGTTATCGAAAAATAGAAGTCAAAGAGGCCAATAATGTCTTCTCCGTCCAAAAATTAAAAGGAGGATACTCTACAAGGATCAACTCCCCCAATGATCGCATTTATTAAAAGTCAAGTCCATTTGAATAAAAATTTGAACCAAAATTAAAAGTAAAAATACTCTCCAGGGCTTACTCACCCCAAAGATCAATAAAATTATTGAAATCTGTAGCCAAATGATTCATCAAAATCATTTATACAACCAGTCCCCCAATAAATTCAAATGAATAATATACAAAAATGAGCACCCTCATTCTCAGATCAAATTATAAATCCTCAAAGCTCAATTCATGATGATGGGGGTGAGTAAAAATCAATCTCAATTAGATTAACCAACATTACAGTCTCTACATCCCTTATGAAGAAGACAACACTAAATCCCGAATTCAAATATGACTTCTCATTATCATATGAGGCTCTCAAGTTTCAATCACTTGTTGGGATGATAGAAAACTCCCTATACTTCTACTAGAGCTTAAATCCAATTAGAATAAAAGAAAACTGCGAAATAGGATCACACTGATTTGAAGAATTCGGAACAAATTATTTGAACAAAAAGACAATAAAAAAATTGCGAAGAAAGCACACCAGAATTTAACGTGAAAAAAACAGAGAAAGGAAAAAAACCATGGAGTCAAACCAAAAATTTCCACTATGAAGAAAAGGAAATGTACAGAACACTCCCTCAAATCTCCATTCTACAATAAACTGATTTGCAAGACTTTGCTCCAAACCTTCCTCTTGATCTCAAAAGAAAAAACACAGGTCGAAATCCTCCTCTTCGACTCTTTTTTTCTTCACAGGAAACTTGTCAAGAGAAACACACATGAGAGTCTTTCTTGCATCTCTCAAAATTGTGAATTTAAATCAAAAAGAAAGAGGAACCGCACTGCAGGCACAGGTGCACTATCCAAGTGCTAGTCCGCCGCGTCAGAAATTATTTTCTACTACAATGCGCGGCTAACTGTCATGGGTGGGTGGGGGTAGGCGCCACAAAATAACATCTCTAGTTTGTCAAAAGATTCAATCGTTAAGCAATGAAAACTTACAAGTTCACAAGACCCTGGTAAATTGAAAACACTGATGCGCAAAAAATTCTTGTTCACATGGACAAATGGTGAACATTCTTAGGATGGACTCAAGATGCTATATGAATGGTTTCATCCCTAACAACCCTCTTGTTCAATAAGTCATAAGACAGTCATCCAAAAAACACCCATTAAACAAACTAAATAGCACTTCTCCAATTTGACAAGCTCCAGTAGAGCATGCTTAAGATTAAAAAAAAACTCCCCAATAATATAAGCTTATTTTAAGATAAAAAAAATCGATTGAACAAAGGACTTCCACAAAATACCAAAATTATTAAAAATAAAAAGATATGGCTTTGCATGAAACTAGGTAAAATAATTTGAGTTTCCAAACTTGAGGGACCAATCTTTATTGAAGTTTCTCAAATCCAACAAAAAACTTGGAGACTTTGGTCCAAGGCCCGACAAGTCCCCAAAAAGCTAATGAGAAATCTCAACTCTAAGGATCAATCACACCAAATCTTCACCGGTCCCATATATAAGTAGGTATATATGTACGTACATGTGTGTGTGTGTGTGTGTGTGTGAGTGAGTGTGTGTGTGTGTGTGCATGTATATACATTAATAAATTTATAACAGTAGTCCCCACTCGTTATTACTTATCATTAATTTTATTCCCTCATATATATTTCCTGCTTGTTTTATTCTCTCTTATTTCTTTCATATTCATTTTATTATGTTTTTATTTCTTTTCCTAGTTGTGTCAATCGTAATTGGGTTTAAATACCCCTCCTGTTATCAATAATATCATCCTGCTCTACTCTCAAATCTCTCATGGCATCAGAGACAGGTTCTAACGGTAGTCGTCGACTACTCCTGCAACTTTCACTACAGTCGGTTCCTTCTCCAATGTCTTTGTTCCTTCTCCCCGTCGCTCCCGTGAAAACTCCTCCGTAAGAGTCCCGCTCTCCCAACTCTCCTAGCCTGCAAGGCTCCTGCACCTGTAAGACTCTCCCGTGTAGTTGTCTCCCTTAAGCAGTAAACTGCATAGCTCTCTTGTGAAGATTTCCTGCAATTTTCATTGAAGCAGTCTCCCGTGAGGATTATTCAACGTAGTTGTCTCCAACAAAAGTTTATTGTAAGGGCTATCCAGCATCGCTGCAAAAAAATATTTTCCTGCAAAGTTTTGTCATGTTTTCCTGCAAAGTTCTGTCATGTTTTTTCCCTGCCACCGAGATTTTGTCTCGACAACCAACCATCTCCTATAGTTCTGTCGGAAGCAAAACGGACTCCACTACCGAGCCTCCTTATGAGGGTATACTTTAGTCCACTATAGAATCGACACCGACCCCAATCACTCCACATACAGGACTAGAAAACCACATGAACTTCTTAATCACTACCTATAAACTGAAATCTAATTCTTCAATGGTCCCAAGAAGTGTCTTTGTTCGTCAAGGGACGTAGGAAATTCAGTTATCTCACAGAAATGATTCATGAACCTCCTAGAACTGATCCGGTGTATGAAGCATGAGAAGTGGAGAACTTCATGGTAATATCGTGGCTGATTAACTCGATAGAGATGCAATTGGTTGTCCGTATATGTTTCTTCCTTCTATCAGTGGCCTCTGGACTACAGTTCGAGACACATACTCAAATGTAGGGAACTCCAACAAGTTTTATGACGTTTCCAATAAGATCCGTGAGGCAAAACAAGGATCGAGGGCAATGACATTTGGTGTCCTTATAGATGAAATGAGATCTCTATTATAACTACAAGCCAAAAGTATGTAGAAAATGATTGTATTTTCCAATTAATGTTTGACCTTAACAAAGACCTTGATAATGTCAAGGGTCGTATTCTTGGTCGGGACCCTCTTCCGTCCGCTCGCACTGCTTTCACTATGATTTGCCAAGAAGAGAGTCGGAGACTTGTCATGCTCGGCACTTCTACTCCTTCAGCTGAATCATTTGCCTTGCTCTCAAATAGTACTCAACCATTGTCCATGCCAACTCAGACCCGTCACCGCACTTGTGATTACTATCACAAACCCAACCACACTCCGGACCAGTGTTGGAAACTTCACAGTAAGCCGGCATGCAAACCTTAGATCAAATCCTCTGCTACCAAAGGTCTCACAGCAACGTCCGACTATACAACAACTCATACACGAAACATCTCGGAATCCTCTGAATCCCTGAAAAACCAATAGAGCAATTAATCAAGCTTCTTGGAGCTAATCAATTTTTTTCGAGATTGTCGACCTCCCACTTCTGAGAAGGTACTTTTCCCATGGCTCTCTCAGTGTATTCCTCCTCTAATCCGTGGATTATTAATTCAAGTATCACGAATCACATGACTAAATGCTCGCAAGTTTTCTTGAATTACTATCCGCGCTGTGGAAAAGATACTGTCAGAATTGTCGATGACTCACTTAGTTTCACTGCCGGTAAGGGTTGATTGTACTAACGACCGGTCTAACTCTGCAGTCAGTCTTATATATTTCACTATTGCAATGTAAATGTTATCTATCAACAAATTGATGAATGGTATTGATTGTGTTGCTAATTTCTCTTCTGATGATTGTATTTTTTTGTATTGTCATTCATGGAGGATGATTAGAACTGCTAAGAGGGTAGCTGAACTCTACTACTTCTAAGAGAAGAGTAAGAAGAGTAAGGACACGTCACTCAGATGTTATAATTTATCATGAGTCATTGAATGACTCATTATGTTATTGCATTATTGTTTGGGTCATCTTAGTTTCCAATATTTAAAAAATTTGTATCCTCTGATGTTTTCTTATAAACATTTTTCAAATCTCAATTGTGAGACAGGTCAGTTAGCCAAGCATCATCGGGTCTATTACACAATCCCACACTTACACACCTTTCGTTCCTTTCACACATTTACAGTGAAATATTGGGGCCTCTCGCACTCCCATCTACAATAAACGATGGTTTTGGACTTTAATAGATGACCGCACTCGAATGACGTGGGTCTACATTTAAAAGATAAATCGGAGGTTATTATCACTTTTCAAAACTTCTACACCTTCATTTTAACTAAATTCAAAACTCCAATTCAGGTCTTTCCGACCGACAATAATCGTGAGTTTTTCAAATCTATTTTGGGTGAACTCTTGATGAGCAAGAGCATCCTCCACCATAGTCCGTGTAAGGACACTCAAAAAAATGGAATAGTTGAGAGAGAAAACTGTCATCTCCTTGACGTTGCTTGCTCCATTACGTTTCAATCCAATATCCCCAAATGGTTTTCGAACGATGCAATTTTGACTGTCATCTAGAGTCCCCTCCAAAATTCACAAGTTCTAAATCCTCTTAGTTGTCCTGACGTCATGCTTCCCTACCAATCGGGACTTCTCCACATTAACTCACAAAAGAAAATCGTCATCTCCTTGACGTTGCTCGCTCCATTACGTTTCAATCCAATATCCCAAAATGATTTTCGAACGATGTAATTCTGACTGACACATATCTCATAAATAGAGCCCCCTCCAAAATTTACAAGCTCTGAATCCCCTTAGTTATCCTGATGTCATGCTTCCCTGTCAATCGGGTCTTCTCCACATTAGCTTACAAGATTTTTGGGCTGCCCCCATTTGGAATAAACTTGATCCCAAATCCATAAAATATATATTCCTAGAATACTCTGCAAGTCAAAAGGGGTATCAATGTCTTGATCCTACCACAAACAAAATCTATGTAAGTATTAATGTCTTCCTAACTCAACGTCAAGTGAGGGGGAGCTTGAGTTTTTAGACACAGTCCCTTAACCTACTCCTATGAATGTTCCCCCCATTGTTCCCAACATTGAGTCCCCTGTTCCGTTGAGTGCACCACCTCCTCCTCCCATTGTTCGTGACAACACTCAGCGCACCCGTCCCAATGCTCCTACTTTGGAGCCTGTTACCTCCTTACAGAACCTAAACTCCACCTCAGGCGACATCCTCAGCACGATCTCTCCTCCGAATGAGGAGGTGAGTGTTGGCATCAGTTTTGGATGTCACGAGTGTCGACAAATTTTATACGTTGCGCCACGCACGAAGTTGGCTCGAATTGACCAGGTCACCAGCAAGCTCGTTCAAATGGCCCCGGATGACGAAACAGACCGCGCCGATGCGTCCGGAACGTCAAATTTAGTCAATAATGATGCCAATTTCGCTGCGATGACATATCCGAATTAAAATGGGGGAGAGATATATTATAATATTATGATATAATAAAAAATGTATAATTAAAATAAATATATATATACCTTTCCACGTAACTCTCCTCCCTCTCTCCTCTCTCCTCTCTCCTCCCTCTCTCCTCTATTCTCTCTCTCCCAAAAAATAAAGAAACGGTACAACAACAACAAAGCCTTAATCCCACTACGAGGGTCGGTTACATGAATCCTTTTTCTCCATTGCGTCCTATTTAGTGTCATATTTTCATTTAGTTCTAATAAATTAAGATCATTTTTAAAACAATAAGCCCAAGTCTTCCTAGGTCTACCTCTGCCTTTCTTAACACAAGTCGAATCTAAAACATCTACTCTCCTAATCGGATCATCTAATGGTCGATGTTTAATATGACCAAACCATCTAAGACGGCTTTCTCTAATTTTGTCTGTCACAGGAGCTACAGCAACCCTATCACAAATATATTCATTCCGCATTTTGTCTCTAAGTGTAAAGCCACTCATCCACCTAATCATTCTCATCTCGGCAACACTTAACTTATTATTATGCTTCTCTTTTAAAGGCCAACATTCAGCGCCATAGAGCATTGCAGGTCTCACCACCGTCTTATAAAATTTTCCTTTCAGTCTTAGCGGTACTTTTCTATCACACAAAAGGCCCGAAGCATTCCTCCACTTCAACCAACCAACTTGAATTCTACTATTAACATCCCCATCTATATCACCATCGCTTTGGACAACAGACCCAAGATATCTAAATCGTTCACACCTTTTAATAATTTGATCACCCAAAGTCACACTTCTGTCACTAGAGCTATTACTACTAAAATTACATTCCATGTATTCAGTTTTAGTTCTACTTAAACGAAGGCCTTTAGACTCCAAAGTAGACCTCCATAATATGAGTTTTTCCTGGGTTATTTTCTCTCGTTTTATCCACGAGAAGAATATCATCAGCAAAAAGCATACACCAAGGCACATCCTCCTGTAGATGTCCAGTAAGACCATCCATAACTAAAGCAAAAAGATATGGGCTTAAAGCCGATCCCTGATGTAAAAAGAAACGATAAATTTTAAAAAAAAAGTAAATTAAAAAAAAAGAATCCCTCTCTCTCTCTCTCTAAAAAGAGGGAAACGAAATTTTTCCTCTCTTATCCTCCGCATCTCCTCACATCCGACGCTCCCCCTAAGGATCGCGCCTCTCTCCCTCTCCAAAACCCCCCGTTCGCGAGAAAGATAGGGGGCTTCGATTGGCACTTGCGAAACTACTCCCTCCATTATTTTTGGCGAAAAAGGCCTCCTCGTCCTGATCTTTCTCCGGGTTCACTCCTCTGAATCGCAGCCTTCAAAGGATTCACCCTCCCGATTCGCGAGACTCCTCCCGCTCCTCTCCTCAGTCGTCGGCGCCGGTCACCTTCCTCTTCTTCTTCTTCTTCTTCTTCTTCTTCTTCTTCTTCTTCTACTGTTTCTTCTCTTCTCCCTCTTCTTCTTCTCCTGCTTCTATTTCTTCTTCTTCTTCTTCTTCTTCCTCTTCTTTTATTTATTCTTCTCCTATTTCTTATTCCTCTTCTTCTCCTCCTACTTCTATTTATTCTTCTTCTTATCTTTCTTTTTCTTTTTCTCGGCCAACCCCACCAATCTCGACGGTCTTCCTTCATCTCACCGGCTTCTGTCTTACCGGTGTTGTATTTTTCGCCCGACCAAAACGGTGAAGAAAGGCTTCAATTTTTTTGGGGCTTTCTCCAACGTCTCCTCCGCTTTCGGCATTTACCGCTGATAAATTAGCATCTGTCACCTCGCCGGACAACGAACGTCAACATCTTTCGGGAGGGTACGAAGGACTCCCATTTTTACATGCAAGTTCCCGCCGGATTTATTTAGGCTTCGCGCAAACTACGCGAAGGTATAACATTTCTTCCCCTTCGCATTTTATTTCCTAGCCAGCCTTAAGTTGTAGGTGTGATAGGCGTGTGAGTTCGATCGCCCACATGGGGGGTGTGCGCTGGCGTAAGTCGGTGCCGCGTCGGCGCGGCGGCACGCCTATGTGATGGATCGATTGTTTTCCTAGAGGTGACTTATAGGATAGGATCTCCTCGCACAACTAATTTTCCTACGATAGCCGAGTGAATCATATTTGACTGTTAGCCGTAGCACAAAAAATCCTAGAGGTTGGAGCTCCCTTCGCTCCCCTTTGCTTTGGTAGTCCCGATCTTTAGAAAGATCGAAAAGTAGACCTTTACAAAATGAGAAAATACGAGTCATTAGCTCATTTTGCAAAGCTCGGAGACGTCGTGAAATCGGGAAGAGTGTTGTCACTAGCCCGTTTCATGACGAGATGGAGAACTTCCCCCTTTGGAGATCTAGGGAGAAGTTCCCCTACTTGCCTCACCAAAGCAAAGGCGGCAATCGCCATTTTTTTTTATGTATTGACCATAGGTTCCCTGGTGAGAACGTTAGCACGGGAATGGCTCCCTATCATATGTATATGTTGCATTTTGCATGTCACCGAACACCTCACTTCGCTCCGATCGGCCGCCCCGGCCCGACGAGTACCTCACTTTGCTTCGATCGGCCGCCTCGGCCAGACGAGCACCTCACTTCGCTTCGTCTAGCTACCCCGGCCTGACGAGCACCTCACTTCACTTCGTCTAGCCGTCTCAGCCCGACGAGCATTACACTTCATCTCGTCCTGCCGCCCTGGCCCGGCGAGCATTTTACTTCGCTCCGATCGGCCGCCCCGGCCCGACGAGCACCTCACTTCACTTTGTTAGGTCGCCCCGGCCCAACGAGCATTACACCTCACCTCGTCTAGTCGCCCCGGCCCGACGAGCATTACACTTCACCTCGTCCAGCCCCCCTGGCCCGGCGAGCATTGCACTTCACCTCGTTCAAACACCCTGACCCGACAAGCACCTCACTTCGCTTCGTTCGGCCGCACCAGCCCGTCGAGCACCTCACTTTGCTTCGTTCGGTAGCTCCGGCCCGACGAGCGCCTCACTTCGCTCCGTCCGACCACCCTGGCCCGGCGAACACTTCATCAATCGGCTCCCCTGAGTCGGTTGATACAACACTTTGGTTTGGTTGGATTACTCGACCCAGTCGACCAATTTCTTGCACCACCATATTGTCTTGCATGTGTGTTTGCATTTTTGTATGTTGTACGCATATGCATGAATATATTATTGCATCTTGCCTTGCATCTGTATGTTTGCATGATCATGATGGATATTGTCTACTTGAGTTGCATTCTTCTGGGTCACTGCCTTGCCGGCATACCCTCTTTTCGGGACTCTGCCGCTACGGCATGCCTACCTCCGGGTCACTGCTTCGCCAGTATACCCTCTTTTCGGGCCCATGCCGCTACGGCATGCCTACCTTCGGGTCACTGCCTTACCGGCATACCCTCTTTTCGGGCCCCTACCGCTACGGCATGTCCATCTTCTTAGAGCCACTACCACCATGGTATGTCCGCCTTTGTTTTATTGCTTTATCGGCATACCTCCTACGGCCGCTGCCACCACGGCATGCCCATCTTTTTGGGGCTACTACCGCTACGGTATGTCCATTTCTACGAGTCACTGCCTTCATGGCATACTCTTTATCACTATTTATATGTTTTGATTCGTCTGCATTAGTATTTGCATTTGCATGTTTGCATGGATAGCAAGCCAGACCCGTTAGGAGAGTGACTCTCGTGTTGGTCGCGATGTCTTAACGAGCATTGCTCGCTGGGTCAATCCCAATGAGCAATGCGAGTTGAGTTATCGGGATTGACATGAGTATGACTGTGCTAAGAATCCAATGAATCTAACTAATGTCATTTCCTTTTGTGACTCTTAAGATTTTTTTGGATCCTTAAAATGGGGTCAGTAAAGTGACCACGTCAAAGTCATACCATACCAAAACTTATCTCACACTTAGAAACTAGGTTGATGCATTTTTCGTTAGATGGTGTGCTAGGCTAGGATTTAGGGTGCTAGGTAGTCTTTTTGCATTATGTTTGTGATGTGACTACATGTTGCATATGTATGGTAGTGTGTTAGGGCGTTCTTCTGCAGCGAGCCATGCATATTTTCATGCACACACACAGGTGCCACTATGGGGGGAGCAAGTAATGATATTTTACCCTTTTGCTTGCAGGTGCTATTAGTTCCCCCACTTTTAAGGCATGACTCATGATACGTTATGTGCATGTGAGTTTTCCAGCTGATATTTGTTTTCATGCAGGATTGAGTCCTTTTCTTTTCTCAATGTATTTTTTTTTAGAGTCTAGGAGAGTCTTGTAGCAGAAATAAGATACGGGCACGGGTTCCGAGACGTTAGCACGAAAACCACGTGGAGAGGACCAGGGGCAGATGCTCGTGCCCAGTATCTTAATTCCGCTTTCTCTTCTTTCCGGAGGCATCCTTGTCATTTCGGCAGGTATAAGTCTCACCTCTTGGAGCTCCAGTTTATAGTCATAGGATAGAGTTTCCTTCCTTTGACCTTAGGGCTACCGAGGTTCTCGTGGATGATGCAATTCACGGATTACTGACCGGGGATCTCAGGTTGTGTTAAGTCGACTACCTTCACGACCAGGTAGACTTAGAGTCCTAGTAGTTTGGGATGACGGGTCCGTGGTACCCCGACCTGACTACCTTTACCTCTTAGGATTACTTTTCCTTGCCTTTTGACTACCCCTGTTGAGCTATTTCTGCTCCTTTGACTTCGTTGATGTCACTTTGACGGCATGATGCCGATAAGCTGATGCCTGTTCGGGATACGACGATTTGTCTTCTGCCCTTACGGTCCGGATATGCTATGACATATTGGGATACCCCTGTTTAAGTGATTTATGGTTATTTCGTAGGTTTCGTGAGTTGAGAAGCCGCTATCCATTTGGCGTGGGAGATTCACTTTCCGCCCGATGGTGCAGCGTGAGCTTCAAAGCATCGAGACTGTTCCATACGAAATAATCACATTTTGATAACCTATACCCATTGTTCATAATGATAAAGCGAAACTTCTTCCATCGAGAATCTTCTTGGATATCCCCTGAGATGTAATTAACCAGTAGGAATATGTTCCTCTGGGAGACTTTTGACCCCAGAACAAAAATGTTATTTTTGGTTCTCTGGTTACGAGTAGTTTATATAGAGATTTTACTCGTGGATGTTATTTTTTTTCGAGGTACTTCAATCCGATTCTATTTGGATGTATACTCTCGACCCATCACACGAGGATTATCCCTATATAAGCCTTCCGTATCTTTTTTTTTTGATTTGTTTGTCTATTTGTTGTAGTACGTTAGTTCACCATTCGATTCCTCTCCTCTTCGAGTCATTCATTTGGTTCGAAAGGGAGACTTACTCGAATAAGGAAATTATACGGCGACATACAAAAAGGCAAGCTACGACTACGAGATCTAAAAAGAACCAAAAGAGAAAAATAGTGAGTTTTCCGAGTAAGGTACTCAATCTGGCATGCTCCCTCTATTCTAAGCAAAATATGTCACTTTCTGCAGTTTATCACCGACCTACAGAGCATTTGCTACTGCTCTGACAGACCATTAGATCTAAGTTATTATTGAGGTTGCTCTTGTTGAACTAGCCTGAACAACGACAGTAATGGAGGAGATAAATGTCCTTCGATGGAACGTCGTTGATCTCTAGGGGTAAGAAAGTTGTGGGGTGTCAATAGATTTTTAGCACCAAATTCAACTCTAATTGATCCTTTGAATACATTAATGCACGATTGGTCACCAAAGGGTACTCATATGTTAACTATGAGAAGACATTTGCTCCAGCTGATATGTTAAACATTATTAGGGTCTTGTTGTCTCATGTGGTGAAACTGGATTGGTCTTTATGCTAGCTAGATGTCAAAAATGTATTCTTGAATGGAAAGCTTACAGAATAGGCGTACATGTCTCTCCCTCCTAGCTTTTGACTCTACTGCCTCAAGAAAGCAAGTGTGCAGGCTGCAAAAGTCCCTCTATGGGCTAAAGCAGTCCCCAAGGGCCTAGTCCGACAAGTTCACAAAGGTCTTCGTGGACCATGGCTTTACTCAGGCTCAATCGGATCACTGATTCTTCTTCTGGCAATCCTCCAGTGGTCAGGTAGCAATCCTTATTGTCCATGTTGACGATATTGTTTTTATAGGTAACGATATACCAGCATTGGAATCCTTGAAAGACGTTCTTACTAAGTCCTTTGAAATGAAGGACTTGGGATCTCTCTGGCACTTTTTAATCATGAAAGTGGATTGGTCGTCCCAAGGAATTTGTCTGTCTCAGCGCAAACATATGACTGATTTATTGACGGAGAACAACCTTCCTTTGTGAAAACCAGTGGTTGTCCCTATGGATCCGAATGGAAAATTATCTTACATTCCCAATGTTGTGCATATCAACAAGGCTCATCACCAGCGTCTTGTGAAGAAAGTCATCTACCTCGTCCCACGATATATGTCACGTCACGCAGTTGGTATAGTAAGTCAATTCATGCATGACCCCTTTGTGCACTATCTCCAAGCTATACATCGAATTCTCCATTATTTAAAAAGTACATTGGGCTCATGTTTGTTTTTCTCTTATCACACCTCTCGGTCTATTGATGTCCATACAGATGATGATTGATTAAGGTCAGTTTATGATCGACGTTCCACCTCATGATATTGCTCATTTTATGGGACAATCTTGTTACGTGGAAAAACAAAAAACAATTTGTGGTTGCCCGATGCAGTGCTAAAGTTGAATTCCAATCCATGTCATTGGGGATATGCAAAGCTCTCTGGTTACACATCATACTCCGCAAAATTTGTATGTCAACATTCACCCCGCTGCAGCTATTCTGTGAAAATAAAACCGACATCAACATTGCTCACAATTCAATCTAGCATGAGCATACCAAACATGTGGAGATTGACTAACATTTCCTTAAAAAACACAATTGAGTCCAGAGAAACTTGTGTTCCTTTTGTACCCTTAAGTAGTCAACAAGCAGATTTCTCGTCCTTTATTCGATGACTTCAAATTCAAGTTCAAACATGACTAACATTTATGCTTCAACTTAAGGGAGAGTATTAGATTTATAAAAATAATCCTTAGCTGTCAGTAATTATCATTAATTTTTATTCCCTCATTATGTATTTTCTATTTATTTTATCATATTTATTTCCTATTTATTTTATTATATTTTTATTTCTTTCCTTAATTATGTCTATTGTAATTGGGTTTAAATACTCCTTCTATCAATAATATCATAATGCTCTAATCTTAAATTTCATATGTGTGTGTGTGTGTGTGTGTGTGTAGGTGTGTACACACACACACACACATATATATATATGTATATTTATGTATGTGAATGTATGTGAATGTATGTGAATGTATGTGTGTATGTAGGTGTATGTGCATTTGTGTGTGTGTGTGTTTTTTTAATGTTCAAAAAGCAACAACAATTGCTATGTGCTCATAGCAACAACTCATGTGCTTTAGGCCTAAAGCTTGTCAAAGGTGACAAAATTCAAAGACAACCAAGAGCTTAAAAAGAATCTAATGTCAAATTAATGTAGCCATATGATCACACCTAAAAGTCTAATGCCAAAAAGAATGTGGCAAGTCCCTTCGAGTCACATGGCCATCCCAAAAATATTTTCTTAGTTGGAGAATGAGGCAAAAGGTTGGATATCACCCATGGCCAAGTCCATTAGATGTGAGCCATGTGATGCACTTAATAGAACACAAAACCTTTCTTCGCTAAGCTTGGTTATACAATTGACACAGCTTGAAAAATTTTTATATCCCTAATCTATGAAATACCCTCGGATGAAGTAACTAATGACCGAGGATAATAATACTTCGATCATGATGGGTTAGCTACCATCTCTAATTAAATGAACGAAGGTCCATACCATATCAAAATGAAAGAAACATGTGATTTTGTTGAAAATTTTCATGATTCCTCCCATTACAACTTTGTACGCAACATCTCTCCACACCATCGCAATAAATTGGACCATGCAGAAAGCAATCACAACTAATACAGTTTGAAAATTAGCTTAACTAATAATTATCTTTTGTGATCAACAAGCTAATAGGTTATGGTGTTTAGCAAGTATGAAAACCTCAATTCAAAATTATAGTCCTCAAAAACATGTCACTAGGAAATACTCTTTAAACAGTACACTTCTTGGAAGTATTATATTCAAGTTCATAAAAACTAGAAGCATTCAAAGCTAACATTGGTTTACCCTTCTCACTCGTTAACCCTCTATCAATAATTTATCTCCCTAACATCTTCATTCATTTTCCACCCTTCATTGTCCATCCAAATTATCTAGGTATATTCTCCATTAATTTATCTTCAATAGATGATACTCCAATGTTTCCTCTGATCCAATCATTCATTATAGTTCTCAATACATTCATATTAATATTTTTATCTTCGTAACACCGAACTAGGACATTAGAAATTTCTTTGCTACTCACCACTCAAAAGTAAATAACAAACAAGAAAAAAATTTGTAGTTTACAAGACAAAAACTATAATTTTATTAAATAGCCTTTAAATCTATATTATAGTAAATTATCGCATGCAAAATAACTTTTCCAATTTAACCATCAAGATTTAAATATAAAAGCTATATTTCAATTTTTTTTTTTATAAGGTAGAACCAAGATGCTTAAACTCAACTACACATCATTTTATCCTCTGAAATACATAGTGATAGTTATTGATATAACATGCACTAAAATTACAATATTATACATTTAATTTTCTGCTCTGCTAATGCAAAGCATTTTATCTTTCTTCAACCTAAATATGAAGATTGTGACAATGTAAAGTTCAAATTGAGATATATCAAATTAGGCTTCATGAATAGAGGCTCAAAAAGAGCATACCGTGATTATTATAACAGTTTTGATTTCTAAGGTGGCAAGTGGTAATAATATCCTTAACTTTTTGTGGTGGCAGTAAGATGCTAGTATTATCATAAAGATAGGCTCTGTTTGGAGCAGCTGCAACTTATCAATAAGCTGTTGCAGTTTAGCTGCCCCAGGTAGCTACTGCGGGGTAGCTACTGTGGGGAAGCTGCAGAGGGAAAACTAGTTGGCTGCTTGTTTTCTACAGTTTGAAAACAACAGTGGGGAGGTTATTTCTGGACAAAAGATCGTTCTACCCATATGTAGTAATTTTGTTTATAACAGAACTGTAACAACCATATATTTGATAATTCATAAGTAAAAATCCAGTTCAGAATAGTACAAAAAATCATATATATACCTCACTTAACAGTGAGTATCAAAATTGCTGAAAAAACAAAAAAAACACTTTCGAAAATTACATTTAATAAAATTCAAACAACAAAACCTTCGACTACTTCTTCCCTGATCGTTGTTCTTTTCAAACTCAAATTATGACATCTTATATGCAACTTTTCGTAGAAATGCTCCCATATATCTAAATTATCACATATAATAACTACTTATAATATAAATCTACACTTTATTATTGTTGCATTAGTATTATTAAGGAGACTGTCATTTTTATTTTTATTTTTTTCAACTCTTGCTTATATAGGCAGATATATACTTAAAACTATAAAGAAGTTTTGATTAAGATACAATCCTTGTTTAGTTATCTTATTTATATCATCACCATTGACTTACTCCGCTGGCATCTTCTACAAGAATCATGAGCTGCGAAGAAGCAAGGCATTAGAATTTTACAGGATATTAGAGATTGCAATAAACATCTATACAATTCTATAAAAATTACAGCAACTGTGAAGCCGCGAATGACGCCAAGAGAGGCGAGCTGCTGGTGTGGACAAAAGGGCTTCACTGAATGGCTCACAGAGATGATAGGTGCAGGGGGGAGGAGAGTGGTGGTGGTCGGGAAGAATCTACCCGTCCTCTGCCGAGGCAACGCCACCGCTACTACTATTGATCAGCGGCGAGAGCGAGCTGAGGAGCGGAACCTGCTCTTCCGCCATCAACACCCGAGAATCCATGGTCAAATCTGAGTTCTTTAAACAGAATAATCCGTTTGGGGCATGAGAGGGACATTCGAGTAAAAAAGTCACGAAGAAGCACGGGTTGCGGGGTCAAACCCAAAACACGTGTTTTCGTTAAAATGCGGAAAATTCTGCAGCGATGTTTTACTGCCGTCGCAGCCCCAAACGACACAGAACTGTCTCCGCGTAGCGCCGCGCCTTAGCCCCAAACAGGCCCTAACTTCACTATTTGATAGTGACGGGAAATGTTAGCCAAATGTATTTACTGTCAACTTTTTCCAGGTATTTATTATTTAAAAAGCGGAAAAATTAATTGTGTCATGAAAACTTGAAGGTTTAATACTCTTGATGACAGTTTTAGTGAGAACTTAAGAGAGAGGTTGCTATATTCAACTCATGATGACATCCATTGAAAATTATCATGCATCGAAGTTTATGTAAATACATTTTAAAAAGGATGCAAGATTACAAAACCAAAGACAGTACCATATAAACAGCTCATAAAGATATAAATCTGACAACAATAAACTTACCCAATACCTTTAAGCGAAACCGCTTGTATAAGGGGCTACCCGTATCTACTTTAAAACCCATTTCCTCGAATAGTTTTAACTGTAGTCACAACAAGAAATAGTCAGTCAAAATTCTGCTAAACATGGGTGAGCACCTGCAGAACCAATACATAAGATAAAACTGATAATACCTGTTCAAGAAAACCATCATTTGGGCAAACAAACTCACAAGATTTCCGTAGAGAATCCAGTGCATCTGAAACACAACAATCCAGTACAGAAAAAACAAGGATATATGATATAGGTAAGAAATCCTGCTTTTAATTTATATGTTTACTAGAAAAAAAAAAGAATTCTCCAAACCTTCTTGAGATCTTTGTTCTGATCTCATCAGATATGCCGTGATGATAGCAGCACTGCAGGAAACACAAGAATGCAGAAAAAATCAGTAGTGAAGATGGAGTAGATAGAAGAAAAAAAAAAGCTGTCAAGAAACCTTGAAGACAGTATTCTCAATTCAAGAAAAAAAACATTGTAAATTCTTCTATTTTCAGCATGTGATACAATTACAACAGCTCACTTGTGTGATATTAACAGCAAATTCATGTTTTTACGACTACAAAAACTAACTATAGCACTACATCCAAATTTTTTTGCATCAAGCAACTAAGTCGACAAAATCAACTCTTTCAAAAATTTTGAAAAATATTTTGACAACCATCATGCTTTTAGCCAGAAATCCTCATCTATAACTATCTTTTATGTTGTTTTGACCTAACAGCTTGTCTACCATCTCCTGCACAGAAAGAAAGAAGCAAGAAAAATAACAAAAACCTATCAACCGTGCGCATCAGTTCAAAAACATCATATAAATCACCAAAAAATAAAACGAAGTAAAGGATATATTGAACCAATGCCACAATCAGAATAACAAAATAAAATGTTTAATCAGAAAACCTATGAAGCACGGACATGGGAACACGGACAGGACGGTACGATACAAAGACACGGCAAAACTATTAAAAATAAAACACAATGCAGCATGGACATGTTTTTCATATTTAATGAATTATTAATATAAATATATATTTTTAAGATTTTCCATTAAAGACAGTCAAAAAAATAACAAATGGAATCATTAAGAAAATTTTATAATGATAGAAACTATTTTTAACAATATCAAAATTCCATTCAAAATATCAAAAAATTACCAAACACTTAATACCAATGTCATCCACTAGCAAAATGTCAAAATATAATAATATAATTATCACTAATTAGAGTCAATGCATTCAACAATGGTGTCATCATCAGCATTAGCTCTATTGCCCTAATCATTGTCATCAATGGCACATTCACCTTCATCAATGAAAAACACCATTTCTAAAAATGGCTCATTCCAATATCATTCATTGTGGCCAAGACAACTCCACCAACATCCCAAATTTTGAGTCCTAAGAAAATTCCAGGCTCTTCCTAGATAGAAGATGGAGATTGGTATGAAGATACAGAATCTTCACCTCATTGCGGGTTGATTTTGTTACTCTTAAATGAATTGATAAAATAATAAGTACTCCAGTTTCTTTCACAACAAAAAGATGAACACGGTTGTGGAGAACTTGCTCCATTAATCATCCACCACGTCTTTCCATCCATAAAACTTAAAAATTAGGGAGTCATAATCAGCGAAAGCACCAAAAATTAACAAACTCCAAATTAACAATTGAACTTTCTTCAATCAACATATCTTATGTAGAGCAACACGAGTTGGAGCTTCACTTAAATCTAAAAATTAACAATTGATCTTTCTTCAATATTTGGGAAAATCCTCTTTAAATATTTATTACTCTCAATTGATATCTCTATATCTTATGTAAAGCAACACGAGTTGGAGCTTCACTTAGCCAAGCATGATTATAATAGCTAAGAATAAATGCACTTACAAGATAAAAATTAATAGAAGTTTTGATTAATAAAGAATAAATATCGAATCAAATAATACCTTCGATTGAGAGAAATAGCTAAACAATGAAGAGGAGTGTTGTTTTTATTCCATCATTTTACTGAAACTACATATACAATTTAATAAAAATTCAGGTCTTCGTTGTCTCTCTTTCTCACGAGTTGATATATAATATTTTTCACCTTATTCTATCATAGAATCCCACATATCATAGGTGGAGACTATTTATCTGTATTAGCCAATCTTAGCATGTCATATAAAGATTTTGTAAAATCAAAAATATAATTAATTTTATCCCATCTCACATCATCTAAGATTTTTTTTCCTTCGCAAATTTTGTCTTGTTTATATCATATTAACTTAATTATAACAAATTAAGATCATTTTTATACAATTGTCTAAAGGATTCATTTAGTCGACCCCACTTAGTGGGATAAAGATTTTGTTGTTGTTGTATCATCTTCACGATACATATTCCAATTGTCAATGATTCCCATTAGTTGTAGCTCTTATTTGACTGCTTTGAATCTCCTAAACATAACTATATTTGATGCAAAACGCGTCTTTACAATGACCAACTTTTTCATCTTTACAAACTCAGTGAATATTGATAATCTCATTGAATGAATCATAATAATTTTTTTATAAAACTGACATTTTCTGTAATGTCAATTCTTCAACTACATTGCTCGTAAATTACCTCATTTCCTTCTATATTTATTGAAGCACATATATTTTTAAATACTAAGTTCAGTGTATAACAAAACAAGAAATCCAAAAAATATAAGGATATTGAGCCTCAATCAATGCTCCTACACCTCTGCAAATAGGTGCATTATCAGTGATTACTTGAATCACTTTATCTGAACCTACACCCACAATTACTTCTTTATTTTCATTGACAATATAAAATTTATCTTTATATGCCCCTTCAGGGTGAGTAATTTTTATAAACATTAGTCCAGATTTTGTAATGACAATAAAATTAATAAGGGTCTTTTTGCGCATATGTCTAACAATCACAAGTTATGGTAACTTCTTTCTCATTCCAGGTCTCCTTTATAAGCTCAAGCATTCTTTCACCATGTGCTCTCCCCTTTTGTAGCAAGATGTTCTTGACAGATTATAATCAAGAGGATATATCTAATGATCGTGTTGTTGGTTGTATATAAGAATGCACTGAAATAGTATATGGATTTCTTGTCAAATGAAATAGAATAGCTGCAAAATAAAACGTGTGAGCAATTTCTTTAGGTAAATGATCTCTAGCTAGCAAAATAAATGTTATTAACGGTCATAAATTAATGAGAGGTCTTCTTTGAACATCCGTCCAACCATAAAAAACTATGGTTTCCTTTCTCATTCTAATCTCTTTTATAGACTCAAACATTCTCTCAACATATACTCTCTAATTTTAAAAGCAAGATAGTTCTTCTTAGATTATGACTAGGAAGAATATATCTAGTGATTGTGTTGTTGATTGCATATGAGAACACACTAAAATAATATAGAATTCTTGTCAAATGAAATGAAAGAGCTACAAAATAGAACTTGTGAGCAATTTCTTCATGTCTCTAGCTTGTAAATTAAATGCTCTTTCAACAGCACTAATGTCCGACATTTTTCTTTTTTTATGATCATAATTATAACCTTATTGTTCTAAATAAGTGCACATTTGACTGAGAGCTATACATCTGATTAGAACCACTTTGCCGAGAAGAAAAAAGATGAAACCTTCTTAAATGCGACATTATTTTTTTTTTATCTGCATCAACATCCAAATTTTGCAATTCTTGAAACTGTGTCGAATTTATTTTAGAGCATGCTCGAATATCAACTTCAGATTGTTGAAGCAAGTGTTCTCTAACCCTAGAATATATTCACTTGAACTTTTATTGACAAAAATAACATTAAAATTCTACATTGCCTCTTGTTCTGATTAATCTCAATTTCTCTAATTTGGTGACATATGCCCATAAAAGCTTTGTTTCATCCTCTATAAGATTGTTAGAGACACTTATAGCAACCATTATCCTAATAATCCAATTGCAAAAATTACAAACATTTAATATATATATATATATATATA
>JXCR01073543.1:2816-23470 GCA_002079205.1 Phalaenopsis hybrid cultivar | reverse complement strand
ATATATATATATATATATATATATATATATATATATATATATATATATATATATATATATATAGTAAAGGGATAATGGAGCATTTACATGCATTACCCATAACATGCAATTCTATTTACGTATCTCACACACTAATTTACTGAATGCGTAGGAACTTGGTGGTATGTATGTAAATACCCTACTTAAAAATAAATAGGCCAAAGCACGAAGGTTTAACCCCTTAGTCCACACACGTGGAATGTCCCCTAGCTAGCGTTGATGCTCTGGATCGTCACCTAGCTCACATCGAAGCTCTGAATCCCGAGGGAGATCACGTGGAAGTTACATTGGATCGTGCCCTAGCTGAAGTTGAAGCTCTGGATCGTCCCTTAGCTCAGATCAAAACTCTGGATCACGTCAAAGATTGCACGGAAGCTCTGTACCGAACTCTGGATCGTGCCCTTGCTTGAGTTGAAGCTCCAGATGGTGTCGAAGACTCCCTTGCTTCGATGAGGGGTGCTTGATGATTCTTTTCAATCAGGGTTGCTCGACAACTACCGTACTTCGATCAGTGACGCTCGACAACGGCTTCCTCGCCACTTGCTTCGATCGAGGTTGTTGATAAAGATTGTGAGGCACGGTAATTTTAAAAAATAAATAGATAACTTAAAATACAATATAAAAATCAATCCCACAGTTCACTATAGATAGAAAAACAAAATTTTAGCTCAAGCACGAAGTCAAGAAGATCAAGTCGTCATGCTATGAAAAAAGGAAAAAAAAAGGAAGATTTGCACGCATTACAATTAATTCTGTATATTTACATTTCTAACACCTAAGCCTCAATTTTTACATATATGACATCTTACCCAAGCATGAAAAAGTGCATTTCACTTTTGAAAAGTTAAAATAGTGGCATTTTTTAAGTGATATGAAAGATTTGGGTGGTATTCATATAAAAAGTAAATTTTAGGTATTAGCTATGTAAATACATAGGAATTGAGTGAAATGCATGTAAAGGCCCCAAAAAAGGTGAGAGCGCAACAGTAGAAGAAATTAAAGCATACTATGAACGCTATCAACATTTAAACATAAGATTAAAATAAACATAAGCTCAAAAGTTCCACTTGACTAAATTTAGAAGATTAAGAAGCAATATAACGAAAATTNGTGCATTTCACTTTTGATAAGTTAAAATATTGGCATTTTTTAAGTGATATGAAAGATTTGGGTGGTATTCATTTAAAAAGTAAATTTTAGGTATTAGCTATGTAAATACATAGGAATTGGGTGAAATGCATGTAAAGGCCCCAAAAAAAGATAGGGCGCAACCGTAGAAGGAATTAAAGCATACTATGAACGCTATCAACATTTAAATATAAGATTAAAATAAACATAAGCTCAAAAGTTCCACTTGACTAAATTTAGAAGATTAAGAAGCAATATAACGAAAATTAAAAAAAATATTTCCGAAATTCATCATGCTCCATACCTTCTTGAAACTCCCGCGAAGCAATGCACCAAGACAGCCCCATCTTTCCGCCCCTGCTCTATAAAGTCAAGACAAATGTCCAAATAATCCAGTAAGTTCTCATCTTCCGTGTCCCGTAGCGGCACCGCCATTCTCAAGAGCTTGAGACCCGGGCCAGCGTGCTCTAGCACATATAGGAGCTTCTCCGGCGACAGGGAATTCTTGGCCAAACCTTGGCCGGCCTCTCCTGCGAACACCTTCCGCACCTCCTGGGTGCGAATCGAAACATCTGCACGCCAGTCAGAGAAGAAGGAGATAGAAGCGGAGCTCAGCAAGGAGAGAACGTGAGTGATCTCGGCGCTGCCGCTCTGAAGAACCTTGGCGGCAGCACTGATGTTACCGAAGTAGAGGCGGTCGCGGACCGAGTACATCGTCGTAGCCTCGACGGAGTCCTCCCAAACGCTTTGAGTGTGGAAGGAATATAGATAACGCAACTAGGGTTTCGCTCAACGAAAAGGATGTAGGAGACGGAGTGTGGAATGGGCGAGGGCGATGAAAAATGAAATGAGCTGTATCCGAAGGCTACCCACCTCGAACAAAGCCGGCGCCGGTCAACTTATCTGCTACGCGAGAGCGAAGCCGCGAATGCGCACCGCCGATTAGGGCTCATTTTAAAATGTAAAGAATAACGAAGCTCCGTATACATTTGTATCATTATATTCCGTATTTTTACTGAAGCCTTAGTTGATTTATAAAAATTTTAGGTATATTATATTTTTATTGAAGTGTTGGGATCAATTTTTTATGTCACATATATTTGATGTAATTTTGATATTATGGGAGTGTGTAACATGCGTAAGAACCCTCTCATAGCTTAATGAGTCCGCACCGCAGAGCCATCAACGGGCACTTTATGCACCAGATTGAAGGTTCATCTCCTCTTGGTCGTGCTCGGAAGCACTTACCGTCGATCGTCATCAGTTCCTCGATCTAGGGCAAACCTGACGACCATTCTAATGTCTGGAAGCTCCAATCCAGCCATTTAGGGTTTTTTTGTGGCTCAAATTGGTCATAAAAACCCCCCACAAGCCTAAGGGTCCAGCATTACCCTGCCTAGAATGGGTGTGGCCACATTTAACTCTTAGTTTGACCACGCTCAAAATCGGGGTAGCCATGTTCTAAGCCACGCCAATCATGGCAACATCCTCCCTTGGGATGACCACGCCCGAGGTCGGCATGACCACGCCCACCAAACTGAGACTTTGGCTAATTATGCCTCTTTCAGGCATGACCATGCCCGATTCTCCACAGGTTGCAACACAACCTATAGTGGCATGACCATGCCGGCCTAACAGACCGTCCAACATAATTACGTCGAGACACAGGCATGACCATGTCGGTAACCCTTCTGCAATGCTTTCAATAAGGGTGTGACCATGCCCGATCTCGAACATGGTTACGCTGATCTGACTTGTTCCGCAGGTTTAAGTTTTGATCCCTAGATTTCCGTCGATAACGCCACCGTGACCACTGGATAGTTCTTTTTGACTAGTTTTTTACCCAAAAATTGTATCTTTTGATACTTGGGCCTATGTCAAATGAGGCAAGAGGCCAAATCAAGTTTTTGAATCAAGGGTTATCTCTCTTAGTAGGAAGAAGCAAGGTGAGAGTGTCATTTGTGTCATCAGCTTGGAAGGGACTTGAGAGGAGCTCCAAGGAAAAAGGGTCTTCTTCTTCACATATCTTGATCTTCTTCTGTGCCTCTTCTTAATCTTTTTTCTTCCTTTTCAATAAAACTCTTGAGGGAAGAGTGAGGGAAGAACTTGGAGGAGCTTTTTTAAAAGAAAGGCTTTGGCCCCACTTAGGGAGGCGTTCGGGGCGCAGCGCAACTTCGTGTCGCAGTTTCAAGTCATTTGGGGCGGCAGTTCGGGCACGTCAATGAGCATTTTAAGTAAAATGCGGCCTGCAGGTTCAACCCCGCGGCCCACGTTTCTTTTGGTATCTATTACCGTGGATGCCCCTCTATGATTGCTTGCTTCCTCGTCTGCCCTAATCAAAGGTGTAATCATTCGTTTCCTTGTTTGCCCTAACATCTCGTTATGGACTCTAGTATCTCGTTCTCTATCCTTTCTCACATACGTCATTTTGGTTTATCGTTTCTATTGGATGTTGATGTCTCTGTTGGAATTTTTTTATGACTATGTTGGTCTTGATAGTGGTGATGGAGGCGATGATGTTAGTTTTTCTCTTTCTGTTTGTTGTGATGGAGGCGGTGGTGTTATTATTTTGATGGTGGTGAATTTGTGGTGTTGTTTTTCCCCTTCTGTTTGTTGTGATGGAGGCGGTGGTTTTATTGTTGTGATGGAGGCGTGCATGCACCATTGTGTCCTGATGGGATCAATTTTGCATAGCAAAAAAGGGGGATCAATTTATGCAGTGTGAAGAGAATTTCACTTCAATGTGTTTTAATAATTTTTTTGTTGCCACATAGTTGGTGTTCTTAAAAAACAATTGATGTATTGCTTCATCATGCTCATGCAAACCCAATTTTAAAGATTATGGTAAAAGGAAATTTTTTTCACATACAAAAACTTCATGGAGTGAAGCATTACATCACAGAGCATCACGAAACTTCTTAGAGAAAATATTATGCATTGGTAGCCCTTGTGTTTACTTTCAAAAGTTTATAAGAAATGTCTCAAAAAAGTACACTTTCATTGATCATCATTTTCATGATCAATATCACCGCTGCTAGAAGACAAATAGATGGATTGTTTCATCATGCTCATGTAAAATCAATTTCAAAGATTATGGTAAAAAGAAACTTTTTTCGCCCGCATAAACTTCATGAAGTGAAGCATTACATCACAGAGCATCACGAAATTTTTCTGAGAGAACATTATGCAATTATGGGCCTTAGATTTTACTTCAAAAAATTCAATAAGAAATGCCTCAAAAGTACATTTTCATTGATCATCATTGATATGATCACTATCATCACTGCAAGAAGACAAATACATGGATTGCTTCATCTTGCTTATGCAAGCCCAATTTCAAAAATTATGGTAAAACGAAATTTTTTCACCTACATACACTTCTTGGAGTAAAGCATTACATGACAGAGCATCATGAAATTCTTTTGAGAGAATATTATACATTGATAGGGCCTTGGGTTTACTTTGAAAAACTCTATAAGAAATGACTCAAAAGTACATTTTAACTCATCATCATTGTTTTGATCACTATCACTACTGCTATGAGACAAATATATGGATTGCTTCATCATGCTAATCCTAACTGACCCGACACACAATTGCGCAAAAGTCCTGAAAGATGCCCAAAAGCTTGACCTAATTTATATTAAGTTGCTAGTGTGTAAAATTAAATATTATGTAAAGTTGATAGAATAGTTCACACACTAGGGGTACTGTGCAAGTATACATATCGTTTCAAGTAATATAAAACTCCAATAGAGTTCTAAGTATCGATCCCACGGGGCTAGGAAAAACTCTTATAGTTTGACTTTAGTTTAATCCTTTTTAAACTGCAGTTAACTTATTTAAGAAATGATTAAAAAAAAATTTGTATTAACTAATCCTACCAAATTTAAAAGGAATGCTAAGTTTGCTAAACAAATACAGAATACAAATGTAAGGCAATCTAAAAAACAAAAATGTAAAGTTACCACTAAGTAATTTTAAACTAACGATGTATAGAAGAGTTTAAATTGTATAAAACATCCTTCCCCTTACAATGAGTTTATAATCAGTGTAGGAATCAAATAAGTTTAAATATACTTAATGTATTGTGTCAAATAAGAGCATACATGTTCTTTACCCTCTCTTGAGTGCAGAAAGAACATTGGCTAATCCAGAGTTAAGTCCCTAAATATGTGGTTAAGCTGGGAATATACGAGCTGTCACTCTAGAGTTCTCACTTACCCTTCACCTGAAGGCTAACATCTCGCTTTAGGCTCCAAACATTTGGACTAAATTAGAAAATTTATCATAGCCCATCACTCTAAAATCTCAAATTTATGCCCATCAAAACTTCTTTCTCTATTTATTTGCACTAAAACCCCCCCATGGACTACATTCTCATCCATGAGACTTTACAATGTTGAGGAAAGCATAGTCCTTTCGGGTCATTATGTTTCGCATCATATTTTAACAAATCAATTGACCAAATCGATAACTAAATTAAGCATAGAGTTTAAATCATCACAATTGATGGAATTAAAAGTACTTCTACTGAAACCTTATTCCTAAACATAATTATTCCTCATTGCAGGGAGAAAGACAAAGGAAACTACTCAGATCTCATGGGGAAGAGAACAACACATGGATTTATAGATAAATATAAGTTTACAAAAATAAAATAAGTAAAATAAACAAAATACATTACTTGTCTTAAACTCCTTCCCAAGCAATCCTTTTAGTTCCTTTGAATCACTCTCTCTCTCTCCTTACAATTCCACTCCAATCTCACTTAGAATTATAGTGAAGAAGATATCTCTCACTTCTCCTCTTCTCCTTCAAATCTAAGAAAGCCACTAAGGAAATCCTTCAAGCCTCCAAGAATTTCCAAGCCCTTCTCTCTCCCTCTCCCAAAATCTCTTCCTCAAAAAGACTCTTCCTTCAAAAGGCTCTCCCTCTAAAAGGCTCTCCTTAGACTCTCTAGAAGTCTATTTAAATAGAGCTCTCAAAATCCCCAAAAGTCACTTCAAGTACCCCTTCAAAATTCGTCTACATTCATTGAACCATCTAGAAAACCATTTATGGTGCCTATGTGCCAGTCTCTCTGTTGTCTAATGACTAAGCACCAGATCCTGCCATCAAGGCGTCAGGTTTACTTTGGCCTTTTTGCTTCTTTTGGCTCCAAATTGCTCTATTTTTGTTCCATTTGCTCCACTTGCTCCATTTAGTGTACATATAATCAAAAACATCAAAAATAGCTTAAATTAAAACACAATATCATTATAAATAGGAATTAAATGTGCAAATAAAAGTAACATATTTTAGACATGTCACTAACTCATTTTCAAAGATTATGATAAAAAGAAATCTCTTTCACCCACATAAACTTCATAGAGTGAAGCATTACTTCACAGAGCATCACGAAATTTTTTTGAGAGAATATTATGCATTGATAGGTGTTGACCTCACTTTTGGTTGAGGTTTAGTCTCTTTCTTAGAAGCCTAGGATCTAGCAATAGAACTTTCCTGTTTGTTATTCCTAAAAAACTTGTAAAGGAACCCTCGCCATTAGAAATGATAAATCTCTTATTTGCTCATCTTAAAGTTCCACATGTTGGTTCTAACATCTAGCACTTAGTAGGTGGAGCCAATATGGGGGAGCTCAAGAAGAGTCCCCATAGGACTGTTTGGCCTTAGGGTTAACCCTGAGTGGTGGCTCTTGGTCAGTATTTCACACACAAACTTGATACCCCTCACCTGCCCTCACAAACTAAACCCTTAACCAAACATGCTTAGCTTGATCCCTTACTCTTTTGGAAACTCATGTGGATGGTCCCCTAAACCATTAACTCTGGGCTTTGGTTTGGCTAAGACCAGCATATGGAGGATCTATAATGGGAGCTCTCTTGGTTTCATGGCTCAAAAAAGGGTAATTTTATGATTAGCATCCTCAACTGATCTCATCCTACCCAAATACTCAATTTAGCCTTTTTCCCCCTAAATTTTCCAAAATTACCAAAATGCCCTTGATGGCCCCAAAGCCTCCCAAATCATTTCAAACACTCCTAAAATGCCCTTGGTGACCACTCATGTAGTCCAATTTGACCAATTTTGACAAAAATCTCAATTTTTCCCTTTAAGGCCCAATTACCCCAAATCACCCCCAATTTCCACCAATTTGACTTCAATCTTCCCCAATTTCAATTCCAAATAAAAATTCATCATGTTTAATCCCAATTAAAACTAAATTGAAGCCCAATTGAACCCAATTCAAACCTAAATTCCAAGCCCACTTAAAATTCCCAAATTTGACCATATACTTAAATTCCCCCAAAATAAACCCCATAACCAAACCAATTTCCCCAATTCTGAGTTCCAAACTCCTCATAATATTCTCCTTGATCAATTTGAGCCTTCAATTGGTCTTAACCTAAACTCAAACCTCACTTAAATACCATATAAATCAAAATCATCAATTTTTCCTTAAAGCCCAAATATCATCAAATTGAACCTCATAACTCCATAATTTCATCCCAATTGATATCCAAAACCCTTCATCACAATCCCTTGAAAAAAATCTAACCAAGTCTAACCCAAATGCCCTAAAATTGACCATGAGCCAAATTCCACTAATTTGAACCTCCCAATCAATTCAAAATAACCAAATTTCTTTTCAAAACTTCTCTTGACAATCATATACATCATGATCAATAAACTGACCCAAGTCTTAGCCTAAACCCAACCTAGACCCAAATTCAAACCAAAAGCCCAGGTTTGAAACCAAACCCTAAATTTGACCAAATTCATTGAAATTGACCAAGCCATGGTCACCACAGCCAAAATTTGAGCCCTAGAAACCATGCTAGATCCACCTAGCCCAACCTAGTTGAGCCATAGATCAAGGGTCTCTTGAATTAGGGGATCTCTTCCCATAAGTAGCTAAACCAAGTGGATCTTTTCCACCAACAATCAAACCCAAGCTAGGTCAGTTGAGGTCAATGACTAGAGACTGTTCGATCGCGCGTGTATCGGACGGACATCGTTGATGCCGTCAGATGAGGAAAATGGAACATAAAGCATCGACCGAGTCAGCGCTGAGTTGGATGGCGTCGTCCAGTAGTGCAACGACGCATGGAGGTTGACGTGGATAAGTAGGAAAATATGTTATTCTTGATTTATTTTAATTTAGAAACTTATAAAATACATAACTTGGTGTAGAAAATTCATAAAAATAAAATAAAAATACTCTCTTGCTCAGTAACTAGAGGAGAATAATTTGGAATAAAAATAAAAATTATTTGGCATGTCTCTACTTTTTAATTAATTAAATACCCTTTGGACTATTTTAATTATAATTAAGTAAACATTAATCACCATGGCTTGAAATTTTAGGGGTCGATTCCTCATGTTAATAGGGATATTCTCTATTTTTTTTTAGATCATAGAGCATCTTAAGCCTTGAAATGCTAATTTTCAAGCCTAGTTGTCTATTCTTTTGCTTAAAATTAAATAAACTAATTAAAATCTAAATTATAAAAATATGAAACTTATTTTGATAGGTTTTCTATGGTCAGAGGGCTCTGGGAAAAATGTTAAATGTATTTTAATGTTTTTACATAATGTTCTAGCTAATTAAGTCATTTTAATTCATAAAAAATTAAATAAATATAATATAATTCAAGAATTGCAAAAAATGATTTCACATTGTATATAATAACCATTTTAACTCTTTGTAAGAATTTAAAACTCATTTGAATTAATTTGATCATTAAAGTCTATTTTCTAAGTAAAATGACATTTTTTGCATTAAAATAATTATCATAAATTAACTATAATTAGGAAAATTATGAAAAGTATTTTTTTGAGTTCCTTGTGATCAGGTTCACTTAGAAAAAATAAAAATTATTTTAAAATAAATAGTTCATTTTTGAACTACTTTTCAAATTAAAAATAAATAAAATATGAAAATTTCCAAAAGTATTCCTAATTGTTCCCTAATCACTTGGGACCCTTAAAAAATATTTTTCCTAATTTTTCTATTTAGTTATGTATTTTTAAATGTTAAAAATGTATTTTTTCTTAATTTTCCATTAAAATATATGTGATAAATAAAATAAAATTCACAAAATGAAAAGTTTGTTTCTTTGAGTTCTCTGAACTTAGAGAGATTTAAGAAAAATATAAAAAGTGATTTTTGAAATTAAATTATATTTTATATTTTATTAATCACTAAAATCAATAAATAATTAAAATAATTAAAATATAATCTTAAAAGTATGGAATTTTGTTCAAGTGGTCCTTTGACCTAGGTGAACCTCCAATATTTTTCCCATGAACAAAAAAAAGTTACTTTGATTAACTAAATAAATTAACATTGAAAATCCTACTTTTGAGTTAAAATAATTATATAAATTTAATAAAAATTAGAAAAAAATCACATTTTATCCTCTGATACTTTAATTGACCCATGAGTGGGGTAGAATAAAAATTTCAAAGTCATTTGAGTTAAATTTAAAGAATTATGAAGTGATAAGGCGATAAAAGGCAAAATGGTAATTATGAAATTTGAGCTCTAATTAATTTTTAGGCTAAATTAAACGGTAAGCGGGCAATGTATGATCATAATTGACCTTTCTGGATGATTAAAACACCAGAGATTAAAAGGTAGAAACCAAGTCCTCACTCTTCCACAACAAAAAGGTATAATTGTAATTTCCCCTATATGTTATATCTGGAAGTTAATAATATTGGATGAGCCTAAGATAGAGGGCTTAAGCTAAGAAGATAATAACTTATTTGAAGCCCTCGCATTGGAGATGAAATGATAAGTGTGATCTTGTAATGAGAACTAAATTTCATTTAGTTTAACATTTTCAAATTACAAGTTCACCCATCAAATTTTAATGGGCCTAGCAGTGAACTAGGCGTAATTTGAGATTATTTAATAAGGCTTAGAAAAGATAATATAACTAGTCACAAACATTTTGAAAACACTACCAGCCAACTATGAATTTCAATTGGCTAAATTACTTGGAAAATCAATTTTCCCTTAAGAGCCTCCGCTCACATAATTCATAGATAAAACATCGAGTGATAGTTACCCACTCATACGGATAATTAAAGTATCAAGGTTCATTGAGCATAGGGTGTATTAATTCATTGAAACTAAGGGGCTATTTGGGGCAGCTTATTGCCTGCGGCAGCGTTTTCAAAATGCTAACGTCCCGTTTGGTTGGAGCATTTCTACCGCGGTGTGAGAAACACCGTTCCAGTTTTGTGAATAACGCGACCCACGGTTGGACCCCCGCGGGCCGCATTCACTCGCTGCTTATTACCACCTACCCTCGTCTCCCCAGCGCGATCCTCGTTCTCTCGACCTTGTCTCATCTGCCTCTTTGACAGTATAAGTCACATCGAAGAGATCGAGCAGGACATTGATCCCGCGCTTGGCAGCACTTGTGTCACTGAGCTCTCGCATCTGAGTTCCCATTCGGCATCATCGAAGATCATGATGAGAGTTAGGGATGAGTTTGAGATTGGGGGGGAGGGGGAGGATAAGAGAGGAAGATCTTTTATCTGTTTGGGAGGGTTTAGGAATGTGAGAGTCGTGTATGAATGAAAGAAGCGGTTGAAGTTGGAGCTTGACGAGACGAGGTACAATTTTGGTGCTAGGTGTGAGTTGGAATGCGAGATTGGAGAGCCAAAGAAGGCAAAGGAGATGCTGGAGGGATTTTTGTTGGAGAAAGGGTGGAGTATACCTACTCCAAAGCATCCAAGTTTGCAATTTTCAGAGCTGGAACGCTGCTTCCCTGAGTAAGTTCTGTCTTTCATTTTATTTTTATTTTTTGCTGGTGTAAAATCTTCATTTCTGGTGATTTGGTTGTTATTTTTTAATTAGAGTAGTGCTGCTTTTGAAACTTGATTGTTCTACAAAAATTTGATTTATTTTATTGAAGTCGTAGAGTATTATCCAATTACCAGTGTTCTTTTAATATGTTGTGAATAATCGACAATGGCTAATGTTGAATTCTTAATTTCTTGTGGTCTCACGCCACCTAAGAAAGAGCTTGTCAGGGGATAAAAGAAAAGGCACAAGAAATGTTGAAGTGAGAAAATTTTCTCTCTTATATGGGAAAAAATATTACGTAAGGAATCCAAATGCATTCAGAATCCAATGGTGGGGTGCCACGCGTCAAGTGAGCTCCACCATTTTTAACACTGGCCAATACCAGTGTATTGCGGTGGGGCTCACTTGACACATGACACCCCACTATTGGACTCCGAACGCAAATTACGTTAGGATTCCTGATGTAATATATTCTTCTGATATGGAGGTGAAATAGAGAATGTGTTGTACAATTCCTTCACATTCAGAACAAAGTGTCATACCCTTTACATGGCCTCTCTTTTTTGTTTTTAAGTTTGGGTCGACCCTATGGGTGATTGCATACATAGCTGCATGAAAAAAGAAAAAAAATACATTAAAATAATAACAATGATATAACAAGGTGTGTAGCTCTTACTATAGTATAGTGTTGTCTTGTTATGTGGTGAATCGATGAATATTATCATTTTTTCCTTATCATTTTAACCTGTTATTTCTTCATTTTTTTTTAGGTTTCATGATACTCACTATTATTTGATAACATTTTAAATTCTGCAAGCCAGATTGTTCATTTAACTAAAAAAATCTGCAAATTAGTTTTTTACAAAAGACACAAACCAAACAGCTAAACAATTTATCCAGATCATATGCTTAATGTTCATTTATCCAGAATTAGCTTTTTTTGAATGAACAAACCAAATAGTCTGACAACTTATCCGGATCAGCTGCTTATCAGCAGCTCATCAGGATAAGCAGGATAAGCTACACTTGCCCTAAACATACCCTAAATCTAAATTCAGAAGATTAATTGAACGATATAATAAGATCAAATGAACTTGAAATGTTTCAAAGGATTTTAAAAGTTGTTCAGCATTACGCCCCGAACATTTTTATGATCCTTTGGATACTTTGAAGGACAAGTGAACTTATCATTCTTTTTTCAAGAAAATTGTTCATTAAAACTTTTAGGGATTCACCAAGTTATGATCTAGGACTCGGTAAATACACTTTAAATTAGTTNAGAAGTACACATTTACATTTTTGCAATGCAATTTCCTTTCCTTTTACTTTACTGTATTTTCTTACTTGTACTAGCTTTACCTGCAATACCTTTTTCCAAAATTGAAAATTACAAAACCATATTTTCAAAACTAAACAACTTCTTTTCAAAACAGCAATTTCATAACAAGTTCTCTTTAATTTACGGGAGTCCCTCTAATGAGGTAACCCACAATTGCTAACAAGATCTCCCCTGTTTAAATGAGCTTATTAACTCGTTTAAACTAAGTAAATTCAAAAGAAAATAGTTGTACCAAAACGAGGGAAGCGTGAGATCCTAACCGGTTTTACTCTAATCAACTTTAACCCCCACTATAATGATTGAACAAACTCGTCATTTAAACCTTTTGAACCTTGGACTTTAGGACTGCTAGTGCAATGAGGAGCTTGGAGCTAACTTTGAGGACAACATCTGACAACAGCAGGCGGACCTACAACAACAAATCCTTCCTTAGAACTAAATAACAAGCCATAGGATTTTGAGGTTATTTGCTTAGTGCAACATAAATCCTCACCTCATATTTAGGCATTTGCATAATCATGTTAAGCAATTTAAGCCCTAACTCGTCTTAGGCTAAAAGGTTGTCATTCATTATAACATAAATCCTTCTATCTTCTAGGTTATTTGTATGATTGTGTCATATAATCGTAAGCCCTAAATAATAATAATTGGCAGGATGAAACATTTGATAATTTTCTTCTTAAAATTGAAGCCAAACCATAGGATAGCTTGAGAAGTCATTGAGGTTCTTCTTATGATCTATGACACCCTCTTGTTTTCTCTCTTTGGATTCCATAACAATGTTCCAAATTTGAGCCTTTCCCATTTGACACTCCTTGATTTGATCTTTAAAAAGTCCTACCCTTTGAAATTCTTGAAGACAACACTTTTTGATCTAAATCGAGAGTTTTGTTAGGTGACCTCAATCATTTAAGATGTAATTAACTATAGAGGCTTGCCCTTATAGGAAACTTTAAAAACCTAGCTTAATATAAACCCTATCTAATCTTTTATATTAAATAGGAGAACTTGTTAGTCAACATAAAAGTTCACACTCTAAAACAGATGTCATAAATTCTTTGGTTTATTTAATCTTGCCACACCACTAAGTAATACATCTATTCCTCAGGGTAGACTTATCATTATGGTGTTGCACTCATTTATTTAAACTATTATTTATATGAGATCGATTTGGTCCCATATTTTTTTTTAAATAAATATTATTTTTCAAAAACAATGTATATCATATATTAAATTAAATATCACCTCCTCCTTCCCAACAAATCTGGAGACCAACAATTTTTGGCAACTTCACTGAGGATGTATTCTTTTCTCCATTATGATCAGAAAGTTTTGTTTTCACACATCTGTAATGCACCCATATCTTTCATGGACCAGATTACCCTTCTTTCGTTGACATACTTCACCCATTCATTTCTTGGGTAAGTATAGTCAGCTTTTTTAGATTCCAGGATAATCAGTTTGATCATTTGTAAATAGAAAGGTTTAGAAGTCCTTTAGGACCTTTTCTTTCCGTGTGTGGTCAGACCCCCAATAGGAGTGTTAGTGAACTAGTTCCTCCTGGGTGATGTGCTTTGTGAAGTTGGTCTTGCACTGGGTCCTAAACTTCACTGTTTCCTCGTATCATTTGGATTTGGTTTGCTATTTTGTGAATCAAGCAAAGTCGTAACATCAAATTCGGGGGAGAAATTTCTCAAACCGTTGATCATGTATGACTATCTTTTTGGCTCTCCGGGGTCTTTTGAATATAATGATTACTATTTTGGCTACGTTTTAACTATCTCTAGTGATAACATTGTTGACTGTGACCAATCTAACCCCAATCTCAATTCCAAAATTGATCCTCAAATTATACTTAAGTCCGATGAGCATGTTAACGAGAATGATGAAAATGTCGACGATGTCGGTTATGACAATTCTGCGAGTGAGGAGCCAGTATTCGAGTGTCAAGGAATCCCGATAAAGATCAACTTGGACTTGTCGGATTCAGAAATGACACCAGTAGAATCGACTACAACATCAAAAGAAGAGGAGATTACAAAAATTAATTTAAGAGTGGGAAGGTATTACCCCTAAGGACAACTCCAATGGACAAAGAAAAACAAATAGTCACTCGAGAAGAACCGCCTCCACCTCCGTCAGTGGAAAAGTGTTGACCTCATTTTTGATTGAGGTATAGTCTTTCTTCTTTAGAAGCCTAGACTCTAGCCATGAGACTTTCCTGTTGACTATTCCTAGAGGACTAGTGATGGTACCCTTACCAATAGAAATTCTAAACTCTTCTTTGCTCATCTTGAAGTTCCACATGTTGGTTTTAACTTCTAGCACTTAGTAGGTGGGACCAATATGGGGTAGCTCAGAAGAAGTCACCATATGATTGTTCGGCCTTAGGGTTAGCCTTGGGTGGTTTGGTCTTGGTCAATCTTGCACACACACACACTTTCTCTCACACTCACAACCTCCTCCTTAGCCAAATATGCTTAGTTGATCCCCTACTCTATTGGAAACTCATGTGGATGGTCCCCTAAACCATTAGCCTTGAGTTACGGTTTGGCTAAGATCAGCACATGGAGGATCCATAATAGGAGCTCCCTTGGTTCTATGGCTCAAATTGGGTGACCTTATGATCAACATCCTCAATCAATCCCAATTTTACCAAATTTCCAATTTTGAATCTTCTTGGCCCTAAACTTCATCAAATTACCAAATTGCCCTCAAACCTCAAATTTTCCAAAATTTCCCAAAATTAGCCAAATTCTTCAAATCTTTTCAAAAATCATTTCAAACCATTCCAGGCCACTCAAATTGCCAAACACCTCAAACTTTAACAAAATTCGTAAAATTACCAAAATGCCACAAAAATTCCAAAAATTCCCAAATCTCCAACATCACTCAAAATGTCCCCAAAATCAATTTAAACTAGTCAATTGGGCCCAATTTGATTAAATTGACCCATTTTGACCAAAATCCCCAAATTTCCCTTAAAGGCCCAAATTCTCTAATTCACTCCCAATTTCCACCAAATTGACTTAAATATCCCCCAGTTTCAATTCCAAACTCAAATTCATCATCTGAAATCCCAATTGAAACCAAATCAAAGCTCAATTGAACCCAATTTCAAAACTAATTTCAAGTATAATCCAAAACCCCAATTTTAGCCATACCCTTAAATCCCCCAAATTGAACCCCATAACTCCAAAATTTCCACCCAATTGATGTCCAAAATTTTTCATGACGATCTTTTAGATCAAATTGAACCATCAATTGAATCATATCCAAACTCTAGCTCAGTTCAAACCCAAGTTTAACTCAAATGCACAAAATTGACCAAAAGTTCAAATTCCACCAAATTGACCTTCCAAATCAATTCAAAATCACTCAATTACTTTTTCAAACTTCTCATGACAATTATCCAAGCCAATTTGATCAAGCCAAATTTAAAGCCTAGACAAGCCCAAACTCAAATTCAAGCCCATTGCATGATATTGAACCAAAGCCATCATGTAACTAAACTTAGCCAAATTGACCAACTGAAGACCAAAGGTCCCTTGATTTAGAGGATCTCTTCCCATATTTGGCTAAAACCAAAGATATTTACCATCAAGCCTTAAAGATTCAAAGTTAATCATTATTAACTCTCCCACTGGCTCACCTGGCCACCTGACCACCAGCCCTGGCCTGACCGACTAGCCTACTGGCCGAAAAACACCAAAACCGAGAGCCACCCCAAGCTTAAACTCTAAAATTGAACCCTTTAAGTTGGATCATTCCAATTGGTCACTTGTGCCACTCAGCCCTTCACTTAAGCAAATCTTTGCATACACTGGCCAGCCATGGTGGTCTTTCCTTCCTCCTCTATTAAAACCCCACCATCCATGACCAAGCAAGAAGATAATCAAATTTCTTGGAGAGGCTCTACCAAATTGCTTCCAGTGATTCCTCAAGAACTCTTGAACTCAAGTCCACCTTTTTCCCCCTCTAAATCCCTTTGTTTGAGCTTAATTTTGAGTTTAAAATCCAGGAGTTTACTGTTACTTGATCTAAACCTTTTGAAACTCTAAATTGAATATTCCTTAAGCTTTCCCAAGCAAAACGAAGAAGTTTACCATCAAAACCCTCTGGTCCCTTGCACTATAACCCACCTCTAGACCAAGGTTGTTCCACCTTTTCACTGAACTCATACTTAGACCCCATACTAGAGTAAGGTGACACATCTAGGAGGTTCGCCAGACTCCGCTGAAGCTTCCACAAGCACCCAATCAAGGCCTTAGCTCTTAGGAAAAGGTGTAGCTCATTAACCCTAATTTTGAGCTTGGTTTCACCAATTGTGAAAGAAACATGTATTTCATAGCATTGTAACCGTATGAATGTGTTCTTCTCGAGTAGATGAAGGTGCATGACAAAACACACTTGATTTGGTTGAGTATCAAGCAAGATCTTAGGTCTAGAAGTAGGACGACTCTCAGGTTAGGTTAATCGGGGACGATGACGGAGAGCTGTTGGATCGCACGTGTTTCGATTGGATGATCCATATTGCGTCGGACAGATGGATGGAGCTATACGGTGGGCTCACAAGGATGATACGTGACTGGCAGTGCCAAATTAGAGAGAGCTGTGTGGAAAGCTTGACGCGCCGTAGGTTGAAGTAGCTACTGACTGGGTTAAGTAGGAAATTAGGATTTTCTGACTTATTTAATTCTAAAAATTCAAAAATCCATAACTTAGTGTAGAAAATTCATAAACATAAAATAAAAATACCCTATTGCTTAATAAATAGAGGAGATTAATGTGGAACAAAAATAAAAAAAAATTATTTGATGAGTCTTTTTTAATTAATTATATAGCCTCTATAATAATTTAATTTTAATTAAGTAAATAATAATCATCATGGCTTAGAATTTTAGGGTTTATTCTTCATGACAGTGGGGATGTTTTGTGATTTTTCTAAAGTCAGAAAGCATCTCTACACGTGTAACCCTAATTTCTAAGTTTAGATGACTATTTTGCATAAAATAATAAGTTAAAATATAATTCAAATAATTATGGGACTTGTTTTGTAGGTTCCTTATGGTTAAAGGATGTTTGGAAAATTGTAAATTAAATTTTAGTATTTGCGTAAATTTCTATAGTTAATTAAACCCTAAAGATTCATAAAAATTAAAATAAATTTATTGTATTTCAAAAATTATCCCAATTAATTCCACACTGTAAATAATACTTGTCTTTACTCACTATAAAAAATTGAAAAATGTCTTATTTAATTTGAGCACTAAAATTGATTTTTTAGGTAAAATGACATTTTTAAGATAATTATAATAAATTAAATATAATTAAAAAAGTTATGAAAAGTAGTTTTCTGTTCCTAGTGATCAGGGGCACTCAGGATAGATATAAATTATTTTCAACTGAATAGTTTATTTTTAAGCCTATTTTTGAATTAAAATAATTAAAAATTTTAAAAGTACAAAAATAGTTCAAAATATTCTAAATTACTTCATGATCACTTGAGACTCATTAGAATATTTTTTTAATTTTTCCAAGTTAAATATAAATTTCTAAAGGCTAATAATGTATTTCCTCAATTTTCCATTAGAAATAATTTTAATAATTAAAATATATAATTTAAAAAAATTATAAAATTTTGTCCAAGTGATCCTCTGACCTAGGTGAACCTCCAATATTTTCCCCGTGAACAAAATTTTTTACTTTGATTAGTTAAATAGATTAAAAATTGAAAATCCTTTTTTCTAAGTTAAAATAATTATTTAAATTAAATTACATTTTGAAAAAATCACATTTTTTTCTCTGATATTTTAATTGACTCATGAGTGGGGTACTATAAAACTTTCAAGAATCATTTGAATCATACTTGATAAGTTATGAAGTGGAGATCCTTAGGGGCAAAAATGGTAATTTTAGATTTTGGTACCTTAATCAAAATGTAGGATTAACTAAGGGTAAATGGGTAATTTTGATCCTAATGAATTCTTTTTGATTATTGAAACATAATGAGTTAAATGGTAGAAACCAATTAGCCACATTTTCATGATAAGAGTAAAAATGGTAATTTCCCAAATTATTAGGATTTGGAAGTTAGTTAAAATTAAATGAATCTCAAGTGATGGGTTTAGGTTAGGAGGATGAAAATTAACTTATTTTAAGCCCACAAATGGATACGATATAATCTTTTAATAAAGATTGTATCACTTAAATTAGATTTTTAATTGTAAATTTACCCATTGAAATTTTTAAGGGCTTGATAGTGAACTAGGCTTAATCTAAGATTGTTTAATGAGGTTTAGAAAAGCCAACACAATTGATAATCAACACTTTTAAACCCTACAGACCCAACTTTAGTGTCGGGTAAAAGATTTTAATAGCTTAAACTTGCTCTAAGGGTAACCACCAACATAACTTTTATGTAAAATATCAACTGATTAATTGGGTACCCCACTCTTGAGATAATTGAAATATTAGGTTCACTGAGCATAAGGTGTATTAACTCATCAAATTTAAAGTTTGAGATGATGAATTGAACAATATAATAGGTTCAAATAAATTTGAAATAATTCAAAAGGGATTTAAAAGTTGTTAGGGATTGTTCCCTAGACGCTTTTATAACATTTTGAATATTTTGAAGGATAATTGAATTTAATAAACTTTGTTCCAAAAATCATCCATTAAAATATTTAAGGACTCTCCAAGTTATGAATTAAGGTTTGGTAATTACACCTTCATCTACCCTTAAAATTTATTCAAATTTCCTACAAAATTATGTACCTGTAGCAAGTTCTAACGTTTCAGCGGGAGCAGCGAGAAGATGACATGTACGTTTTTATAGTGTTATTTAATTTCTGTCATTTTACTTTTTGTAATTTACTTTTGCTTCAAACATGATACATTCTTGGTTGTGGATGTCACTTTACCTGCAAAACAAAACAATAATTTTTCAAAATTAAATTAAATTGTTTCAAAGGTAACCATAAATCCTTTAAAATACAACAAAAAATAATACAACCTTTTGAATTTATGGGAGTCCCTTGAAGGATAGTTGCTAATGAGATCTCCTTAGTTTAAATGGGCATCACAACTCGTTTAAGCTAAGTAAATTCAAAAGAAAATTGTGATACCAGAATGAGAGAACCATGGGATCCCAAATGGTATCGCTCTAATCAACTTCAACCCCCCCATGATTGAACTTAAAATTATTATTTAACCATTAAACTTTAGGAATGCTACTTTATCGAGGATTTTGGAGCTAACTTTGTGGGCATCCTTCTATAATAGAGATCTACAGTAGCATCAGGATCTACAGCAGCATCAGTATCTACAACAGCATCAAGAGCTACAACAGCACGAGGATCTACAACAACACGAGGATCTACAACAGCATGAGGATCTAAAGTAGCATAAGGGTCTTTAATAACATGAGGATCTAAAACAACAAGAAGATCTGCAACAACACGAGGATCTACAATAATCCCTTCCCTTAGAATTAAACAAAAAGCCATAGGATTTCGAGGTTTTCTGCATAATGCGACATAAATCCTCAACTAATCTTCAGGCCTTTGCACAATCATGTTGTGCAAAAGAAGCCCTAACTCATTTTAGGATCTTGAGATTGTCATTCGTCACGACGTAAATCCTCACATCTTCCAAGATATTTGTGTGACCATCTCACGGAAATGTAAGCCCTAACTAATAAAATTAGCAGGATAAAATATTAAATAATTTCTTTTTCAAAATTGAAGTTAAACCTTAGGATAGCTTGGGAAGTCACTGAGGTTCTCCTCGGGATCCATTACAACCCCTAGCTCTTCTTCCTTTGGATTCCAAAAACAAAATGTTCTAAATTTAAGCCCTTACAATTTCACACATATTTGTCTGATCTTTGAAAAGTCCTATCCTTTTGAATTCTTTAGAGAAAATATTTTCTGATCTAAATCGAGAGTTTTCTTAAGTGACTTTGCTCATTTAAGATGTAATTGACTATAAGGGTTTGTCTCTACAGGGAGCTTTACGAACCTAGGTAATATAAACCATGTCTAATTATTTGTATTAGATGGTGAAACTTGTCGGCTTATATGAAAGATTCACACACCAGATGGATGCCTTCAATTCTTTAGTTTATTTAATCGAGCCTCATCAATAAGTAGAGTATCTATCCTTCAGGGTAGGTATATTAATTGTGGTGTTGTACTCGATCATTTAAACTATTGCTTATACGAGATCAGTTTGATCTTGTTCTTTCAAAAATAAAAATGTTACCTTTTTCAAAATAAAAAAAATAAATACTATATTTTCTAAAATTATATATATATA
>JXCR01073541.1:45374-64415 GCA_002079205.1 Phalaenopsis hybrid cultivar | reverse complement strand
GTATGTATGTATGAGTAATGTATATGTATGTATGAGTAGATATCTATAAATGTATATGTATGAGTAGATATCTATATATGTATATGTATGTATGAGNAAAAAAGACTTTTCAAAATCCAACCTTTTAAAAGAAAAATCTCCTTAAATCTAAAATAAAACTTTTCAAAAATAAAAAATAAAGAGAATCTTTTCAAAAAAATTACTTTTTAAAATAATATAAAAATAATAGCCTTTGAAAACGTGAACTTAAATAAATATTTAACAAAACCTTTTCAAAAATAACTTTTAACGAAACTTAAAAACTCTTTCAAAGTAAAACTTCAATAAAATTCTACAAACCTAGGAAATTTTATTTAAAACCTAAAACAAACTTTTCATAAGCAAAGCTTAAATGTGCTTAACCCTAATAAAATTCTTCTTTCAAATAAAGTAAATTTAAAATCTCTTTCAAACATTTGTGAGCCGACCAATTAACACTAAAATTGCATGATTTAGCAAAGTCTCATGAATATGTTAATTTATCATGACTTATACATGTTTATTTGATTGACTTGTGAATGAACATATTCTCATTCAAGAATAGGTGATTTATTAGCTTGTCTATTAAATATATAAATTTTGAACAATTTTATGCATACACACTTACCAAATTAAGATTCATTCACATGAGAAGTAGTACCTTGGTGTGACAAAAATACTCTATAAAAACTATCTTTTTATTAAAATTTGGAAAGTGAGCACGTGAATGAAACTTAAGTATAAAATGTTTAAATATGAAGGGTTGTAATAAGACTTTATTAACATATATGTTCAACAAAGGATAATAAAACAAGTACTAGAAGTCAAACTTAGGATGAGAACCAAGTAAGAACACAAACTTATGGTGGAGAACCAAATGGAAAACCAAGTTGAAAACATCAACTTAGGATAGAAAACTAAATGCAAAATATTGAGCTTAGAAAACAAAGGCTTTCATGCTGACTAACAAATTAAGGATAAGAAAATCATGAACAAAATATCAAAACCCCCAAAGAAATTTAAAATTCATCAACTTAATTAATTAGAACAACTCTAGGTTGATCAAATGTGAAATTTAGGGTAGCTGACATAAAAATAAAGCTAAGGATCACACATACCCTAAAATAATCTAGTACAAAAGAATAAGTTAGTATACTAGGTACCCATATTTAGTGTTATGGACTATAACATATAAAATAAATAGTCTTACCCCCTTAGATTATGTAGGTGCCCTAGGATGAAGTAAAACCCATCGTTACTGATAAAGACATCTTAAATCAACTAATAGAATGAGGGTCTACATATTTCATTGTTATAGTAACAACGGAGATTTCTTATTGTCTACTTGGTTAATGGCTAAGGATCCTAATCACCCAGAATAATGGAATGTTATGGATATCTTGACTGGGTCATTATTCTAAAAAAATAGGTTATTTCACCCAATGATCCTCCTTTATAGTCTAGGTTTATTCTAGGTGTTAAAATCCAATCAACTTTGATTATCAATCACATTCAAAAACTTAAATCCAATTTCTTAACTTCAAATCCTTAATTTCAACCCTCAAATCCAAACCTTCAACTTTCAAATCTTTAACTTCACATCCATACTCTTAAATCTCAAAATCAAAACTTCAATTCTCAAACCCTCAAAATTTGAATCCTTAACTTTAATGCGTCAAATTTATCTAAGACTTTTAAAGCCCCCAAAGAATTTAAAATTCACATTGAAGACCTTTCATCTCTAATTTATCAAACTTTAACAGATCTATCCAACTTTAACAAATTTAATCAACTTTAATAAAATAACCAAACTTTAAAAAACCTTAAAAAAACTTTAACAAACATTAATCAACTTTAACTAACCTTAACATATTTTAACAAACTTTAACAAATTAAAATTTACAAAAAAAAAATGTTTCACAACCATAAAGCAAATTACACATTTAAAAAAAAACATTAAATAACCTTAAGTAAACCCAATAAGAAAGGTTAATCCTGATAATGGACAACCGATGCCAAAATATATGCGGATTTATTGATTTTTGTTACATATTTCTTTGAAGTTCAACAACTAAAGCTAAGGAAGGTTCTTGTCAACAATTTTGTTTTTTCCAGACTTAGTTTAGATTAGTCAATGCATTACTTTATCATTCCTGAATATATAATGGGAGTGATGAACCAAGATGCTCAGTGTATGGGTCGCGTCAAGGCTTAATACCGATAATGGAGAGAAAATGCTAGTATGTTCCTCTAATCCTCACTAGATAGGCTTTGTGATCCAAACTTGGTAGTGTGTAATGGCTATTCTAGGACTCATCCTAGATTTACAGAGCCAAGGCATCATTCTGTGTTGATTTTGGTATATCAATAAAACTGACAAACTTGAGAAATGAACGGTAAATGTTTAGTGTCTAATGGGTTAGACTGAGTTAAGAAGTTTTATCTCAACTAAAAAATATTAACCTAAAGGATTAACCTATACTAGCAGTCGCAACTGTAAATAGATTAATGAACCTGACCTCATCGTTATGGTGCCCTATGAAGCATGCTCCAACTTCTGATGAATCATCAGATAGATATGTGACAAGGAATGGTCAAGGTCAAACTAGATCTAACTACCTTGTCTCAAGGTGTTCAATGATTATACTAGAGGAAAGTGGTTATACTCTAGTTTAATCAGTCAAAATGTAGATTATATGACCCACCTCTTATTGATTAATAATACTTGATTATGGAGAAAGGAAAGAGTATTATGTAGGAATTCAATAGACTATATGATTTGGAAAGGTACCCATTAACCAATCTTATATTTACAAGTATAATATAAAGTGGTGGATAACCACCCCAATATCAATGCATTTTCCATACTGAATACAGAAACTAGGGACGGTCTTGTTTCTCATAACCTTAGTGAGGATGGTGGTGGGTGAGAAACTTGTCACTATAAAGTAGTGCCAAGATTTTGATATTTTGTTCGAACGGGTTAAGAAAAAGTTAATACTACTTCGTCTTCCTCCTATCTCATCTTCCAACGCCCCCTAGAGTTACTCATAAAGTTGATAATAAGCTAATAATCAGAGGAAAGAAATTCAGAATATTCCCTATTGGGAATTTCATTGAGGCAAAATAGGCGATTAATGGTTGTTAGATCAAAAGGAGCTTGCCTAACCCGTAAAAATACTAGCCTATCAATAAATTCTGGGCATTGGCATAAAACACTTAGACTGCAGGGACAAGGCAGGGCCAACAATGGTGCAAAATCTACCCCTCCTCTAACTCGTTAGTACGACTTAAATCTTAAGCCCTGGTGTTTAAAAAATCTTCTTAGGAATCATTTTCTTCTTTAAAATAGGACCAAAAGATTGTTGGGAGGCTGCTAAGCTCACAAATTTCCTCTCATCATAGTAGGTGACTCCCCTACCCCTCATTCTAGATGATATTGTGGGCAGAATTTTTAGAAAAGCTTAGGAGAAAAAAAACCTAAAAACTCATGGAAAACCAAAAAAGGATAGAATATCTTACGTAATGTAGCGTAGATCACATGAATTTGAGGGATTTATGGCTAATATGTGCCTCTTAAGGGTTTCTAAGGCTAGCTATGTACCGACATGAGACATAGAGGTGTCGAAAGGGGAAAATATTTGTGTATGTAAGACATACACAACAATGTGTACGTCAGAGGTTATTCAGAGGATACAGGGGGGTTACATCCGCGTTATACCCCCTATAACTTACATGTACCTACCAAAACTACAGAAGTGTGGAACTTATTTGTAGGTTACAGGGAGGTTAACGGGGCGTATAACACAGATATAACCCCCTATACCCTCTGAATAACCTCCCGATGTATGTAATTATGCTTGTCTTACGTATGCAAATATTTTCTGTCGAATGAAGGAGCATGCAAATGAGGAAGAAAAAACATGAAACCAGATTAAAAAAAAAAAGAAAAGGGCGTGATCATGCTCAAATGAACGATGCCTAATTTTCACCTAGCATGATGATGCCCATTTGGGTGTGGTCACACTAAGGTGAAGAAAAAACATGATGATGCCCATTTAAAGCCTCAATTTATTTTTTTAGCACGTGGTAATGTTCTGAGTTCAGTTCAAAGAGATAAAATAAGGTTGTTGACGTCTGAGAAATTCTTTTCCATGTAGAATTTTCTAGGCTTAATTTTTTAGTCATCCAAAAATAAAACTTTGATCACTTATCAAATCTTTTAATTATCTAGAAAATTTTAACTACAAAAATTTATTTATTTTGAATTTATTTATAATTACTCCAAATGTAGGGATTTATCAGAATTGCTCTCGTAGGAGTGATTTCTAACCCTAAAATTTTCCAAATAATCTTCATCGTTGATTTCTCTTCCAATTTAACTATATATAAGTGTTTATTGCCGTCAACTTCATAAATGATGTTATTAGGTGATTTATGAATGAGTTTTAGAAGTGATGGCAGTAATGGCCAAAGATAAAATTTTGTAAAGGTTGACCATGGAGAACTTAGATTATTAAACTCGTCAGAGGAGTCACTGTTAAGTCACTTCTATCTCAGAGAGAGAAAAAAATTTTGGGAGAAATCGTGCCTATAGTGTGTATAAAAAGATATCAATAGAGAGTTGATTGCCAAATCCTTGAAAAATTCTTTGAATGAAACTAAGACCAGAGTTAGAATAAAAAATCTTTTAAGGAGAATTGATAATGGAACGTCTCCTGGAACCCTACTCATTTTAAGTGAATGTGTTGAAAAACAAAGATCACAGACATGGGATGGGATCTAAACACATAGATAGGTTTGATAGACCCATAAAGAAACTGTTAAAAGGATGTATAATTCAACTCATCACAATAGATGGAGAAAAGAACAAATCCCAAATGGAGTAGCTAGGAAAAAGACCTTGGTGGGGGCTTTGTGACATCACACACCATAAAACTTTTTAAATGAATTCTATCTAGATTTTTTAGCATGAGGTTTTGAAAAATAATATATCTTCCAAAAAAAAGGACTTAACCACCCGAATGATGAATGCCTTCGTCAGTCTACATAACCATGTTTTTCTCACTTACCTATATGTGTAAGATAAAATTTAATTTAATTTTGCGGTTTCGTTCCCTATAAGGGTAAGCCCTCATAGCTAATGACATCCTTAGAGTCATGAGCTTTAAAGAAAACACTCGATTAATGTAATGAGTCAAATTATTAGAGATCAAACTTTCATAATTAGAGTCATTGAAAGTAAGTCGAGGGTCAAAATTAGAAGAAATAAGTTCAAAGAGAAGAGATATATAGACTAATGACAACATGTCATAGGAAAAGCCTAAAGGAGTTATAGGACGAAGTTAGGAGAGTGATACACCGAAAATATATGCATTTTTAGACCCATATTTTATACTTATTTTTCGTGATATTGCACCTTAATGGAAGGTATTTTGATGTTTTCTTGCAGGTTATTGATTTTTAGGACTTAAAGCAAAAAGAAAGCAAAAAGGATAAAATTTGGAGTTAAAATGACATTTTTGAAGAAGTACTCAACGCCGACCGCGTCAAAGGTAGCTCTGACGGCGCAGAACAACAGAACGACAGAAATTTTTTACTCAGCCCTAACGACACCAAAGGCTGTTCAACCTCCATTTCTAGAAGGTTCGATATATTTGGATAATTTTTTAAGAGTGTTTGGAGGCAGATTCTGGAGAACCGACCATGAGCTTTATATGGGGCTGAAATTCATCAAGAAAGTGACTTCTTTTCGCTCCAAGACATTCCTCCACGCTCCATTTTCGCCATTCTTCATAATCCATCTTCATCTCACCATCATATTGGAGTCCATTAGTGATTTTTCTTTTATAGTTTACAATTTTTGTGGTGAGATTTAGTGTGAAACTTTTTGTAAGAGTCTTGGAGAAGGAGAAAAGTGACAGATATCTTCTTCTTGCATTTCTAAGGAAAGGTTATAAGGGATTTTCTTTGAGAAAGAGTTTCAGATAAATTTTGTTTGTTTATTAGTGTTGTATGAAATTTCTTTTATATATAAAATTTGTGTTTTGTTGTGTCTTTCTCATGAAGTCTTAGTAGTTCACTCTATCTTTCTCCCGACTCTGAGATATGGTGAAATGAAGAGATAATATGATGTGCCAATATTAAAATATAAAATAAATTGTGATGATTTTTCAACTCTGAACTTAATTTATATTTTGATTTGGCCAATTGATATGTTAAAATATGTTGTGAAACATATGATCCAGGAAATGGACTATGAGTTCTACAACAGAGTGAGGATCACATTTGAATTCATGGAGGATAAATTTATTCATGAAATTAAGTATAAATAAATCGGGATATATTCTTTGTTGGGTGTAGAATTGGAGAATCTTTAGGGTGACAGACTAAAATCTCCAATTTTATCTTAGTGTTTAAAAACTAAAGCGAGAGTTAGCCTTCAGGTGAAAGGAAGTGGGAGCTCTAGAGTGGGAGCCAGTATCCTCCTAGCTTAACCACAGATTTAGGGACTAAACCTAGGATTAACCAATGATTTTCTATGCACTATATCAGGGTAGAGAATTATAATTGCTTCTATTTGGCACAACACATATTATAAACATTTATCTCATCTCATTTCACCAAAACCTCATTGTAGTGGGAAGAATGTCTTTTCACATAAGAAATCTTCATTACATAAACATAGTTAGTAGATTAGTATTTTCTTTTTAAACTTTGCATTTCTATTTTGCTAATAGTTAAGTACTTTTGTTTTCATAACATCTCATCATTCGAAATTAGTGACAGTGATTTCGTTTGATTTTCTATAAATTTCCTAGTAAAACTTATAGTTACAAATTTACATCTTCCCTATGGGATCGATATTTAGGGTTTAAATAGAAAGTACTTTATTACTTGATAATGATACGTATACTTGCGTAGAATCCCATTATTAATTATCTATAGTTATATATATTTTACACAACTTACTTTTCATGTAAGGATCAAGTTTTGGTGTTGTAGTGGTGTCAACTTCATAAATCCTTACATATAAAAAAATTGGTATCAATTTTTTGGCGTCGTTGCATGGGGAAGGTAACGATTAAATTTAGGTAAATTAAATAGTTTTGATAAATTAGGAAAGTTAGAGATAATATATATACTATAAAAATATATAAAAAAATCAAAAATCTAAAAAGAAATTTATTTAGAGTATTTTTTTTAAAAAAAGAATTTTAGTTTGCTTACTTTATTTGTTTATGCGAAATATTGGATTTGAAGGCTTAGTACCATACGATTCAGAGTTAGAAAGTACTATTAGAAAAATTAGAAAACAATAAAGAGAAATTAAAATTTTAAAAGAAATGGCAAATAACTTAGAAAATCCAATAAATGAGAATCGACAAAAAGCTTTAAAAGATTATGCAAATCCGACAGCAGATAAACTTCACTTGACTATTCAAAATCCTGATGTTGCTGCTAATTCATTTGAGCTTAAACCTGCTATTATCCAAATAATACAAAATAATCAGTTTGGAGGATCACCTACTGAAGATTCTAACTTACATCTTGCTAGTTTTCTTGATATTTGTGCTACATTTAAATATGATGGAGTGTCTAATGATGTTGTTAGGCTTAGACTTTTTCCTTTTTCCTTTTTCATTAAGGGATAAGGCCAAGGCTTGGTTAGATTCATTAGCACTTGGATCTATTAGAACTTGGGGAGAACTATCATAAAAATGTTTGGCTAAATATTTTCCACCTTTAAAAACAGCTAAGCTTAGAAATGGTATTACATCTTTTTTTCAGTTTGAAGGGGAATCAATATATGAAGCCTGGGAAAGTTTTAAAGGACTTCTTAGAAAATATCCACACCATGCTTTGCCAGATTGATTAATAATTTAAACCTTTTACAATGGATTAGTAGGATCACTAAGATCTATTATAAATGTTGTTGCGGGTAGATCATTAATGTCAAAACTTTTTGATGAAGCATATTCTTTAATTGAAAAAATGACTACTAATAATTTTCAATGGCTCTCTGAAAGGGTAAATCCTAAGAGAGTAGACAGTATTTATGATTCTAATGCAATGTCTATTCTGGCATCTCAAATTGCTGCTATTTCTAAAAATATTGATCAAATATGAGTGAACTATTCTCAAATACCCCCAGTATTAGAGGAAAATTCACTAGGATAGATTTTTGATACTCAGCCATCTTATGAAACTTTAAACGCTATAAATAATCAAAATAACAATTTCTATTCTAACTATTTTAACCTTGGATGGAAAAATCACCCTAATTTTAGTTGGAATAATTATAACAATATGGTGAATCCATCTGAAAATCTGAACAGTCAAGGAAATCCTAATTTTTGATCTTATTATCCTCTAGGATTTAACTCCAATCCTAACCCACAAGTTAAGGAAATGAAGTTGACGATGGAAGAAGTGATGTTGAATATAGGAAATCAAGTACAAAATTAAGGGGCTGTTATTAAAAATATTGAAAATTAATTAGGACATATTGCTACTGCACTTAGTAACAAACCTTCTGGAATTCTTCCGAGTACTGTGGAAGTTAATCCAAAAGATCAAAATAAAGAGCTAATTAAAGCTATTTAATTACAAAGTGGAAAAGAATTTGAAACAAAGATCCAAAGAGAAACTGAAGTTGATGAAGAGAAGGAAGAAATGGAAAATGATCAACATGAAAATGAAGAGACACAGGTTCCTTTAGAAGAACCATTACCTTTGTTTCTTAAAAGACTGAAGTAGAAAAATAAATATAAACCATTAACAAAATTTTTGGAAATCCTTAAGAAATTAATGATAAATAATCCTTTTGTTGAAGCTTTGGAATAAATGCCAAATTATGTGAAATTTATGAAGGATGTACTAAATAAGAAAAGGAAGTTTATAGATCATGAGACCATTGTACTCAGTGAAGAGTGAAGTGCAATTATTAAGAAAAAGCTTCCTAAAAAATTAAAAAATCCTGGTAGTTTTACTATACCATGTGCAATTGGTGAAAAGTTTTATGAAAAATCTTTATGTGATTTAGGAGCAAGTATCAATCTTATGCCCTTATCAATCTTAAAATGTTTAGATTTCTGAGAAATTTCCCCCACTACTGTACCTCTTTAGTCAATAACTTATCCAAAAGGAGTTATAGAGGATGTACTAGTAAAGTGGATAAATTTATTTTCTCCTGTAGACTTTATAGTATTGGATATGGAGGAAGATAAAGAGATTCCTATTATTTTAGGGAGACCATTTCTTACTTAGATATGGAGGAAGATAAAGAGATTCCTATTATTTTAGGGAGACCATTTCTTGAAATAGGGAGAGCTGTAATAGATGTGCAAAAAGGAGAATTAATAATGAGAGTTAATGATCAAGAAGTAAAATTTAATAGAGCAAAATCTATGAAATATCCTGCAATAGAAAAAGATAATGAATATTTTTGGATGAAAGTAGCTGATTATCTGAGTAATGAACAGTTTTAAGAATGAGTGTGAAGATAAATTAAAGCAAGGAGAAATTTTTGAGAATGAAGATGAAATAAAAAGAGAAGATTTGGATTATATTCATGGCAAATTTGAAACGTTAGAACTATTGGAAAACGATAGTAAAAATCTTATTCCTTCAAGTATTAAACCACCTGAACTTGAATTAAATATAATACCTACCCATTTAAAGTATGTGTTTTTAGGAGAGTCATCTACATTGTCTGTTATTAAATCTTTTGAGTTAACTAAAATTTTAGAGCAAAAGTTGATAGAAATGTTAAACAAGTATAAATAGGCTTTTGGATGGACTTTAGCAGATATTAATAGAATTACTCCTTCGATTTGTATGCACAAAATTTTATTAGATGAACAATATGAACCTAAAGCCGATCCTCAGAGAAGATTAAACCCAATAATTAAAGAAGTTGTTAAAAAAGAGATTTTAAAATGGTTAGATGCTGGAGTTATTTATCTTATTTTAGATAGTTCTTGGGTAAGCCCAATTCACTGTTTTCCGAAGAAAGGAGTGACTATTGAAGAAAACGAGAAAAATGAATTAATATCAATAAGATAAGTTACTGGTTGGCAAATTAGTATTGACTATAGAAAATTAAATATGGCCATAAGAAAAGATCACTTTCCTTTACCCTTTCTAAACCAAATGTTGGATAGGTTGGCTGGTGTCGGTGCTATTTTTGGTTGGAGGGGAGTTGCCTGTAAGAAGCTATCGCTTACCGGAATCGAAATCCCGTTGCTCGTTTCGAAAGGACGTTGAAGTTTAGAATAGTATGAAATCAAACTGACCCTATATTTTTCATAGTTTAAATGAAGGAGCACTATACCACAAACCCTGTATCTATCCCGAAGGATAAACACAAGACTTGAGGATGCGGCTCAATCAAATAAACAAAGGAAAGTATGACGTATGTCTGGTCTGCGAAACCTTTGTATTAGCCGATAAGTTTCACCTATTTAATATAAAAGATTAAATAAGGTTTATATTAAGCTGGGTTCGGACATGCTTTCTGTATTTAATATAAAAGATTAAATAGGGTTTATATTAAGCTGGGTTCGGACATGCTTCATATAAGGGTACCCCTATAGTTAATTACATCTTAAATGACCAAAGTCACCTAAGAAGACTCTCGATAAAAATCTAGCCTATAGTTAATTACATCTTAAATGACCAAAGTCATCTAAGAAGACTCTCGATAAAAATCAGAAAATATTATCTTCAAGGAGTTTCAAAGGATAGGACTTTTCAATGAGATCGGACGTAGAGGTGTGAAAAGGGATTTGTTTAAAATTGGAACATTATACTGTAAAATCCAAAAAGAGGAAGAACTAGGGGATGTCAGATCCAAAGGTGAACCTCGGTGACTTCCCAAGCTATCCTAATGTTTGACTTCAGTTTTGAGGAGAAATATTTATGTGTTTCATCCTGCAAATTTTATTAGTTAGGGCATACATTTGTATGAAATGATCACACAAATAGCCTGGAAGATATGAGGATTTAGGTCATGACAAATGACAACCTTGAAATCCTAAAACGAGTTAGGGCTTATATTGTATAACACGACTATACAAAAGCCTAAAGATAAGGTGAGGATTTACTTTACATAAGCAAGCAACCTTGAATTCCTATGGCTTTATTGTTTATGTCTAAGGAAGGAAGATTGGTTTAGCCGGGGAAGACAGGTTTTGCTATTAAAGATAGTCGTGCTGCCCACGATGCTAGCTCAAAGCCCTTGCCGCGACGAGTTTGAGTTTTCTAGTGTGTCAAGTGATAATGTCCAATCAGGTGGCCCTATGGTTGATGTTCTTTAAATTTATAGGGGGCATATTAAAGTTGATTAGAACAATACCGGTTAGGATCCCACTGTTCCCTTGTTTCAGCACCACTATTTTCTATTGGATTCACTTAGTCTAAATGAACATAATGAGTTCAATAATTTCATTTACACCATGGGAAGCCTCGTTAGCAACCGTAGGTTACCTCCTCCGAGGGATTCCTGATCATCCGATAGAGACATCTTAATTTAGTTGAATTTATAATTTTGTGTGATGTTTGTGATTAAATTTTGAGTTATTTAATATTTTGAATGTTGTGGCGGTGAGTTTTATCTTGGTTGATTTTAGTTTTGATTTTGTGGTTATCCTAATAGTTTTAATTTTTCATGCAAGGTGGCGTCGTTGTTTAGCATGCAAATTTGTAGGTATAAAAGTACAGTATGAAAATACAAGAAAGACAACGCTGAAAACTGTAAAAGCATACCTGGCGAGTTTTCTCTTTCCACCACCTAAAACTTAAAATGCATGTTAATGCAGTTTATTTGAGAGGCAAGAAGTATGGTTTTCCTAACCCTGTGTCATATCTTGGTGAGTCCTTAAGAGTTTAATTAAGGATAATTTTGTCAAGCAAAACATATTAAGTTTAGTAGATCTCCGAGGTATCCAACATCCTTAGGAGTTTAATTAAAGATGATTTTGTCAAGCAAAACATATTAAGTTTAGTAGATCTCCAAGGTATCCAATAGATCTAGAGAAAGAAGCAGGTCCGTGCTACTCTCTCGCTGCCTAGTGGAAAATCCCGAGTTCTTTTAAAGTTATTATGTTGCTTGATAATTCATCCTATAAATACCCTTAATGCTCTGTGAACACTGATATCTCAATTATCCCTAAGAACAGGGTAATTATGACTTGTGATTCAATTTAAGAGTTATGTGGGTGAAAACCCTTAAAGAGGCAAGTTAGTGTTATTGGAACACTTAGCCAAATTTTAACCCTAATTGGGCTTAGTGGTGTTTCAAGGATGTTTGATTATGCATTTTTAAACCTAATTGGGCTTAATGGTGTTTCAAGGATGTTTGATATAATTATGTTTATTTCCTTAATCCTCATTTAGTCAATTTTGATTTAGCCTAAGTCACCACTAAGCTCTTAAGACCTAGTAATCCTAATTCGGCTTAGTGGTGTTTCAAGGATGTTTGATTATGTTATGTTTATTTCTCTAATTCTAATTGGGCTTAGTGGTGTTTCAAGGATGTTTGATATAATTATGTTTATTTCTCTAATTTTAGTCAATTTTGATTTAGCCTAAGTCACCACTAAGCCCTTAAGACCTAGGTGAGTGTCTTAGTAATTGGGCTTAGTGGTGTTCCAAGGATGTTTGATATAATTATGTTTATTTCTCTAATCCTTGTTTAATTAAATTTTGATTTGGCCTAAGTCACCACTAAGCCCTTAAGACCTAGGTGAGTGTCTTAATTAGTATTGAAAAGGTTAAGCTTTAAGGGGTCATGATTCATGATTTGAATTTTATTTGAAAATCAAGATAGGGGTATTGAATTGATTAATTATTGACTTCAAAATTCATACCCCTAAGTCCAGAATCATTTAATTTTAATAAACCTCCAAATTTTTAATGATTTAGAAATTTATTAACTTATCGTTTTAATGAGGAAAGTGAGATTGGTTTCTACCAATTAACCCCTTGTATTTCAAGCATCAAATAAATTGATTAAGATCAGAGGTTACCCCTTTCCCTCCTTGACTTAAGCCTAAATGTTAATTAAGGCTAAATTTCCAAAATTACATATTTTCCCCTAAGGCTCTAACACTTAATAATTTGTCAAATTCAATTTNAGCCCCTCTAGTCATAGTGGACCTTCCAAAATTTTCTTTGAATTTTCTAATCAATATGCTAATTTCCATGATTATTTTAAGGATATAATGTGCAAGATCTTGAAAAATATGGATCTTTGTATAGGAACCACCTCTGACTTTGAAAAAATCAAAGGATATTTACCTTGACAAAGACTATAACATGTCAAAATTTTAAGCTAAGGTGATGTATCAATATGATTGGAGAATTAAATGGTCCCAAATAGTGTTTAATTAATTAAAAATATTTTATGCATCAAATGAACTTGAAATTTATTCCACATTATTCTCCTCTTTTCACTGAGTAAGAGGGTATTTTTATTTTATTTTTGTAATTTTTCTACACAAAGTTATGAATTTTCTAAGTTAGGGGTATTTAAATAAATAGAAAAAACCATATTTTTCTATTTAAACCGCGTGTGCCACCTCAACCTACAACGGCTCCGAAGACATGCATGGCGCGCTCTGGTTGAAAGCCGCCGTCCAAGTAGCTGCTGACTCGGCCTGCTATTTATGTCCCGAAGCGTCATCCAGCTCGATCTTCTTCGTTCATTTGATACACGCTTGATCAAACGGCTCCCCATCGTCGTCCCCAATAGAATGATCTCGTGACCGTCCACACTAAAACCCTAAGATCTCAGCCTAGACTTAATCAAATCACTTTAGGTTTGACCCTATGGACTTGTCTAAGTGAGACGAACACATCCATACTGTAATCATGCAATTAAATTAAGTCTAATTAAATGGAGAATTGAAATAGGCTCGGGATGAGGTGAGGTTTTATACCTTTGCTCTGAGAAGTGAAGCTTCGATTAGAGGGTCTTGGCACGTTCGTTATGATCCAAAGAGGCTAGGGATTAGTCCCTGGTCTTGGTGTAAGGCCTAGGTATGAATTCGATCATGGCCGGATTCGGGTGTTGGTCTAGAGTTATGGTAGAAGCTCTGTGGAAGGGGGATTTTATGGGTCTTTGACTTCTTTCACTATTGTGAAGGTGTGGATAGAGTTAATTTGAGTTTGGGTGGACTGTTGAGGTGTATTGGGTTCTATCCTTGTTTATGGCAAGGTTCTAAGCTCAAAATTGAGCTCTGACAATGGGAATTGGAGAGGGAAAATGGTTGGAATGCACTGAAGAAATCTTAAGGAAGCTCTGTGTCAAGCTTGGAGAGGTCTCAATAAAGAATTTCAGCACTTAGTTTAACGGCCATGGAGGTGGCCTTTTATAAAAATTGGGTTATGGTGGCTGTCATGGCCAATTACGAGGTGTAATGTGGTGCTTAGGTCGAGGGTAGAGAAGCTCCATAGTTTGATTTGGATGAGCTGGCCTCTAGGTTTGATTTGGGGGAAGTTCCATGGGGGTGGCTCTCAGTTTTGAGCTTTTCCGGCCACTAGGCCTGCCGGCCGGCCAGGGGGAGGTGGCTTGGAGCTCAGGGAACCCAAGGGAATATGTCACAGCAATTTTGTGCAACAATACCTAATTTTTCTAAGCTCAGGGCATCCAGAAGAATCTATCACAACAATTTAATGCAAATGTGTTTTGATTTGGCTAGTCAGGGCATCCAGGGGAATCTGTCAAAGCAACTTAATGCAATGAGGTTTAGTTTTGGTAAGGGGGGAACCCAGAGGAATCCATCACAACAATTTAATGCAAATGTGCTTTGATTTGGCAAAGATCCGAACCCAGAGGAATCCATCACAACCATTTAATGCAAATGTGCTTGGATTTGACAAAGATATCCTAAGCATGTTAATTTTTGGAAATAAGATCCCTATATTGGGACCTTTGGTCCATGGCTTGATTTAGGTGGTTTCATGGTGTTTGGACTGGTCACTAAGTCAAGGGTCTTTGGTCCATGGCTTGATTTAGGTGATTTCATGGTGTTTGGACTGGTCACTAAGTCCAACCATGGCTGTGATGGAGTTAATTTGGTGACTTTAGGGTGGTTAGGTCACATTTAGTGCATGGGTTTAAATGGTGCAAATGACCAAGTCTTGGGTTTGGCCTAGGCTAGCCATGTCAATTGGCTCAATTAATTATTGTATTTGGTGTAGATGATCATAAGTAACAACTTTGGTGAAGAATGGAAATGGTTTTGAGTTCAATTGAAGGGTCAATTTGAGGGAATTTTGATTTTTAGTCAATTTGGTCATATTGTGCTAGGCTTGGGTCTAGCTTGGGTTAGCCATGGGATAAGTCCAAATTGATTATTGTGAATGGTCAATAGGTACCCTATGAAGGGTCTTCAACATGAATTAGAAACCAATTTGGGGGTTAAGGCAATCAATTGGGTGAAATTTTGGGACTAAGCCAATTTGGGGCTAAATTTGGGAATTTTGGATTTAGGCCAAAATCAAATGGACTTTAGACTTCACCAAGGCTAATTAATGGTTGATTTTGATGTATAGGAATGTTATAAAGCTTTTGTAACATTAATTGAGGCCAATTGACTAGGCTATGGGTTCAATTTGGTGAGATTAGGTCATATGGTCAAAATTAGGGTTTTGACCCAAATCAAAATTAGGCTCAAATCATGGACCAATTAAGCTTGGATTTGGTTTAGTTTGGTCATATCAAAAGTCAATTTGAGTTTAGTATTGTAATTGGGGTCAATTGAGATCAAATTGATGAACATTTGAGTTGAATTTGGGAAAATTTGGGTCTTTAAAGACAAATTTAAGGATTTTTTATAAAGATGGTCAAATTGGACAAATTGGGTTATGTGGTAGTTGAGAGAAATGAAATTGCAAATATTTGGGATTTATTGGGATTTTCTGGGAATTTTTGGAATTTTTGAGATTTTGGATTATAAATGAAATTGGGAATATTTGGGATTTATTAGGATTTTCTGGGAATTTTTGAAATTTTTGGGTTTTTGAGCTATGGAAGGGTATTTTGGTAATTTGGGGGTGTTTTAGGGGTAAAAGGCCAAGATGGGTATTTTGGCAGAGTTGAGGTATCAACCATCGTCAACAAGCCATGAACAAATGGAAACCCCATTTTGGGTCCTCTACATAGTGGTCTTAGCCAAACCATAGCCCCAGGGCTGGTAGGTTCAGGGGACCATCTACATGAGTATCCCAAAAAGATTAAGGGATCTAGGCTAGAAATTTGAGTTTATGGTTGTGAGTGATTGTGGGTGCAGATAAGTGCAGTGAGTACCTTAGCTCCAGACCAACACCCAGGGTTAACCCTAAGGTCCAGCAGCTATGGGTGACTCATCTTGAGTTTCCCCCATAGTGACCCCACCTACTAAGTATTTAGAGGTTAAGACCAATATGTAGAACTTCAGGTTGAGTTGCACCTACTAAGTATTTAGAGGTTGAGACCAACATGTGGAACTTCAAGTTGAGTAGAGAAGAAGCCTACTAAGTGGTAGAGGTTAGGACCAATATGTGGAACTTCAAGTTGAGTAGAGAAGAGTTTGGGATTTCTAGTGGTGAGGGTGGACCAACATGTGGAACTTCAATTTGAGTAGAGAAGAGTTTGGAATTTCTAGTGGTTAGGGTTTGATCAATATGTGGAACTTCAAGTTAAGTAAAGAAGATGGTAGAATTTCTAGTGGTGAGGGTGCTTTCTAGTTTTCTAAGAATAGTCAATAGGAAAGTCCTATGACTAGACCTTAGGCTACTAAAGATGAAAAACTAAACCTCAACCAAAAGTGAGGTCAACAACTGGGAATAAATATTATTGCTTTTTAGATGGATATACCGGTTATCATCAAATTTCAATTGCTCCAAAGGATCAAGTGAAAATAAAATTTACAAGAACATATAAAACATTTTCTTTTCGTTGAATGCCTTTTGGATTATGCAATGCACCTGCAACATTTCAAATATGCTTGATGTCAATTTTTTGCAATTTTATAGAACATGGAATGGAAGTGTGTGGATGATTTTTCTGTATTTGGGACTTCATTTGAGTTATGTCTTCATAATTTAGAAAAAGTTCTGGAAGTATGTGAAAAAGTCAACCTAGTATGAAATTGGAAAAAATATCAATTTATGGTTGCAAGAGGTATTGTGCTTGGGCATAAAATTTCTAAAAAAGGCATGGAGGTAGATCCTGCAAAAATCTAAGTTATAGAAAAATTACCACCACCTACTAATGTTAAAGGGGTGAGATGTTTTCTAGGATATGCTGGTTTTTACAGGCGCTACATAAAATTTTTTTCAAAAATAACTAAGCCGCTATGCCAACTTTTGGAAAAAGATAGAAATTTGATTTTGATGAGGAATGCATAAAAGCATTTCAATTATTAAATAAAAAATTAGTCACTGCACCTATAATAGTACCACCTAACTGGGAAAAACCATTTAAAATAATGTGTGATGCTAGTGATTATGCTATTGGGGTTGTATTAGAACAAAGGCACGACAAACTTTTTAAAGTTATATATTATGCTAGTAAGACTCTAAATGATGCTCAAATTAATTATACTATTACTGAAACAGAGTTATTAGCTATTGTTTATGTCGTCGATAAATTTAGACCTTTTTTAATTGGAACTAAATGTATAGTGCATACAAATCATTCTGCTATTAAATACTTAATGCAAAAGAAGGATGTTAAACTAAGATTAATTAGATGGATACTTCTATTGCAAATGTTTGATTTTACTGTGATTGATAGAAATAGAAATGATAATCAAATAGCTGATCATTTGTCTAAGATAGAAATAAAAATATTGACTAATTTTGCAAATGAAATTTTAGAAATTTTCCTTGATGAACAGCTAAATAGTATTGATGAAATGGATGTACTGTGACCAAAAGAAAATATGTTGAGATTTTCATACCTAATTTATACTGTTTTAATAATATTACACTTTAAATATAGGTATTTTTGATGTTTTGTTGTAGGAATGATGAATTAGGGTCATTGGAGCAAAAAGATGCAAAAAGGAGCGAATTTGGATCGAAAAGGACCAAAATGTGAAGATTTGAACTAGGGCATCGACGGCGAGCCCAACGGCGCCGATGGTGGACTTTTCCCGAAACTCCAGATTTAATTCACTTAGAAGGCCTGCCGACGGCGCCCTCGAGGCCACCAACGGTGAGCTTGGCGGTTATGTCCAACAATGCAATGTATGAGGACTAATTTTGGAGGGGTGCTTAGGCAACTCTTGGGAAAACTCATCCACAACTTTAAAAGAAGATTTTGGCCTAAAATAGAGAGAGGTCCTGGATGTTAGAAAGGTCCTGGAGGTTAGAGAGGTTCCATTAGTGTATAGAGAATTTACGAGTGTCTAAATTGTGAGGAATTCTTCGAGAGATTGTAAGAGTGGAGAGAAAGTGAGAGATTTCTTCCTCCTTGCCTCTTCGAAGAGGAATTTTGTGTGTTGTAAAGAAAGGAAAAGAATTAGAGGAAATTCGAGGATTTTGCCTGGGGAGAAATTAGAGATAATTTTATTTACTTGTTGTAGTTTATAACTTTGCTTTTATATATGAATTCTGAGTTTTTTTGTGTTTTCTCCATGAAATCTGAGTAGTTCTTTCTCCTTGTCTTGAGATTTTGTGAAATGGTTATTTGAATTGGTGGAGCCATGAAAATGTTAAAAAATTGTGATGATCTTTTCACTTCAATCTTAATTTACTTTCAATCTGGCCAATTGATTTGTTAAAATATGTTGAGTTTTACAACTAAAGTGAAGATTACATCCAAGATTCAGGGAGATTAAAGCCCTTGGAAGTTGGGTGCAAATAAATAGGGAAATAAAATTATCGGGTGTAGAATTGGAGATTTTAGAGTGACAGACGAAAATTATCAATTCGGTCCTAGCGTTTGGGTGCTAAAGTGTAGATGTTAGCCCTCAGGCGAGGGGAACGTGGGAACTTTGAAGTGAGAGCCGGTATCCTCCCAGCATAGCC